>OV651813.1:45596899-46036899 GCA_927349885.1 Psylliodes chrysocephalus
GATTGGCATATATGAAAATATTGACTTTGAATATAATATATAGTGTATCTTAAAACGATTATGAAACATAATGTCGATTTTAAGTTCACCGCCCTCAAAAACGCTTATTTGCATAATTAAAATTCATTTGCGGTAGTACTTTTTGTAGTTTAAATGGCATTTTAAACACAATTTACTAAAATCGTACAATGTATCGTAATCCTGCGATTTTGAGGTTGAAAAATCCGAATCTAAAGTAATATATAGGTATTTAAATATGGAAGGCCATATATGGGGGCAATGACTTTAATAAGATAGAGTGAGTCTTAATACGACTATAGAGAAAATTAAGCAAAAAATAATGTCAAATTTGAGTTTACTGACCTAGAAAGTGCTTTATTGCAATATTTTATAAAAATCCATTTTCACTCGTACTTTTTATAGTTTAAATTGCATTAGTACAAAAAATTCTACACAGTTTGCTCTCGAGCCGTCCAATGTTTCTTAATCCTATGATTTTGAGATTTTAAGCAAAAAAATGAGGTCAGATTAAAGATAACTGACCTGGAAAGTGCTTTAGTGCAATATTTTATAAAAATCCATTTGCACTCGCACTTTTTATTGTTTAAAAGGTATTTAATACAAAAATTGTCTACACAGTTTGCTTTAGAGTCGTCGAATGTTTCTTAGTCCTATGATTTTCGGATTTCAAACACGAAATCTATGATATTATCTAGGTATTTTAACATATATTGGCATATATGAGGTCATTAACTTAGATAATATACAGTGTGTCTTAAAACTACTATAGAAAAGAATACGACAAAAATAACTTTGGATTTGAGTGCACTGGCCTCGAAAACATTTATTTGCCTTCGTACTTTTAAAGTTTAAATGGCATTTAAAACAAAATGTTATCGGAGATTACCAAAATGCTTTTTGGGGTTAAAAAATCCAAATCTGAAGTAAGTATTAAAATATGTATTGGCATATATGGGGACTTTGACTTTGATAATATACTGTGTGTCTTAAAACAAAGTATGGGGAAAATTACGCAAAAAAATGTCAGATTTGAGTTTAACTGGCCTCGAAAACGCTTTAGAGCAATATTTTATAAAAATCCATTTGCACTCGCATTTTTTATTGTTTAAAAGGCATTTAATACAAACAATTTCTACACAGTTTGCTTTAGAGTCGTCCAATGAATCTTAGTACTATGATTTTGGGATTTTAAACACGAAATCTAAAATATTATCTAGGTATTTAAACATAGATTGTCATATATGAGGACATCAACTTTGATAATATACAGTGTATCTTGAAACTACTATAGGAAAGAATACGACAAAAATAACTTTAAGATTAAAGTTCACTGGCCTCTAAAACCGCTTTTTTTGCAATATTTTATAAACACTTATTTGCCCTCGTACGTTTTGAAGTTTAAATAGCATTTAAAACAGAATGTCAATCGGAGATTACCAAAATGGTATAATATATCATATTCCTGCGTTTTTGGGGTTAAAAAATCCAATTCTGAAGTAAGTATTAAAATATGTATTGGCATATATGGGGACTTTGACTTTGATAATACACAGTGTGTCTTAAAACAAATATAGGGAAAATTACCCAAAAAAATGTCAGATTTGAGTTTAATTGGCCTCGAAAACGCTTTAGAGCAATATTTTGTAAAAATCCATTTGCACTCGCACTTTTTATTGTTTAAAAGGCATTTAATACAAACAAATTCTACACAGTTTGCTTAAGAGTCGTCCAATGAATCTTAGTACTATGATTTTGGGATTTTAAACACGAAATCCAAAATATTGGGTCCTATGATTGAACGTTTACGTTATCCGTAACGTACATGTTAGGCCGAGTTTTAACAGTAATGAGGCAAGTTCGTATGATGGAAAACTTTTTCCAACACGTTACTGTTATTTTCCGCCTGTTATCTTCTAATTTAACAGTTTTCCATCATCCGAATTTGCCTCGTTACTTTTAAAATTCGCCCTAACATGTACATTACGGATAACGTAAACGTTCAATCATAGCACCCATTGGGTCCTATGATTGAACGTTTACGTTATCCGTAACGTACATGTTAGGCCGAATTTTAAAAGTAACGAGGCAAGTTCGTATGATGGAAACCTGTTAAATTAGAACATAACAGGCGGAAAATAACAGTAATGTGTTATAAAAGACTTTACATCATACGAATTTGTCTCTTTGCTGTTAAAACTCGGCCTAACATGTACGTTACGGATAACGTAAACGTTCAATCATAGGACCCATTATCTAGGTATTTAAACATGGATTGGCATATATGAGGACATTAACTTTGATAATATACAGTGTGTCTTAAAACTACTATAGGAAATATTTCGACAGAAATAACTTAAGATTTGAGTTCTCTGGCTTGAAAACCGCTTCTTTTGCAATATTTTATAAACATTTATTTGCCTTCGTACTTTTAACGTTTAAATGGCATTTAAAACAAAATGTTATCGCAGATTAACAAAAATGGTATAATATACCATATTCCTGCGTTTTTGGGGTTAAAAAGTCCAAATCTGAAGTAAGTATTAAAATATGTATTGGCATATATGGGGACTTTGACTTTGATAATACACAGTGTCTCTTAAAACAAATATAGGGAAAATTACGAAAAAAAATGTCAGATTTGAGTTTAATTGGCCTCGAAAACGCTTTAGAGCAATATTTTATAAAAATCAATTTGCACTCGAACTTTTTATTGTTTAAAAGGCATTTAATACAAACAATTTCTACACAGTTTGCTTAAGAGTCGTCCAATGAATCTTAGTACTATGATTTTGGGATTTTAAACACGAAATCCAAAATATTATCTAGGTATTTAAACATGGATTGGCATATATGAGGACATTAACTTTGATAATATACAGTGTGTCTTAAAACTACTATAGGAAATATTTCGACAAAAATAACTTAAGATTTGAGTTCTCTGGCCTCAAAACCGCTTTTTTTGCAATACTGTATAAACATTTATTTGCCTTCGTACTTTTAAAGTTTAAATGGCATTTAAAACAAAATGTTATCGGAGATTACCAAAAATTGTATAATATATCATATTCCTGCGTTTTTGGGGTTAAAAAATCCAATTCTGAAGTAAGTATTAAAATATGTATTGGCATATATGGGGACTTTGACTTTGATAATACACAGTGTGTCTTAAAACAAATATAGGGAAAATTACGCAAAAAAATGTCAGATTTGAGTTTAATTGGCCTCGAAAACGCTTTAGAGCAATATTTTATAAAAATCCATTTGCACTCGCATTTTTTATTGTTTAAAAGGCATTTAATACAAACAATTTCTACACAGTTTGCTTTAGAGTCGTCCAATGAATCTTAGTACTATGATTTTGGGATTTTAAACACGAAATCTAAAATATTATCTAGGCATTTAAACATGGATTGGCATATATGAGGACATTAACTTTGATAATATACAGTGTGTCTTAAAACTACTGTAGGAAATATTTCGACAGAAATAACTTAAGATTTGAGTTCTCTGGCCTCAAAACCGCTTTTTTTGCAATATTTTATAAACATTTATTTGCCTTCGTACTTTTAAAGTTTAAATGGCATTTAAAACAAAATGTTATCGTAGATTACCAAAATGGTATAATATATCATATTCCTGCGTTTTTGGGGTTAAAAAATCCAATTCTGAAGTAAGTATTAAAATATGTATTGGCATATATGGGGACTTTGACTTTGATAATACACAGTGTGTCTTAAAACAAATATAGGGAAAATTACCCAAAAAAATGTCAGATTTGAGTTTAATTGGCCTCGAAAAACGCTTTAGAGCAATATTTTATAAAAATCCATTTGCACTCGCACTTTTTATTGTTTAAAAGGCATTTAATACAAACAATTTCTACACAGTTTGCTTAAGAGTCGTCCAATGAATCTTAGTACTATGATTTTGGGATTTTAAACACGAAATCCAAAATATTATCTAGGTATTTAAACATGGATTGGCATATATGAGGACATTAACTTTGATAATATACAGTGTGTCTTAAAACTACTATAGGAAATATTTCGACAAAAATAACTTAAGATTTGAGTTCTCTGGCCTCAAAACCGCTTTTTTTGCAATATTGTATAAACATTTATTTGCCTTCGTACTTTTAAAGTTTAAATGGCATTTAAAACAAAATGTTATCGGAGATTACCAAAATTGTATAATATATCATATTCCTGCGTTTTTGGGGTTAAAAAATCCAATTCTGAAGTAAGTATTAAAATATGTATTGGCATATATGGGGACTTTGACTTTGATAATACACAGTGTGTCTTAAAACAAATATAGGGAAAATTACGCAAAAAAATGTCAGATTTGAGTTTAATTGGCCTCGAAAACGCTTTAGAGCAATATTTTATAAAAATCCATTTGCACTCGCACTTTTTATTGTTTAAAAGGCATTTAATACAAACAATTTCTACACAGTTTGCTTAAGAGTCGTCCAATGAATCTTAGTACTATGATTTTGGGATTTTAAACACGAAATCCAAAATATTATCTAGGTATTTAAACATGGATTGGCATATATGAGGACATTAACTTTGATAATATACAGTGTGTCTTAAAACTACTATAGGAAATATTTCGACAAAAATAACTTAAGATTTGAGTTCTCTGGCCTCAAAACCGCTTTTTTTGCAATATTGTATAAACTTTTATTTGCCTTCGTACTTTTAAAGTTTAAATGGCATTTAAAACAAAATGTTATCGGAGATTACCAAAATTGTATAATATATCATATTCCTGCGTTTTTGGGGTTAAAAAATCCAATTCTGAAGTAAGTATTAAAATATGTATTGGCATATATGGGGACTTTGACTTTGATAATACACAGTGTGTCTTAAAACAAATATAGGGAAAATTACGCAAAAAAATGTCAGATTTGAGTTTAATTGGCCTCGAAAACGCTTTAGAGCAATATTTTATAAAAAATCCATTAAAAGGCAGTTTGCTTAAGAGTCTCCAATGAATCTTTGTACTTTTTATTGTTTAAAAGGCATTTAATACAAACAATTTCTACATTTGAGTTTGCTTAAAATAGAGTCGTCCAATGAATCTTAGTACTATGATTTTGGGATTTTAAACACGAAATCTTTAGAGCAATATTTTATTAAAATATTATCTAGGCATTTAATACAAACAATTTAAACATGGATTGGCATATATGAGGACATATATGAGGACATTAACTTTGATAATATACAGTGTGTCTTAAAACTACTGTAGGAAATATTTCGACAGAAATAACTTAAGATTTGAGTTCTCTGGCCTCAAAACCGCTTTTTTTGCAATATTTTATAAACATTTATTTGCCTTCGTACTTTTAAAGTTTAAATGGCATTTAAAACAAAATGTTATCGTAGATTACCAAAATGGTATAATATATCATATTCCTGCGTTTTTGGGGTTAAAAAATCCAATTCTGAAGTAAGTATTAAAATATGTATTGGCATATATGGGGACTTTGACTTTGATAATACACAGTGTGTCTTAAAACAAATATAGGGAAAATTACGCAAAAAAATGTCAGATTTGAGTTTAATTGGCCTCGAAAACGCTTTAGAGCAATATTTTATAAAAATCCATTTGCACTCGCACTTTTTATTGTTTAAAAGGCATTTAATACAAACAATTTCTACACAGTTTGCTTAAGAGTCGTCCAATGAATCTTAGTACTATGATTTTGGGATTTTAAACACGAAATCCAAAATATTATCTAGGTATTTAAACATGGATTGGCATATATGAGGACATTAACTTTGATAATATACAGTGTGTCTTAAAACTACTATAGGAAATATTTCGACAAAAATAACTTAAGATTTGAGTTCTCTGGCCTCAAAACCGCTTTTTTTGCAATATTGTATAAACATTTATTTGCCTTCGTACTTTTAAAGTTTAAATGGCATTTAAAACAAAATGTTATCGGAGATTACCAAAATTGTATAATATATCATATTCCTGCGTTTTTGGGGTTAAAAAATCCAATTCTGAAGTAAGTATTAAAATATGTATTGGCATATATGGGGACTTTGACTTTGATAATACACAGTGTGTCTTAAAACAAATATAGGGAAAATTACGCAAAAAAATGTCAGATTTGAGTTTAATTGGCCTCGGAAACGCTTTAGAGCAATATTTTATAAAAATCCATTTGCACTCGCACTTTTTATTGTTTAAAAGGCATTTAATACAAACAATTTCTACACAGTTTGCTTAAGAGTCGTCCAATGAATCTTAGTACTATGATTTTGGGATTTTAAACACGAAATCCAAAATATTATCTAGCTATTTAAACATGGATTGGCATATATGAGGACATTAACTTTGATAATATACAGTGTGTCTTAAAACTACTGTAGGAAATATTTCGACAGAAATAACTTAAGATTTGAGTTCTCTGGCCTCAAAACCGCTTTTTTTGCAATATTTTATAAACATTTATTTGCCTTCCTACTTTTAAAGTTTAAATGGCATTTAAAACAAAATGTTATCGTAGATTACCAAAATGGTATAATATACCATATTCCTGCGTTTTTGGGGTTAAAAAGTCCAAATCTGAAGTAAGTATTAAAATATGTATTGGCATATATGGGGACTTTGACTTTGATAATATACAGTGTGTCTTAAAACAAATATAGGGAAAATTACGCAAAAAATGTCAGATTTGAGTTTAATTGGCCTCGAAAACGCTTTAGAGCAATATTTTATAAAAATCCATTTGCACTCGAACTTTTTATTCTTTAAAAGGCATTTAATACAAACAATTTCTACACAGTTTGCTTAAAAGTCGTCCAATGAATCTTAGTACTATGATTTTGGGATTTTAAACACGAAATCCAAAATATTATCTAGGTTTTTAAACATGGATTGGCATATATGAGGACATTAACTTTGATAATATACAGTGTGTCTTAAAACTACTATAGGAAATATTTCGATAAAAATAACTTAAGATTTGAGTTCTCTGGCCTCAAAACCGCTTTTTTGCAATATTGTATAAACATTTATTTGCCTTCGTACTTTTAAAGTTTAAATGGCATTTAAAACAAAATGTTATCGGAGATTACCAAAATTGTATAATATATCATATTCCTGCGTTTTTGGGGTTAAAAAAATCCAATTCTGAAGTATTAAAATATGTATTGGCATATATGGGGACTTTGACTTTGATAATACACAGTGTGTCTTAAAACAAATATAGGGAAAATTACGCAAAAAAATGTCAGATTTGAGTTTAATTGGCCTCGAAAACGCTTTAGAGCAATATTTTATAAAAATCCATTGGCCCTCGAACTTTTTATTGTTTAAAAGGCATTTAATACAAACAATTTCTACACAGTTTGCTTAAGAGTCGTCCAATGAATCTTTGTACTATGATTTTGGGATTTTAAACACGAAATCCAAAATATTATCTAGCTATTTAAACATGGATTGGCATATATGAGGACATTAACTTTGATAATATACAGTGTGTCTTAAAACTACTGTAGGAAATATTTCGACAGAAATAACTTAAGATTTGAGTTCTCTGGCCTCAAAACCGCTTTTTTTTGCAATATTTTATAAACATTTATTTGCCTTCCTACTTTTAAAGTTTAAATGGCATTTAAAACAAAATGTTATCGTAGATTACCAAAATGGTATAATATACCATATTCCTGCGTTTTTGGGGTTAAAAAGTCCAAATCTGAAGTAAGTATTAAAAATATGTATTGGCATATATGGGGACTTTGACTTTGATAATATACAGTGTGTCTTAAAACAAATATAGGGAAAATTACGCAAAAAATGTCAGATTTGAGTTTAATTGGCCTCGAAAACGCTTTAGAGCAATATTTTATAAAAATCCATTTGCACTCGAACTTTTTATTCTTTAAAAGGCATTTAATACAAACAATTTCTACACAGTTTGCTTAAAAGTCGTCCAATGAATCTTAGTACTATGATTTTGGGATTTTAAACACGAAATCCAAAATATTATCTAGGTTTTTAAACATGGATTGGCATATATGAGGACATTAACTTTGATAATATACAGTGTGTCTTAAAACTACTATAGGAAATATTTCGATAAAAATAACTTAAGATTTGAGTTCTCTGGCCTCAAAACCGCTTTTTTGCAATATTGTATAAACATTTATTTGCCTTCGTACTTTTAAAGTTTAAATGGCATTTAAAACAAAATGTTATCGGAGATTACCAAAATTGTATAATATATCATATTCCTGCGTTTTTGGGGTTAAAAAATCCAAATCTGAAGTAAGTATTAAAATATGTATTGGCATATGTGGGGACTTTGACTTTGATAATATACAGTGTGTCTTAAAACAAGTATGGGGAAAATTACGCAAAAAAATGTCAGATTCGAGTTTAACTGGCCTCGAAAACGGTTTATAGCAATATTTTATAAAAATCCAACACGAAATCTAAAATATTATCTAGGTATTTAAACATGGATTGGCATATATGAGGACATTAACTTGGGTAATATACAGTGTGTCTTGAAACTACTATAGGAAAGAATACGACAAAAATAACTTGAGATTAAAGTTCACTGGCCTCGAAAACGCTTTTTTGCAATATTTTATAAACACTTATTTGCCATCGTACTTTTTGAAGTTTAAATAGCATTTAAAACAGAATGTCAATGGAGATTACCAGAAAAAAAATGTCAGATTTGAGTTTAACTGGCCTCGAAAACGCTTTATAGCAATATTTTATAAAAATCCATTTGCACTCGCACTGTTTATTGTTTAAAGGCATTTAATCCAAACAATTTCTACACAGTTTGCTTAAGAGTCGTCCAATGAATCTTGGTACTATGATTTTGGGATTTTAAACACGAAATCCAAAATATTATCTAAGTATTTAAACATGGACTGGCAGATATAAGGACATTAACTTTGATAATATACAGTGTGTCTTAAAACTACTATAGGAAATATTTCGACAGAAATAACTTAAGATTTAAGTTCTCTGGCTTTAAAACTGCTTTTTTTTGCAATATTTTATAAACATTTATTTGCCTTCGTACTTTTAAAGTTTAAATGGCATTTAAAACAAAATGTTATCGGAGATTACCAAAATGCTTTTTGGGGTTAAAAAATCCAAATCTGAAGTAAGTATTAAAATATGTATTGACATATATGGGGACTTTGACTTTGATAATATACAGTGTGTCTTAAAACAAGTATGTGGAAAATTACGCAAAAAAATGTCAGATTTGAGTTTAACTGGCCTCGAAAACGCTTTATAGCAATATTTTATAAAAATCCATTTGCACTCGCACTTTTTATTGCTTAAAAGGCATTTAATACAAACAATTTCTACACAGTTTGCTTAAGAGTCGTCGAATGAATCTTAGTACTATGATTTTGGGATTTTAAACACGAAATCCAAAATGTTATCTAGGTATTTAAACATGGATTGGCATTTATGAGGACATTAACTTTGATAATATACAGTGTGTCTTAAAATTACTATAGGAAATATTTCGACAGAAATAACTTGATTTGAGTTCTCTGGCCTCAAAACCGCTTTTTTTGCAATATTTTATAAACATTTATTTGCCTTCGTACTTTAAAGTTTAAATGGCATTTAAAACAAAATGTTATCGGAGATTACCAAAATGGTATAATATATCATATTCCTGCGTTTTTGGGGTTAAAAAATCCAAATCTGAAGTAAGTATTAAAATATGTATTGGCATATATGGGGACTTTGACTTTGATAATACACAGTGTGTCTTAAAACAAATATAGGGAAAATTACGCAAAAAACTGTCAGATTTGAGTTTAATTGGCCTCGAAAACGCTTTATAGCAATATTTTATAAAAATCCATTTTCACTCTTACTTTTTACAGTTTAAATTGCATTAGTACAAAAAATTCTACACAGTTTGCTCTCGAGCCGTCCAATGTTTCTTAATCCTATGATTTTGGGATTTCAAACACGAAATCTAAAATATAATCTAGGTAGTTGAACATTGATTGGCATATATGAGGACATTAACTTTGATAATATACAGTGTGTCTTAAAACTACTATAGGAAATAATTCGACAAAAATAACTTTAGATTTGAGTTCACTGACCTCGATAACGCTTTTTTGCAATATTTTATAAACATTTATTTGCCCTTGAAGTTTTTGAAGTTTAAATGGCATTTAAAACAGAATGTTAATGGAGCTTACCAGAATTGTAAAATAAATCATATTCCTTCGTTTTTGTGGGTAAAAAATCCAAATCTGAATTAATATTTAGGTATTAAAATATGTATTGGCATATATGGGGACTTTGACTTTGATAATATACAGTATGTCTTAAAACAAGTATAGAGAAAGAAGCGGTAATGTGGATTATGAAAAACACCATCGAACTGCTACAGTACTTACTGAAGAAAATGAAATTTTGGCAATCACCAGTATTATTGAAAATCCATATACAAGTACGAGGAAACTAAGTAACCATTTAAATATTTTGAGGACTACCATAAGGCGCATTATTAAGAAAAATAAGTTTCATCCATATCACATTCAGCTATATCAAAAATTATTACCTCAAGATTTCGCACAAAGAGTGGCAAATTGTAGATGGCTAATTAATTAGATAAATACAGAACGCAATTTTCTTAACAAAATTTGTATTGTGATAAAATAAAGCTAAAAATAGTTCTGTAAATAGACACAATTTTCATTATTACCCAGACACAAACAAACATCTTTTTAGAACAACGTCTTAAGTCCGGTGGTCACTGAATGTTTGGGCGGGCATAATAGATAACTATGTATAGGTTTTTATTTTTTTAATGGAACTGTAAATGACGCAATATTTCTATCATTTTTAGAAAATTATTTTAGGGGACTTATACAGCGTGTGCCAATATATTGTGGTTTCAATTAGATGGTGCTACACCACCTTACCAGTTTAACGTCCGTAATTGGCTCAATTTGGAAATCATTAGATAGGGCGAGCAGGTCCCATATCTTGACCTGCTAGGTCCCCTGATCTCACTCCCTTGGATTTCTTTTTGTGGAGTCATATTAAGGAGAAGTTTTACAGTGAACAGGACACCACAAAAAAAAATATGAAAGAACGCATTCAAGAGGCCTTCACAACAATCACTCCTGAAATGCTTACAAACGTCCGTAGTTCATTAAAAAAAAGGCTAAGGAAATGCATTGAACAAAGTAAATACAATTTTTTCGGTAAATTTGTAAATTAGTTTTTATTCCCGCTTAATGAACTTTTCGTTCAAAAATTTCAAAATGATTTAATTTAAACCTATAAGATGTTGCATCCGTGGAAAGCTTGTGTAATAGGCTTTCAAAATATTAAATAATATACAGACCGTTTCATTTAAAAAAACGAAGTTTTTTATATTTTAATTTTCGAAAATATAATATGTTATAAACACCCTGTACATATTGAAATAATTATGAAATATGGACGAGAGACTTGAACGTTGAGTACTCTGTATAAATAAAACTATTTTCTATATATGGGGATTTTTAAACAAAACAAATCGGTTTTTGTTTTATTTTGATATCTCAATTAGTTTCGGCGCTACACTCCGCGGGGAGATAATTGGCCCACCCTGTATATGTATTAGCATATTAGAACATTGAATTTGATATTATATAGAATGTCATCAATCAAGCAGAAGAAGCAACATTGTGCAGCTTCGGTGAAGAAGAAGATAAAAAATAATCCACTTCATGTGTCGGTGTGAAGGCTAGATTGACGTTTCTAAAGCTTATAAGTTTTATTAATAAAGACTAAGCTAAGAAGACATACTTTGTAACGAAGTCCCACAATAGGTCGAAAAAGGTTGCGGTGGACAAGAAAAAATTCAGATTTGGTTTTTTTGCCCCAAAAACCCAGCATTTTAAATACATTGGACCCCTTTAGCAAAACAATGAAAACATTTTTTAAATACTATTTAAAATATAAAAAATACAAGTGCAAATCTATTTTTACAAACAATTGCAAAAAGAGTTCCTTAGGTTAATATTTAAATCTTTTTTGCGTACTTTTTCCCACAGTTGTTCCAAGTTTATGTTGCCGTACATGTATATCCATATTTAAATACCTGTATAATTTTTGGATTTTTTTAACCAGTATTAAAATACATTGGACGACTCTAGCAAACTATAAATAATGAAGAAATTTTATTTTAAATGGTATTTAAAATAAAAATGTAAAACAGGATTTTTACAAAATATTTTAGAAAAGAATTTTGTTTGTCAGTGAATTCAAATATGACATTAGTCATCGAGTAATTTCTCCATTTTTAGTTTTAAGACACATGTATATGATAAAAGTCAATGTTCCCATATATGCCAATCCATATTAAAATACCTATATATAAGTCATTTTGGCATATTTTGAACTAAAAGTTGGATATATACGTTTGTATATCAAATGTATACAAATGTATACATTTGTATATAGGGGTTGCAAAATGTCCTCAAAACTGCCCTTTGACATACATATATATATATATATATATATATATATATATATATAATAAACTAAGGAATCTTGGAATTTTCAGCAAAAATCTTACAATTGTGTACTCTTTTAAGTATTTATTCCAAGCTTTCGAACATGATTATGTTCATCTTCAGGGAGCTACAATATTAATTTTTACAGAGGTTATAAGTTAAACAATTTTGAAAAGACATATACTTACAACTCAGTGAGAATCATTGCGTACATGTGGTGTTATATCAATAAAAAATTACGGTACATCACAAAACGAGACAAAAAATGGTTGATAACAATCCTGTTAGCCAAAAAGTTTATATTTTTAATTTTACGTTAGGGCACATGGTCAAATTTTTAAAATAATTAATAAAATGCACATCTAACACCGTTCGGTACTAGAAACGAAAATGAAACTTTTTTTATGTTACTATTTGAACTATTTTTAGCGTGGGTACAGAAGGTCAGTTGTCATATGTCTGTCAACCGTCAGTCAAACAGTAGGAAAAAGAAGAAACTGTCAATGGCCTATGTCACCTAAGCCCTAACAGTTCAACATCTCTGATACTACCAAACTGATAGTTGAGAGTCATATGATGAAATAAATTATTTAAATATTATATTTTATATATTAAATGTCAGAAATCATTGCAAGAAGGTATTACGGATAAAATTATGATTTGTTTTTCATTTTCATAATCAATGGCTAATTCATGTGCACATAAAGGGGCATTTTTTTTAAGATCAGGAAATTTACACATTAAGTAGAATTGTTCGCGGTACGGTTAGCTGGGCTAAGTATAAGATCAGAGTTAATACATAAAGTAGCCTTCTCTGTACATTTATTTTGCAATAATATGCGAAATTTACACATTAAGTAGCATTTTCCGCGGTGCAGTTAGCCGAGTTTGCAGTTTATAAGTATAAGATCAGAGTTAACACATAAAGTAGCCTTCTCTGTATATTTATTTGGCTTAAGTGCAGAATTCACACACAAAATAGTATCTTCTAGAGCCAAAGTTTTACAAACTTTACACAATAAAAGGCATTTTTTGCGTTGCAATTAGCAAAGTTTGCATAAGATCAGAGCTAATACATAAAGTAGCCTTCTCTGTAGATTTATTTGGCTTAAGGGCAAGTTCAATTTCGTTTGACATATAATCACGATTTTTTTAGGTTAGAAAATTGTATTATCGATTTTTTCATTCGAAGTAATACAAGACAACACTTTAAATTTCTATCTCTTTATGTCAACAAATATGTAATACGATGAATTTATAAAACGTATGTCACTAATGAATATGTGGCGGCAACTGACGGCAACACTGTCAGCTACTCCATGGCTATTAGAGTACATACAGGTCCGGTATAAGCCATATATAAATGGAAAATAATAATTTAATGTTTTGATTGAGTTAAATAAAATATCAAAATTAAATGTTCATTTTTAAGAAAACGACATTTTTAAATGTATACGTCTTTAATCAAAAATAATATAGGCTAATACTCAAGTGTGTACTGGACAAGAGATAATTTTACCCTTTACTCCAGTTTTTTGTAATGAAACCAGCGGTAAAATAGATATTTGTGTACCAAGGCTGTGTATTGGCCGAATTAGACATATGCGTTCGAGTCTAAGCTAGTTCTGGTTAAGTATAAGAGTAATAGGCAAGAAACGGGTGTTCAATCAAACTTGACATCGAGATAGATGTCACATACGCAGGTGTACTGAAGATGAACTTTGCAGGACCAAGCATCAGATAGGTATAACACTTGATATTCTGAAAAATATGCACACTACACTGAATAAGAACGAATGGAAGTGTCAGAAGGAGGCTAAAGGCAAAAAATAGACGGAACAGAGCCAAATAGATAGATAAGTAATATTTTAGCCACGAGAGAGTTGATGAGTGTTATAAATATAGTTAATTTATGAATGTATTTTTAATGTATAATTTCAGTTTATTTTCATTTTTGGCATAAAACTATGGCTGACATAATAAAACTCTTAAAAGTATATATATATTTTCAATCTTTATTACTATACATTATTTAGTTTTCATTTATTTTCTCTGGCCTAGGGAAAAAGTTAGAAAACCCTGGTCATAATTGTTTACAATGTTGGTGTTCCTAATGATACAAAACATTACAGAGGAATGATACTTAGCCGATGAAATCTCATCGAGTTCACGCATGACGTAATGTGGTATGGAATATGGCTATCTCTGATGCATCTGCAGATTTAAATTTATTTTTGCGTACTGTTTTCTATCAACTGATACCCCAAATTTATACAAGCCACGTCTTCGCACCACAATGTGACATAGCATCAAATCTGCTTAATCTCCTATCATTTTTTTTTAAGTATCAAAGATATTCTTGGTTTAGCTGATCATCATGTTTCGAGTCATTGAACCTAAAAAATAACAAATATCAATAAATAGAATTCGGAATTTATTCCAAAAATATTTTTCTTTGGGAATTATATAGGATTTCTCGTTAATATACTGACAAACTTTTAAAGGTGGTAGGTTCATCAAAATAAATTTTTTTTTGCTTAATAAAATAAAAATAATTTTATTGCCCATCAAATTAATCCATTTGCAGAACAAAATACATGAAATAAATGTTAAACATAATATTTCGACAGAAAATAATTTTTTCTACAAACGTCAAAAATAATAAGGTTCGCGCATTGACAACAATATGCGAAGTGACCCTTTTTTTCATTTTCCTTCGTTACCATGACACCGTGCGCGAAGTAGTGTGCGAAATACTTATTTCGCACACTGCATGTAAACTATATGGGAATCTCGACTATTTTTTTAACTCGGCTGCGCCTCGTTAAAAAAATCAGTTCTCGATTACCAAAGTAGCATTTCGCGCACTAGATACAAAAATAACTATTAGCAACAGCAAGAGAAAAAAAAAGAAAAGAAAGAATCCTAAATACATTAGCTACAAATTAGTACAACTAATGGTCGAAATAAATATCCCAATCAGAACAAAATTAATTAAAATTTGAGCACATTAGCGTTATAGGTGAATTTCTTCCCAAGTTCGTTCAAATACTTGCTGTATAAAATGTTTTATGATATCTAATGGCTGTTTGGGGAACATTAAAATTTATTTAATTCATCAAAAATAGTACATCAATAGTGTTAGGTAATATTTTATAAAAAAATGTAACACTGGAAACTACCCTTCTATTTTCGAAAGAAGCAGAGATTCTTCAATACCTCGAATGGGATACAGTTTATCTATTTTAAAAGAAAGGTACTTGAAAGATCGCCGCTGAACATTATCCAATGATCTTTTATAAATATTGTAAATAAGGTTCCAGATAAGAGATGCATATTCTAGCCTGGAACGAACTAAAGAAAAGTAAAGGATCTCCAAGCTTTAAGAGTTTGTAAAAGAACGAGTATTACGAATTAAGAACCATAAGCTTTTCAACGCAGAAGCAACGGTATTTTCAATATAATCCGAAAAAGTAACTTTTTAGATGAATAATATACCTTAATCTTCAATTTGTGCACAAGTCCGATAAAGGTAGGCTGTTAAATAAATAATCAAACTCCACTTTGTTAATACTTCTAGTATAGGAACATACTTTACATTTAGACACATTCATAAACAGCTTGTTTTCATTACACCAATTTTCAACAATTCCCAAGTTGGGTCTGTAAAAAGTAACAGTTTTGAATTGATGAGATTGAGGTAAATATTTTTAAGTCAGAAGCGAACAGCAGGTTAAATTTATTGCCAAGTCATTTATAAATATACTAAATAATAGTAGCCCCAGATTGGAGCTCTGTGGAACTCCAGATGTTGCTGTGGGGGGTGAAGATGAAAATCCGTTGTAAAAGACATAATTAAAACGATGATTTAGGTAAGATGAAAATAATCTCAACAGCGACTGATCAAACCCTAAGCTTTCCAACTTCCTTACAAGAATATTATGATTTTTAATTATTACAAAATACGTTATGGGCACGTTGTACAAAAAATATTCTAAACATATTTTAAATAACAAGAGTTTCATTTTTAACTAGTTATATTCAAAAACAAATGTCATTTTTAAAACTATGTTTAACAGTAACCGATGAGTATACAACAAGGTTCACAGTTTAAACTAAGTCTACATTTTAACTGCCTATTGTACAACCCGCCATATGTACAATTAAAAATTAATTGTATTTCTTTAAAATGCTGTTGATCAAAACCATTCGATAAAAAAATTAAAAAGTATTGGTATAAAGGTGGTTTTTATATCTATGCTATAAAGCATTGGGGCAGCATGTAGATTATCATTAAAAGTAAAACGAACCATAGACTTTCCATCATTCTTTACAGTTTTTTGAACCCATTTATGAAAACAGTTTTTGAAAATATTATCGTTCAGAGCTGTATTTCTTGTGATAAAAAAGTCGCCGTCACTTGTCATTGACAACGCCTTGAACTTGGCCTTAAGGTAGTTCACTCGCGGCAGTCGTACACGAAAATATCGCCCTATAGTGAATACCAACCGTTCGAGATTCTTAAATCTAAAAAAAGGTTATTTTTGTAACAGACTGTACACACAACACATGTGATCCTATATACAAATATGGTATTATATCGCGTAAAATCCATCCGGCAACGTCGCAAATATATTGTGAAACGTCAACTGTATTCCTAAAGTAAAATAAATGTAAATATCAAAATGTTTCATTGTCAGGATCAATTAATTGCGAGATAAAGGAAAATTTGTTAAGCAGAACGTACTCAACAAACGCAAAAAATCAATTTTGGCTATGAATAATGCAAAAAAATTGAGAAAGGAAACCCCAGCTTGAAAAATAACCCATGCAGTGGTTGCATCGTGGAATTACTATTGGGAAAACATTTAAAATGTTGCTGGTGTGAAAGAGTTCTTTCTCTTGAAAATATTACAAATGAAACACGAAACGGCCTTTATTTAATTTTAAATGTTAACTGTAATGAATGTAATATTAAAACTATAGTACATACGGACAAAGTTCATGCAACAAAAAGTGAAGTTAAGCATTCAGATGTTAACACTAAAGCAATTCTAGGTAAATTTAAAAAAAAATACATAAGTATTTGTTATGTTTATAATTTTTTTATTTTGGTCAAATTGCTTTAAATAAATTTCTTGCTGTCATGAACGTTCCTACGATATCATCAATACTACAGAAAATAATTAATTTTGTTTGTATTTTTTTATGATTTCCTCATACTAGTAAGTTAAAATTTTATATTCATTTTTTTGTGTAACTGTATTTTATTTTGAAGGCATGTTTAAATAAAATTTGTTTATTTAATTTTGAAGACATGCAATTAAATTTAAATTGTTAAATCATGTCAACCTAAAGTATAAACAACGTCCCTTCCCAGAAGGCCTCGATAAAGAGATAAATTTGACCTGTGCGCGGCAATAAAAAGGTTGGGAAGCACTGATCTAACAGAAATTTGAATTAGCGGGCGTTGAGTGTATCGGTTACAACGTTGCCAAGTTGTAATCACAATACGCCACTATGCGTCGACTGCTTTAAAAACATTTTTATTTTAAAAATCTATATTTCTTTATCAGAACGGTAAAAAAATTCAGCGTTTTTTTAGAAAATTTTATAACTTCTTGATTTACATTACATTAGTTTTTAAAAAATATGGTAAGTACCGTTTTCGAGATATCTTGAAATAAATGCAATGATTGTGTACATGACAGGGCTTTAAGAGTGTTAATTATGCACATTTTGATTGTTAATATCTCGTTTTACAGACGGTCAAATTTTTTTATAATTTTTAGGTACATAAAAGACACTTTCATTAACCTCATATTTCAATTTTATTGAATTCTTAAGAAAGGCCGTTTTACGAGGGAACTTCCTTAAATGCAGAACTTGCACATAAAATAGTACCTTCTCAACCAAAGTTTTATAAAATTTACACATTAAGTTCATTTTTCGAGTTGCAGTTAGCCGAGGTTGCAGTTTATAAGTATGAGATCAGAGTTAACACATAAAGTAGCCTTCTCTGTACATTTATTTGGTTTAAATAAGTAACACATAAAATAGTATTTTCTCGACCAAAGTTTTACAAAATTTACACATTAAGTAGCATTTTTCTAGTTGCAGTTAGCCGAGTTTACACTTTATGAGTATGAGTATAAGATCAGAGTTAACACATAAAGTAGCCTTCTATGTACATTTATTTGGCTTAAATGCAGAATTTACACTTAAAATAGTATCTTCTCGACCAAAGTTTTACAACATTTTTACATTAAGTAGTATTTTTCGAGTTGCCGTTAGCCGAGTTTGCAGTTTATAAGTATAAGATAAGAGTTAACACATAAAGTAGCCTTCTCTGTTTATTTATTTGGCTTAAATAATTTACACATAAAATAGTATCTTATCGACCAAATTTTTACAAAATTTACACATTTAGTAGCATGTTTCGCGTTACAGTTAGCTGGGCTTGCATAATGTAAGTATTAGATCAGAGTTAACAAATAAAGTAGCCTCCTCTGTATAGTTATTTGTTATTTGCAGAATTTACACATAAAGTAGTATCTTCCGCCACAAAAGTTTTTTCGCTCTGTATACGGCTTATATGAATGATGTATCTTTTGCATATTTATATGTCGTTTAAATTCGGAAATCTACAGTGAAGCAGTATCTTCTGCAAGCTAAAAATCAATTAAATTATGAAGAAAACTATTCTCAAACCTGTACTAGTATACGATCAGAGTTAACACATAAAGTAGCCTCCGCTGTACATGTCTTTGTCTATAATGCAGAATTTACACATAAAGTAGTATCTACCCTCATCAAAGGTTTGCGAAATTTGCACATTAAGTAGCATTTTTCATTGTAGACGGATTTTATAAATTACTGCACCGTTTACACATAAAGTAGTAGTATCTTCTGTATATTTATTTGTCGTCTAAATGCAGAAATTTACACATATAGTAGTATCTTCTGCAAGCTAAAAATCAGTTAAATAAAAAGAAAAACATTATTCTCCTACCCGTGCTCTTAATTCCTTCATTTATTTTTCAATTTATCGTATTTCTAATACAATTTTCGATAGTTTTTATCCATATTTTTATAATCGTTGGAATGTGGTCGGTGTTTCGATGTGGATCAGGCGACACAACAATTGGTAATGAGTAATATAGAGAGCCAGCGATAGAGAGTGGCGTAACATATGTATACTACATGGTTATCTTTATTTCCACTAACAAGGATGTGAAGCATAATAGTATTTACTATAATGTATTCTGAACGACTCATATAAAATAATATTTTTAATATTTTACATTTTTATAGGTACCATCGATGGTGCGCAATTACGTTGGCAACAAATACATAGATTGGGATTATAAGACTGAACCGGAACCAGCAGCTTGTCAGGGATATCCTGAAAAACGCTGTTTCTGGCCAAGGGGTAAAGTCCTTGGGGGATGCAGCGTACAAAACGGAATGATTTATATGCGAGGAACGCCTAAAGGTATTTATCATTTATTAATTTAATGTAATTTTTCTCGTCTAGGTAGTAAATATATAATTTGATCAGATGATTAATGAAGTACAATGGATACAAAAGCTGACTTGGTCATTTAGTAGTTAGAAGGTACATTTATTTTTAAATATTGAAAACTAAATAATTTACTTTTTGAAGAAAATGTTATCAAAAAATAATATGAGAGTTGCTACTAACAAAAAAATTTACAACTATAAAAGTTCCTTCATTGTCTTTTAAAAATAATTCTCTTGTACATTTTATACATTTTGTCATCCAAATAAATCATTTTATTCCATTCTGAAGTCTCATCTTTATAGAAAAAATATTTATTAAAAGTTATTGTTAATGTAAATTGTTATTCAATAGTTTAAGTGATACCAAATAATAATGGACTTGGAACTTATTTTTCACAATGTTAAATTTTAACCTACCTATTTAAAAATTGCAATTCACTACTACTACTACTACTACTACTACTACTACTACTACTACTACTACTACTACTACTACTACTACTACTACTACTACTACTACTACTACTACTACTTTATGATTTTATATAATTAATATAAAAACAGAACCTTTGTTTAAATAATTAAAATATATTTCCAATAATTTAAAATATAAATTTTTTATTTAATATTCAATCCAATGTGGGATTGTATTTATTTATAGATAAATAAAATAAGTAAATAAGTAAAGGTACGAGTAAATGAAGAAGATGGAATAGTCCAGAAATGTCTCGAAATGTCATTCGTTGTCATTGAAAAATTGTTCGAGAAGGTTCTAGAAGGTTGAGTCGACGACCTGACGTTAGAGTTTCAGTTTTATGAGAGACGTTATATATTAATGTTATCAGTTGGATAGTTATTGTTGAGTTATTATAAAAGTTGAGTTGCAGTAAATTGTGATACCAAAAATCTGCGTAACATTGGTGGGATATATAAGTGGTGGGATATATAAGAGAAAAGTTACTCAAGCATTTTATTCATGGTAAATACTATATCCACTACGCACGAAACAGATATGGATACTTCAGGCCCACCAGCATGGTTTTTGAAGATGGAAGAGGAGAGAAAAATACGAGAAGAGGAAAGGGAAAGGCATGAGGTGGAAAAGGAAAGACGTAGGAAGGCCGAAGAAGAGGAAAAGAAAAGCCGTATAAAGGAAGAAGAGGAGGAAAAGGAAAGGCGAAGGAAGAAGAGGAGGAAAAGGAAAGGCGCAGGAAGGAAAAAGAGGAGAAAAAGGAAAGGCGTAGGAAGGAAGAAGAGGAAGAAAAGGAAAAGCGTAGGAAGGAAGAATAGGAGAAAAAGGAAAGGCGCAGGAAAAAGAGAAGGCAGAGAGGCATCAAAAACTCAAGTAGAAATAATGAATGCTTTGCTACAAATCCAGGAAACCTTCAAGCAAGAGATTGGTCAGCTCATAATTAGAGTAGATCTTTTAGAGCAACAACAAGAGCATTTAAAATCTAAGTTAGAATAGCAGCAAGAGCATTTAAAAACTAATTTAGAGATAATTTAAAACAACAGGAAAAGGCTAGAGTAGAGTTCAAAAGGCAAATTAGAACTGAACTAGTTGAGTTAGGAAGAAGAATTCGTAGCCTAGCTTCGATAAGCAACAGAGAAACTGAAAACACTGGCTTGTCCTCATCTGTAATCGAACCAAGCCATATTCAACACCCAGTTTCACAAATCCATATTAGCAAAATCATTAAGCCACCTACGTTTGATGGTCTGACAACATAGGAAACGTATCGCCTCCAATTTGAAGCTGCAATTAGAACCAATGGATGGGCTGAAAAGGAGATGGCGGCTACATTGATAGTATCGCTGCAAGGACAAGCAGCAACCGTGTTACAGTTACTTCCTCGAGAAGAACCCAGTTATTCATCTCTCGTCCTAGCTTTGGAGACAAGATACGGCCAGCAGCATTTGAAACGGGTATTTCAAAGCCAGTTAAAGGTTCGCAGTCAGAAACATAATGAGAGTCTACAGGAATTCGAGGTCGATATAAAACGATTAATTCACCTGGCCTATCCACAGACACCCAAAGAATTCCAAGAATAAATCGGCATACAAGCATTTATTGATGGACTACAAGATGTGGAAATGCAGCAAGCCCTTCGTCTACAACATCACAAGACACTGAGGGAGAAACTGATTGCAGCCCAGGAATATGAAGCAGTAAAACTCATATCCAGATCTTCTCGCGCAATAGTAAGAGAAATTAAATCCCAGGAAAGTGAGGAGGCCAATGCTAATGCTATTTCCCAAATTTTAAATATTCTACGAAATATGCAACGAAACAGCCAAAATGGAATCAGGAGATGCTTTAATTGCGGAAGAATTGGGCATTTTCAAAGAACCTGTAGAAGCATGACTCATTTTATAAATCGAGAATCAGCGAATGAGACCGGAAAATCATATACATCAATCTTTTCAAGCCCATCACTAAGACCAACAAGAATTAAATACAGCAGCTATGCGTCCCGAAGAAGCCAATCACTCACACGGAGCCGGCTTTCTAAAAATAACCAGAAAGTAGAGCATCGAAGAGGTCTCCATAGCAACTCAGACATTCTCTTCGGGCAACCTTGTTTAGAGGATCAATGCTGGTATGGTAAAAGGCTCAAAGAACTAGAAGAACCGGTTGATAAAGTTACTCTTCGGGCAACCACTATCAAGCCAGAGGGCGACGAAGAAGAAATCACACTTGAAAGTCTGAGACAGGAACAGAAGAAAGACAATGATTTAAAGGTTTTCCGAGAATGGCTCAAAAGTCACACCTACTTGACAAGAGATAGCCAAATACAGTAGAACTATAAAAGGCTACTGGACCCAGTGGGATTCCGTATATCCTTACGATGGCCTATTGTACCGGAAGTGGGAGAGCCCTGATGGAGTACATGTAGTCCGCCAAGTAATACTGCCGAGGTCACAGGTGAGAAATGTATTGGAGGAGCTTCATAGCAGCCGTTCAGGAGGACACTTTGATACTAAAAGTACACTGGCACGAGTTCGGGAAAGATTTTATTGCCGACGGGATGTAGTAAATTGGTGTAAAAAATGTAATATATGCAATGGCAGGACAAAGTTCTATGGATTCGCTCGGGAACGAGACTGGAAGCCCACACCGATAAAGCAGAAGCTAGAATTAACAGGCGTGCCACAGGTACACATTTTGAAAGGGACGACAAGGTATGGCTATGCAATCCCAATCAGCGACGGGAACTGGGAAGGCCCCTACTCCGTCCTTAAGGAAAATCAACGACCTGATCTGCCGCATTCAACTGTCAGCGGGAAGTAACTCCAACGTAGTTCACATTGGAAAGATAGCTCCATATCATGGTCCAAATCCTCCCCATTAGTTCCAACTAGGTCCCAGTAATTAAGTTATTCGGAGCGAATAACTAGAGAGAAGGGATCAATGTTACGCAGCACCCTGCAGCGTACTGCGGTCGTCATAAGTAAAGGTACGAGTAAATGAAGAAGAATAGTCCAGAAAAGTCTCGAAATGTCATTCCTTGTCATAGAAAAATTGATCCAGAAGGTTCTAGAAGGTTGAGGCAAGCTATATAAGTCGACGACCTGACGTCAGAATTTCAGTTTTATGACAAACGATATATGTTAATGTTATCAATTGGATAGTTATTGTTGAATTGAGTTATTGTAAAAGTTGAGTTGCAATAAATTGTGAAACCAAAAACCTGCGTAACAATGTTTTCATATATTTAATAATCTTCTAGACGTTTTTTTCTAAAAGCCTTGATCTACTTTATTTTCACTTTTCATTGTGCAAATTTTACTAAATTTGAAATGTATTGATACACAGTAGATCACAGTAGCTGTTTAAGAAAGAACTTGTTTATATTTTTATCAATTTTACGCGTTATATAAATGATAAGTTATTGATTTTTTTAAAAAATATTTTGTAATTTTTCTTTCAAAAACAAAATTTAACGAACACAGAGTTTATGTTTTAGAAGTTTTAATAATAAAAATAGTTTTTACAATGATAACCCACAGCACGATATTGAATTCGGTAGTTGGTTACTTTTTATCTATAATTAAATAGGTTAAATACAAAATTGTTATAATGTTTATTTTAAATTTAAGTTAACAAAAAAATATACATGTTGATATGGAATTTATTGTGTAAGAATTGTGTTTTTTTTTGGATTGATTGGAATATATAAAATTTCCAATTTGGAATGGATTCAAGATTCTAAAAAAAATAATAATTTAATAATTAAAAATTTTTTCTGTTGTTTCTTATCTATTGTTTTTTATGCGTAGTTCTGATAATTTTTGCAAGAAGAGTATTATTTAAAGTAAAATAGTTTAGGTCGAAATATGGTTTTTCCTATTTAATTCTGAAATACCTTTCTGATAAATAGGATTTTAATAGTTCAGAGTATTGATGTGACAGGAACATGTTCAGTTTTTGCAGCATTCTTGACATACTTTGTCGAAAGCCTGAGCCACATCCAAAAAGACAGTGGGGCAAACTTTTTTTCTTCTAGGGACTTCTCGATGATATCTGTGATTTTATGAACTTGGTGAAAGGGTATTATGTCCTTCTCTCCTATTAAAGGTTTCAATCTCTTAAGAAGCAATTTTTCATAGAGTTTCGGTATAAAAGGTAACAAGGAGATTAGTCTATATGATGTAATTTCATGGGAAAGTTTACCTGGCTTAGATATTATTATAACTTTTGCCACCTCCCACATCTGTGATACGTACTTTTAGCTAAAGGACACATTGATAAGATTGGTCGTTGTGTTAATAGCTTCCCGTTGAAGTATTTCAAAAATTCAAGGACTTTTTTCTGATATATATTTGTTTGAATTTTCATATGAACCTTTTTGGAAAAGCAGATTTAACGACTGCGTCTTCTTGTGCTAGTTCCATCAAGTCTTGAAGATCTTTACTATTATTGGGTTGGAAGGTACTTTATAAATGTTCCACAAATCTGTTTGCTTTCTGCAAAATGTTTCGGGCACAGCTCCTATCTTTATTTCTGATTGGTGGGTTATGCATTGTAGGCCTTTTTAATAGTTTGGTGGCTTTCCAGAGTGACTATTCGGTAGTTTTATCGTTAGTTCATTCACATAAGTATTTGCCATTCGACTCATTAATGCGCCTTATTTCACTTTTAGATGTTATGTTGCGTTGTTTAAAGTTGTTTTATTATCTGGTGCTCTAGACTGAGATAAGATTTTTGATCTCTTTTGGATAATCATCACCATTTAATCTCAGGAGTGTTCTTCCAAGCTGCTTGTTGAATATTTTTAACAACCTATTGGTCTAATTGTTCCTTAGTTATTAATGGAATCGAGATATCAATTAGTTCTTCTAGGTTGGCTTTGAAGCTTTTTCAGTCTGTGCCTATGTTGGCTAGTTTAGGTAAATTTTCTTGTTTGATTGCAGTATCACTCAGTGTGAGAATTATGGGAAAATTATCTGAGTTCCTGTCCCATGAGTCTTCTATGTCCAAATAATTTGATACGATATTGTTGATTATAAAAAAATCTATGAGATCGGGAATTTCGTTCGAATCTGTGGGCCAGTATGAAGGCTTTTCAATTGACATTGTTTGACATTTATGTTCATGGCATGATGCTAATAGTTCTTTGCCATACTATGAATCTGTATCCCTATCTATCCAGAAAGTCGAGGCATTGTTGCTTCTTTATAGCCTATCTTCGTGAGCTATATAGGGGAAAGAGGTCGAATATCGATCACTTAAAAAATATTCAAGACAAAAGTCAAACTTTTAAAAAAATAAGGTATTTTTTGCATGGAACGTAAACTTTATTCATTTTTTAACATAATGACATGAACAATTTCTGTATATTTTGATAAGAAACATTTTAAAAATTTGAAAAAAAAAACTATTACCTGATCGATATTACCTACCTATGGTCGGGTAATATCGATCAACATAAAGGGTAATATCGATCATAACCTATTGGCATTCAACGCACGAATCCAAATCTTCTGGACGGGATACTTCACTGCAGGCAGCATGCAGCCAGGTGCCACATGCCCTAAAGCGCCACCAGAGTTCATCTTTCCCTGGTTCGTCACATATTGGGCATAAGTTGTTCTCCCCATGTTGTTGTTTACGTTTTTGTTTTTTACCTGTTGCTCTTTTAAATCCTGCCGATTTTTCTTTTTGAAACAATTTTTTTGTAGCCTCATCCACTTTCTTTTTTTCTTTCTTTTCTTCCTTCTCTTCCAAAAATGCTTGCAGCGGGGTGGCTGTAAGTATTTGAGACTTTTGTTTCCTCCTTCTCTTAGATTGTGGTTTTTCTGTTAACCGGGGTGTCGGATGAAAGTCTTCAAAAGATGTGCCTAAGTAATTTAACGGTTTTATCTTCATCATCAGTTGCGTTCTCGTCGAATACTTCTGTTATCGCTGATAAAACACTATCGCTAGAGGAAGAAGTTCTTCTTTGATACCTCCTTCTCTTTAATTGAACATACGTCTCCTTGTTGCAGACTTCTAGAGGCGGTGTAACATGACGCATATGTAAGTCTGAATCTCTACTAGTTCCAGGTTTTGGATTAAAATAAATATCTTCCGGAGGTTCGCTGGGGTCTTCGGGAGGTTCGCTGGCTTCTTGCCTGAACTATGGAATTTGCATCTTCTGTTAGTTCAGTAAACTCTTCTTCTCCGAATACGTTTCTGTCTAATGGGAAAATTCCCGTATTTTTAAATCCGTTGATACCTTTCTCTTTAGAAGTGATACGATTGTATGCTTTAGCAAAAATCTCAGCGATATCAGTCACGTCAATTTTGTTGTAATGATAGGATTTCATATGGAGATCGCATTCTTTGCTATATGCTGTCTTCAATGAACTGAAAAATGTGACGTCCAGTGGCTGGAGTCGATAAGAGGTGTGTGGAGGAAGCGAAACAAGAATGATCCCATTTTCACGACAGAACTTGTACGATTTCAAAGAGCAGTGAGTGGAATGATTGTCTAAAACAACTAGAACAGCATTTTCCTTAGAGGCATTCACAAATTTTGCGAATGTTTCAGCCATTCCAGGAATAACTCTTCTGTAATCCATCCTGATTTGGAGCAGCGGTAGATAGCATCTGTGGGACCATTTTTTTCCAGGATGTTATTCAAGCGTTCGCGTTTAAAAATAAACATTGGGGACACAAAGTCGCCTGCCGCACTCATACAACATACAACAGTCAAAGTCTGGCCTCTTTCTCCACTTGTAATCGCACCCACCTGTTTTCTGCCCTTTTTCGCCAAAATTCGAGGGGGTTTATTTACCCCACTAATTCCAGTCTCGTCAACGTTATAAATGCGTCTTGCAGGAAATTTATATTTTTCAAAGACCAGTTCTAAATTGTCGTACAAGCGGTTCACATTATGTCGATTAAATGCGATTGCCCGATTGATACTCGTGGCTTCAGGACGTCTTAAAGAAATTTTCGGGTGTCGCTCTAAAAATCCACGCAGCCAATCTTTACCGCAGGTTTTCTTCTCAGCATTGAAATTATTTCGTAAGTGATTTGCAACGGCATATTCGAAAGCAAGCCGTTTGATTGTACTTGGCGTCAACCCGTAAAACATGTTTGACAATTTCAAAATGTGATTTGCAGTTCCGTCTCCTGATCTTCATTTAACACAGGCTTCCTTCTTAATTTTATCTTCTTACTAGGATATCTGTTGTTTAATCTATCGCACAACGTAGCATACGGTATTCCATTTAATTTTGCTGATTTCCTAATGGAATGAGTCTTCTGCTCAACCGCCTTCATAGCCCTCTTCAAGTCTTCCTCTGACCAAGAAGAGCGATTTGTTCGGTAAACATATTTTTTTGGCATCTGCAAACAAATAAAAATTAATGAGGCCAATTTCGATCACTGGCGGGAAATATCGATCATACCGATCGAGATTACCCGCTTATGAATGACATTGTTTGGACACATACAACTCCCAACATCAATAAGATAAAAATTCCGTTTCTATGATATAAAATACCTTTGATTACCATGTTATTATCAGCACTAAAGTAGCTTTGAAATATCTATCCTTAACAAGTACATACCTTATCCAATAAACTTGAAAAATAAGAAAAAAACCGCACGAAATCTGTTTACTATCAGTCAAACTCGACGTTACGATGAAACTGCCCGCATATAATATGGGTGATTTGTATTAACCTTGAGTGATGGCTATTCTATTATTTTGAAGGTCGGATGCGTTCCGAAAAAATAAGGTGATCGATATTGCCCGCTGATCGATATTCGACTCCTCTCCCCTAAAGCTGTGATCACATTTTTTTTTAATATTAACAGATGTAGCCTGCATTTCTACCGTTTGGTAACCCATTTTTTGATAGTGTTAAATGGTTTTCTTAAATTATAACTGCACTTCCGCCTTTTACCGTATTATCTAGATAGATTGTATGGTACAGTTTATATCCTTTAAATCTGATGAATGATTTTTTTGTGAAATGTGTGTGCAGTAATCAGACAGACATCAATTTTTTTTTAATTCTAGAACTGTTTACAGCTCTCGTTGATGCTACAGTAGTCCATTTGCGTTTAGGAATCGCTCCTTGAGCACGATGTTCCAAATTAAATATATAGATTTTTCTACATGTTTGCTTCAGCTACTTGTTTGTTTTCATTATCTATTTGAGTTGCTTTTGTGTTTCTTTTCTATTAATATTTGATGACTCATTTTTATAATTCATGTATTGGCTGTTTTCCCGATGGGCTTGCATAGTCAAGTTTGGTTTCTTCGATTGCTTATTTTTATTCTTTGAGATTTTTTGGCGGTAATTAGCCGGGGGCCTTCTCCACAATGGTCACACTTTAGAGGAGCATTTTTTAGTTCATCACCCTCAACTGTTAAATGTTTTATTGTACATCTAACGCACCTTAGTGCCTTTGAACAATATTTTTGTGTATCCCTATGCCTGACAAGATTTAAATAATTGGGGAAATAGTTTAGTTTTTCTAATAGGCTGAATGTCAATTTTTATATCCATGATATCTTTTGTACTAAATTATAGAACAAAACTATAATTAAAAGTATTAATATTCATTCTTTTTTTTTAGATTACGATAATTGGGCAGCCGCTGGTAACACTGGCTGGAGTTACAAGGAAGTCCTGCCGGTCTTTAAAAGTTTCGAGGACAATAAAGAAATAGGAACTTTGGTGGAAGCTGAGTATCATGGAACTGGAGGGCCATTGACTACTACAAGATTCATCGATCAACCTCCTTTAGCCTATGACATCTTAAAAGCATCATTGGAAATTGGTTATGAACATAGTAAGGATCTAAATGGATGGCAGTATACAGGATTTTCGATCACGCAGTCAAACACTAGGTGAGAATAGTAGTTTGTGCAACAAGAGTGGGTATAATGGTCATATTGTCTAAGTGTAACATGAACAATCCACTCGAGTTGTACAGTTTATTTTTTCCACGACCCACTAACGAAAATCTACAAATTTAAAAAAATATTTTTGGTTATTAAGAGTGAAATAACTAATTTTAAAATAATTAATAAATTTTACTAATTTATAAAATAAAATAAACATAAAAGGAAGATTTCATTTTAGTCTCCAGTCTATATTCGATCCCAGGCTTTCGCGTCGATGGTAGAAGCTGTGTCCTCACCTCCACCGTTAGTTTTAGGATTTCAGTTTTAATACTCGTAATTAAATTAGTTTCATATAGTTTGATTAAAATTTAATTTCTTTTTTCAAAATGTGGACTAATTAAAAATAAAATTGCTATTATTCATAGATTCTACACAAATATAACTCATTTTAATGTATCGTTGATTTCAATAACTAAAAAATATACTGACAATTAGTTTGACAGAATTGTCACTTTATTAAAATTTTAAAAATAATAGTAGTTGAGTGTCCAAACTATGAACTGTGATTGGTGGATTTCATTTTTTGCAGTATTCTCACTAGCTAGAATAGCATACTTTTTCGTTTTGTAGTTTGCGCGTAGATTAACTAATAACCATGTAAAATTAAAAAAAAATATATTTATATTTATATCGATAAATTTTGTTTAATCTTCGATGGTAATAATTTTTACTAGAGTGAGGACGTAAATTGTACCTCACTCTTAAAGAGACAGGAAACAAAAAAGAGGTGAAATTAGAGAGATATTTTGATATTTTTGCTAAAACGAGAAGCAACTTACTTGAGACATAAGATACAGCCAATGACTATCTTTAAATTTTCTAATGGAAAGTAAGGTCATGTGATACCTCATTTAAAGATATTTTAATACATCTGATCAGCCTGATACAAGTTTTTCGTTTGGATTTAATCATGTTTTCTTTTGACAGATAAGTCAGACCTAATTTATTTACGGCCGTTTGTACCGACGTATTTAAGAATTACTTAAAGTTGAGTGGGATTTAAATGACATACTTTCATTCCACCGTCAGTTAAGGAGCCCTGTTGAAACACTTAAACTATTCTTAATAAAACCGTCAAATTTCGAGACTTAAACATTCCTTAACTACTTTCACAGTGACATTTTTTATAATTATAACAAAAATATGGATTCCAAGGATAATTTTATATTTAATGATGAACTGGAAATAACTGAAATTGCTGATTTTGGATTTCCAAGTCGGTTGTATAATAGAACTAATTATTTCGACGAAATGGATCATTTGACCTTCTTTAAAAGGTTTAGATTGTATAAAGAAACTGTAATGCAAGTTCTGGATCAAAATTGAAAATATCACAGATTCAAGTTTTTTATTTTTAATTATTTTGTTCAATCTATTTCTATATTCTACACAGGGTGTCCCGAAATTGGACAGTCATATTTTAACAACGTAATCTACATCCTAAAGTAGAAGTAAAAGTTCATATAAACATAGGTCCGAAAATGTTTCGTTTTCGAGATACATGGTGTTGCAAGTGAAGTCCTGACGGCACATTTTTGTAAATATTTTCTAAAATTTCTTTAGTCACCGATTTTCCAAAGTTAAAAAAAATAAAAGTTCTGCTTCCACAGGCCTACTAATTACTGTTTACACTTTTGAATAAGATAACATCAATTTATCATAAAATTTTTAAATGCTTGAAAATGGTGCTTCCTAGCGAGATGCAACAAAAGTAGCTTTATTATAAAGAAAACATTGGTTTTCCAAATTTTATAGAAAAAAATTTTAAAAACTGTCAACAAAAAAAACTAGTGCTGGTTTGCAAAAAGAATTTATATGAATCTAGCCAATTTACAATTGTTTAACGACTATCAAGATATTCTAGATTTAATAAATTTCGGATTTCCTAGTCGCATTTATGAGAGATCAAATTATTTTGAAGAAACGAATAACATTTTTCAAACGGTTTAGATTCTATAAAGAAACTGTTTTACATCTGTTGGAACAAATAGAAGTAGATCTGGAATACCCTAATGATAGGTAGGTACCTAAGTTTATGTTTTACAACCAGTCGATATGAAGTTATTTTTTTATTTTAGAAACAATTGTGTTTCACCAATTAACCAACTTCTTTGTTGCCTTCGTTAAAAAATTAACCTCTTTTAATTATTTTAAAAAAAGAAATTTAAAATTATGGGACAAAACCAAACAGTATATAAATATGTAGAAAATCAACAAAACATCTAGCACTAATTAGCACTCTTTTAGATCCATATACCATGAACCAAAAAATGTTAGGTTAAAATCGTCAAGTTACAAGGATAATCAACAAAAATCCCTAGAAGTCACCAGAAAATCTAGCCTCTACGCGGGGTTTGCTGGATTAGTAAAGTTAAGGAATCATTCGTTCGGTGCAACGCCTCCGCATTTAAGGGTCACTTATGATTTAAGGGTTACTTAACTATACCTCTCTTAAGAAAGTGTCGGTGCAAACGGCTATTAGGCCCGTATTTATAAACATATCTCAGCTGAGTCGAACTTGGCTGAGTCGTTCTTGAACGAAAATCGAAGTTCGGTTACAACTTCTCTAAAGTTCCAGATTGTTCCGGTGTTACAGTGACATTTAGGAATAGAGAGTAGCAAATCTGTAACTGTAGTACATTTACGAATTTGTTACAACCCATCTCTAAATTCCCGCGATATAACCGAACCTCGATTTTTGTTTAAAGTCAATTCTGAATCAGCTGAGATCTGTTTCTAAATAAGGGCCCTAGTGGACATGAAGCGTTTGTAAGAAAAAAATATCGTACTAAAATGTATCTAATAATCTCCCAAACGACTTTGTTTAACTTTCTGTGGATGAAATAGCTACTGAACGTGAGACCTATACTTGAGTATCTAAGCGGACAGTGTATAACATTATTAAAGAAGATACAGAAGTCTCACGTCTGAAAAAGCCCCCAGGTACCCTATTCTCAAACCCAGGAGAGTGCTCCTCCACGAGTGTTCCATCACCAGCGTTGCCAGATTGCCAAAATCAAATTGTTGTATCATGGTGTAAAATAAAAGATTATACAATACACATTTCTTATACAGGGTGTTTTATAGAAAGAACAACAACATATATATTTTTTTAAGGTTTAATTCATAACCATGTAGGTGCATATTAATTGATTTTTGGGAAAGGTGATAACCCTTAAATATGTGTACAAGCTTTAAAATATATAAAGTAATTTATTTGTTCGAAGATATTCCATTTTAAGGAAAGTACAAAAACCACGGTAGAATTTAACTATTTTTTTTTAGTACATAATGCTCTTACCACCTTTTTATGAGATTTGAATTTTAAATTCGAGATACAGGGCGTTAAAGTGGAGAATTGCTGATTTTAGGTATTTTTTCTTTAAACTGAAAAGCTTAATTGACTTTTTTTCTTAGTTTCCTTAGTATTCTATATCTGCTGTCTCCATAAAAAATAGTGTCATTACATATTTCCAGCAATTTATCAGTGACACCTTTTTGTCATGGACAATCAGAGCTGTATCAGCGACAAATTGTATAACATATTTTTGTGAATTTATTAGATTGCTTAGAGGAGTATACATATATCATAAAAAAATATTTTGTAGAGCAAAGTTAACAATCGTGAACCCTGAGTGAGTCCTTGATGTATAGTAAAGTTTTATTATATAAAAATTATTACTTTTATAGAAATGGTGTTCGTCTAAGTACCGCCAGAGCATACTTAAGACCACAAAGATTTAACCGAAACCTCCATGTAATGTTAAACTCGACTGCAACTAAAATAATTTTAAAAACGCAAGGAACACAGAAAATCGTGGATATTGTAGAATTCGTCTATAAAGGGACAACTCACAGGGTCAAAGTTAATAAAGAAGTTGTTCTAGCAGCAGGAGCTGTTAATTCACCTCAGATTTTGCTGCTATCTGGAATTGGTCCTAAGCAAGAGCTTGATAGAGTAAGTAGTTGAGTCGTAATTATTTAGGAAATCTAAATGATTTTATCCCTCTTAACCGAAAAAAATATATTCAATTAGAATTACAAATTCTATTTTGTAACCAGAAACTTCAATTTGCTAAAGGTTCATAGGTACATATTAAGAAAAATAAATTTTTGCTTTTAAATAACCAAAAAAACATTACCCACCTAAATATTATGTAGTCGTTATTCCTATTTTTGTAACCAAGTCAAATTTTATGTGATTTGAGTTAATATGACCAAGTCACTTATTAAAGACAGATCTATAAAAAAGTCACCCAAGTCATATTTACACTGCCTGAAAGTACTAAATAAATTGGATCAATATGACTTGGCCATTTTTTATTTGGCAGATCTGGCCCCTAATAACACCGATCTGCCAGGAATATCCCATTTATGTTCCATGTATGTTTCTATGTTTCTGACATAAATGGTACGTCCCTACGATGTCTCTAAAGAAACGTTTCTGGAATGATTTCTCAAGAAAGTTTTAGAAACATCGTATTTATTTATAGGTATTTTATTTTCGTTTTAAATATTATTTTGAAATTTTTGAAATTATAAAATTATTGCAATCACCAGAAATCTACAATAATATATTTCAATATTAAATTTAAATAGTTTGAACAATATTTTTATTTTACAAGACAACTGCTACAGGTCAAATTTATTTTATTATTTCCTTCAAAAATGAGTGCAAAGCAAAGAGATGAATATATCCTTCCTTCTGATTCAGCAGGAGAGTTCGGTTAATTCTCCGCGAGCTAAAAAATACACTATTGACAGAATCCCTCGTGATTGAATCTATTTCTTTGCATTGAAAGTGTAGCACTGAGCTACAGTACTTATGAAAATGTCGTTTCATTTATACAAATTGTATGGATGGAACGATATTTTAGATGAAAAGGAATAGACCTCACATTTGATTTGCTCGCGGAGTAATAACGACACACGTATAATAGATCCAATGATAATTGACATATGACAGACATTTCAATAATGTTGAGAGTTGAAAATAAAATAGTGTTTGGCCTCGCTTGTAATAAAGTTTGGATGAGTTTCAAAATAATAAACAACTTCTCTATAAAGTTTTAAATAAACTAAAAGTGATAATAGGAGGCCGGATTCAAGTGTATAGTTCTTGACTTTCTGAGGGCTATGGTAAAGCTACATGAAAAATCACTTCCAATTCGAAGTTTGATCAGGCTTGGCAAATGTAGAAACAATCGTTTTACGTGCAAGCTATTCAAGCCAAAATGAAGAAGGTAACTTAATTTCCTTTAATAAAATGTGGCTTTTATACATTCTAGTAATTATTTCTTTATTTGTTAACTTTAAAAATAACTATTTTAGGTATTGTATTTTGAAATCCAAGGTAGCAATATCAGAAAAATGTCAGAAGATGCATAGCTCCCCTCAAGGTACGAGTTGTGTAAGTTGTTTTCATGCACTGGAAAAAAGAAAGTCGCCAAGTTAAAAATAGCTAAAGCCATTATGGGAATTATTTTAACTTAATATAAATTGTTTATATTGTCATTTAATTAAAACATTTTCAGATATGGTAAATTGATAAACCAAAAAGAAATTAAAATAGATGCATGGTTGTAGAGGGCTCCGGAAAGAAATAGACGCAATGAATCAAAGCGCAATAAATAACAATTTTTATTTTTTGTAAATTTTTATTTTTCAATTAAAATGGAAAAAAGTAAAAGATTTTATTATCCTACTAAAAAAACGTTTAGGTAATTTCTGGAACGTTCCAGCAATGGTATAAAAACTTGCCTAAGACGTTTAAGCAACATCGCAGGATGTTCCACAAACGTCTCTGCGAAACGCCTCTAATACGTTACAAATGATGACATGATCATTACCAGAAACATCCCAAGTACGTTCGACGGAAAATAAGAAACATGACAGAGACGTTTCTAATGTCCCAATTGCATGTTTCTGGAACGTTCGTGAAACAATACTGTGCAATTAGGAACTTTACCAAGAGATTTGGTCATGTTAACTCAAATCTTATAAAATTTGGCTTGGTGACTTTTGGCAGTAAGTCCACGATATACTTCTAACAAATCCAACTGTAAATTGCCATCTGAAAAGCAACGAAAACAATAATCAACATTAAAATTCCATAATATTCCTAACTTGATTTTTTTTAAATACTTCAATTTTTACTCCAGCTCGCCATTGCTGATGAAAAAGTTTTGACAACCAAAAATAGTAATAATTATTTGTCGTTCCTCAAATTTTCATATTACATCCTAAAATTTGATCTTCAAATAAATGTCAATTTTGGCTTTTAAAATCAAGGTTTTCGTTGTATGAACTGTCGGTTTGTTAACCTTATGAAGACTAGAGATAAGAAGACGAATCAACATACTCAAAATACGGCCCCAAAAAACGCATGCGAATTGAGCTTCTATAATTAACCGCATGGGCGGTGGTACTGCATACCTCCGAGCAATTACTAATAGAGGGAGCGTTAAAACGAGTTTGTAGGCGATTGTTGTGTTAGCAACATCTATAGAGGAAGTGAGGAAGCGGGCACAAGGGGGAAGGTAAACATCCTTCTTGTTCAGTGGCGTATCATTTATCTATAAAAACACACATTGTCCAAACGTTTTAATTGTAAAAAAAATTTTACTATATTTAAAAAGAATACCGTCTTATATGTGTCTAATGCAGGAAATGAAACAAAATCACTGTAACGGTCTAATTTTTTCAATTGAAGAATAAAACCTTAAAATCAATTTTATTATAAATAAATACAGTAGCGACTAGTTTCGGCCTTACAGAAACATCTTCAGGCCTGTATACAATAATCTTTAATTATTATAATAGGTTGGTCACTTACGAATAACATTAAATAGTATAAACCACAAAAATGGATCCATATTGTAGCGTTACAGCATTATAGAATTAAAGCTGTGAAAATAAAAGAGCAGTGCAAACGTAACTAAAAATAAGAAAACTGAGTACGGAATCTACAAGAGATGAGAATGAGCAATTACGAATGCATTTAAATTGCTCGGGATAACAAATAAAGCTGATAATGTAGTGGTATAGTCCCCGTCAAAGAAGGTCTAGATATGTTAAAGAGGACGGCGTTTTCTCTGTAAATCTGGAGAATGTAAGGATGAAGGAAGACGAATCTTGCTGGCTCAGGTGTAGATGAAAGCTTCAGTAAATATCGTCACTTTCGTCTAATTTTTTATTCTCTCTCACCGGCACCGTTTCGGCTTTATCTTCGAAATACATTTTTAAAAGGAAATAAAAGTAATCATTCATACAAGCATATAATAAAACAATATGAATTTATTATATTTAGTAAGCTAATAAACGTTTGTTTCAATGAAAAAAAAACATATATGGGAATATAAGAAATATATAAATAGATAAGATTAATATCAAAATCAATTTGAAAATACAACAGATAATGAAATGAAATAAATTAATACAAGTACAAATGGAAAGTTAATAACATACCTTCTAAAAGTAACACATTTTAAGTAGATATATGTTTAAAGAGTTTATTCCTGAACATAACTAATCTAACGTTTTTTCCTCTTTTTAATATTATGAGGGTTTTTGTAGTTGAAATGAAAATTATAATTTATTTTGGTCCTAATAAAAATTTAAACATAGGTTATCAAAGAGTAAAATACATAATAAAACTTCATAATCTTAAATCGTTATCAAAAATTATTAATGGTAAAACTTCAAACAATAAATAGATTCTTAAACAAATTTCTAGTTTTTGTTTTGCAAAAGACTTTTTTGCCTTTATCGGTTGCTTCTGCCACTTTTCTTTTAGTAGTTTCGAGGAGAATTTTCCTATGGAAACTAGTAGAACCATCAATTGATTGGTAAAATTTTGATATTTTGAGTCTGGTAAGTCTTGTTAAATTTTCTTCTTAGGAAGCTGTAACCTAATGGAGAACAAAAATTTAATGTTAGATCAAAACCTCTTAATTGAGAATTATATTTGCAAAGGCCGTTTTAATAATATATTCAAAAGTTCTTGGAATCGTTGTTAACAGAAAGCTGCAAAAAATATATCATTTTATTCCTAAAATATAAGATATCACACAATGCACATTCATATAATATCATTGTGCTAGAAAAATACTAGGTAGGTACTGAGACAATTTAAAAAAAGTATTTCGGGAAACTCAACTTTTAATGTCATCATTGTACTTAACTTTTTTATTGCTAAATTATTAATAATGTCGTTTTGTGTAGTTCGTTGTGATTTGTATAATATATATTATAAAAACCTATCGTCAAAGTTAATGTGCCAAGTTTTTTAATAATTATGTCCTTGTTATAGTAAAAACACATTTTTAAAGTTTTCTGGATTTATGCTTTAAATTATTGTACAATTGAACTGACTAATTTTGTGTTTAAGTAAAGGTATATCTCTTTTTTGTTATAACAGTCTTCGTATATTGTTCTAACTTTTAAGATAATCAGAGAAAACAGTAAGACATCTTAATATATCCTATTTCACAAACAAAAATATAGAATAATTAATCTCATATCAAACGAAAAAAGTCATTTTAGGATGTCCTAATAGGTTTTAACTTAAAAACTAAATAAAATGTATATTGCAACTGTGTTTAAATAAATGAATGTTTTTATACCTGACTATAGTACCAGGCAAACATTTTTTTAGATCATAATGATCTGCATAACTCAAAATAGTCAAAATCCACATTATTTAAGTTGTTCTAGTATTGTTTTAGCATAACGATGTAAACTCCAATAATAAATATTCACATTATTTTGGGACGTTTTTTAAGGAAATTTAAAAAAAACATGAATAATGTGATATTCTTGTTTAGTATTGTACTATATAATATAGTTCATTAGGTAGTGATTTAGAAGCAAATTATGTTCTATTTATAGAATAAAAAATCGCTCATAATATCTAAATATTTATACCTATTTATATTTTGGACAGGAAGACTATTTTATGTTTTTGGCTCTGAATAGTTTTCTTAAGAATTTTAAAACCTTCCTTAGATCTTTTGGGATATTCCATGCATATCTTAGAAGTTCATTTTGTTTAAACCTAAAACAAATTAAGTACAAAAAATGAAAATTTAAACAATACACAAAATTAGTCTTTTAGATTATTTAAAAAAAAATGTCAACAAAAAAATGGCTATGCCTTTTTCCTTAAACATTCTTTTTGAAATAAACTTACTTGCTGTTTTAGTATTTTAGTAGCAGATGAATATAGTGTAGAAGTAGTGACAGGATTGATTATTATACTTCATTCGTCGTTGCATTTTTCTTTAATATTTTCCTCCCCTGAGGTCTATAATAAAAATGTTCATTAGCATAAAAAGTTATTCAGGTGGTCACTTGTTGAATTCCTATATTTTGGAACCATGTATTTATTTCTCATATCAAGAAAAGGAAACCTAAAAAAATAACAATAAACTTTACAAAGATGTGCTATTAAAATAATAAGTAATTAACCTTTACTATAATCATTATGAGACAGACGGATGAATACGAACTTAGCTGGAGTTTACTTGCTCTTAATTTTAATTTTTCGATAAGCAAATAAGAAAGTTTAATTGCAAATTAAAGGTGATTGCCTGATGCACCGCCTCTGATAATTAGGTTGTGTCTGTACTTACTTATATTATCTTGAAGAAGCATTTTCAACAGGCCTTTTACACATAACGCATGTTTTTACCATATTATTAGAGATAATAAATCTTAAATATACATTTACAACCCTTACAACGTTATAAATAATAATATTTTCCGTAAAATACAAATAAGCAAATTGACATGTATTTGAAAGTGTCAGAACTGGCGCTCACAGAACACTTCTGGCGCTGTCAAACTTGGCAACGCTGATTAAATAAGCCAATTACAGAAGAGGTATTTTCCCCCTCGGGGGGAGTAGATGTTGCTAACAAAATTTAGCGCGGGGAAGGGGGGAAGACTCCCTCTAGTAGTAATTGCTCGGAGCTGCATACGGTGTTCAAAATACATGGCTTCTTATGGGAATTATACATAATTTTGTCAAAATAATAAATATAAATTTGTTTATAGCTAAATAAAGCACAGAACATACTGTTGTATTTATTTCTAAATAAGTCTTGCATGTTTTAATTAACAAATTATTTAATTTTATCTATATAAAATACAAATTAGGTATGTATGACCAAATTCGAAAAGGTTGAAATTTGATAAGTACAATTTTGTGTCAATTTTTTTTTGTATTGGACCAATATAGAGTAAAATAAAACGCAGTTAACAGATTTTTTATTGTTGTAATACAAGTATAAAGGGAGATTTCGGAATGTACATGTATTACCTCATCCTTTAATTTCAGCTTTCCCCTTTTTATTTTGCTAACAGTACCATCAGTAAAAATAGTCTCATAATATTTGATAATATCTTCTAAAAAGTATAGAACAGCATCACCTCTAGAAAGTGCTTTATCGGCACTACGAACGATATATATGCTGCCACTGTTCTAAACGTTTAGTATCCTATAAAAAACATTTACAATGACACAATTGGGGTACAAAAAAAATAACAGTAGCAACTCTTTTTCATGGAGGTATAATACTAATGGAAATGCCATGAGGCAATTGTTTTGCATATGATACGTTTTATTAAAAATGACCCCACTGGGCGTGGCTTAAATGGTTGACTAAGCAGGGTCGTATTCAAATGTAATTAAAGTCCGTATGCAGAATTACAACTTTTAAATGATTTACTTACCTAAGATTTGTTTCAACATGATCGATTCGAAATTAATTTGATGACATTACGCAATTATGACTTCTACACTATTTACTATTATTTATTAACCGTTTTCCGACCAAGCCAATGCCAAGACCATAAAAGAGATTAATATTATTATATTGTTCTGTCTTCGCCGAAACCGTCCGATATATGACCTGTGTGATCGAAAATCAACGTTCGAATAACACTGTGCATCAGATTTGTTAATCTCTTTGTGCTTTAAAACTAAAACCCGAACTACGATTTTTCGTTCAAGGACTCTCTTGTCTTGATCAAAGCTGCCAATGTCAAAATCTGACAATGAGGAGAATTATGACATCAAATTACCAAACCAAAAACCAAACCACTACGTGAATTGTGAATAAATATATTTCAGTAAAAATACAGCCGAGTTTGTAGAAAGGACAATTAATTACTTTTAAATGTAAAACATGTAGGTCTTTCTGCTGCAGATGACATACATTAAAAATATGACCCGCTACAGTCAAAAGTTTAAAAATACCAAAAATTCAGCTAGGTATGACTTTATGGTTAAAAGTAGATGGAAGAAAACCATGATCAAAACTACTCTGTCAAAACCAATCGGAACTAAAAAGACTCAGATAATAGTGGTTGGTTTTATTTAAGTTTGAAATAATTAATTATATAGGGTAGGTAGATATATTACTAAAATTGCAAGCAAGTACTTACTAAAGATTTCTATAATTGGTACCTATGTATAATAAACAACAATCTCACAGATGCACAGCATACAACTATACAAATGGAATTACAGAGATAATTTATTTTAAAAATAGGCATTCAGTTGCGATTTGTGATTACAAAAAGAAAACTTTAACCACTTTTTCTGATCAGTAATGTTAGTGTTGTAATGAAAAAGTTTCTAGAAACTGGTATTTTTAATCCTAATAAAGCATTGTGAATTTCCAAGAAAATTGCATGATGAAAATTGTTTTGACCAACATTTTAAATGTTATGCCATTTAAAAAGAAACCCTGTGGCTGTGGATAACATTTGACACAAAATCTTATCCTAAAAATAACTGTTTGGTTGCATTGGAGGAATAATTTCTTCATTGGTACTTTTTTAGGGTGCAAGTATGACTTGACATTAATAAATTTAAACCTTTGTTTTAAGTTGTCTTTTTGCTTTAATTTCTGATACACCTGTATTGTACATACTTGAAAAATATAAAATTGTTCAAGTGGGAAGTTTATATACAAGGTGTCTCATTGAGAAAGGGATACAGAACAACTGAAGAGTCTGATTAAAAATAAGACTATGCTTAGAATGCGAATATTCTTCATTTTAATTTTGAAGTTTCTTATAAGTTTCCAACAAAAGTACCTATATGATTTACTTAAAAACATCAAAAAATATGTAATTATAGTTCAAATAAGTGTAACGTATCTTATGACACCAAAAACTTTTGCCAAATTTGGTAAAATTATAGGTAACTCTTCAGGTTTTCTGTGTCCCATTCTTAATGAGACACTACACATTTTTTTTATTATTCATAAAAATATTTATTGACCTTTTGTTTTGATGTCTTATGCTAGCAGCTTTATTAACTCTAGTTTTAGTGAGATATGTTAGTCGGATACTAACATATTTATGAATAGAGCACAACATGCTATTCGGTTTAGGCACAAATTGGTCTTTTCCCACAAATTAAGACCAAATTTTGAGATATTGTGGGTCTTTTGGAAACCTATAATAAAAAAAAGTTAAGCATTCTAAAAAAAATTCTAAGAATTTTCTTACGCTCTTTCACTGAAGAGTTTTTAGAATTAATTTTGGCGCACATTTAGTCATGATTTTTATACAAATTAATCAAAAAAAAAAACACTTATTAAGATAGAAATAACGTCGAAATATTTAAATTTGAATAAAGTTCTGACAGCTCTTTGACAACTATGACATGACATGACTATGACATGACCATCTCCATAGTATTCAACCTCATTTCTCTTTATCTAACATTAAAACTCTATAAAAAATAAATTTTACTGTAACTGTAAAATTTTATATTATAGAAACTTGTAATAAAATGAACTACACTTCGTAAGATACATATTGTGACTAATTTACAATAAATATTATATTTAGACATGAATACATTATTGTACTTACATTAGAAGCTTCAAAAAGACATTGAATTGATTTCTTCTTGTGTTTTCTTTAGTTTTACATTTATTTTTATTCTGTTTTACAATCTGGAACAACGTAAATCTTGCTTTAATATTTTTTGCCACTTATGTTACTTGTACTCAAGTACTTTTTTTTACATTATTTTGATTCTTTTCACAAATTTTTTAAAAAATCACTTGATTTTACATTAACTTACATAGAAAATTGACTCCGTTGTCAATAGACATGCCAACTACAGTCAAAAAGAAGAACGGAAATTTGAAATTTGACCATTGTCGATTCGCCTCCTTCTCTCTAGTCTTCATAGTTAACATAAAACCATAAACATTATTTATTATTTAACATTCGTGCAAATAATTCCCGAATTTTGGAAAATTTCACGTATTAAGGTATTTTGGTTAAAATTTATTCATATCTAAAATATGTATTTATGTAATTTTTAGGTTGGAATTACGCAAGTTCATGAACTGCCAGGCGTTGGAAAAAATCTAAAGAACCACGTTTCGTTTAGAGTTAAGTATTTTTTGAAGAAAGAAAAGAACTATGTAGATTTGGATTGGGCTGCAGCTCTAAACTACATCGTTAATAGAAAAGGACCAATGACATCCATAGGTAATTAAAATTTTATTTGTCGTATTTATTTATTTTTACTTTCCTATCTGTATACAGATAAGAAAAGTATATTTATTTATTTATATATTTACGGGCAAGCCCATTTAGGTAACAATAAGTTGATAAAAATTACATTGGTGTATTTTGAATGTTGTGCTTAAATCTATTTACAGAGGAATCAAATATTATAATATTATCCAGAGAATTTGCCAGTCTAAGTATCCGAGGAATACAACTGTTAAAAGTACTATTAAGTCTATAAAAAGGAATATAAAATAATTGTTATTACCTGGTATTACGAGTAGGAACAAAAAGATTAATTTTCGATAGAATTTCAGGACAATCATATCTTCCATTAACAATATTAAAAAGTAAAATCAGGTCTCTATGTTTTCTCCTGGTTTCCAGAGATGGTATTTCTAAAAACTGCTCCATTGTAGCATAATCATAAAACGTTTGTAATTTAAAGGCTATATACCTAAGAAAATTGTTCTGAACACGATCGATTTATACGTTACATGATATTGAAGAGCAATAGTCGAGGTGACTCCTAACTAAAGTAGGTACAATAAAGAGTTTTAATAGCAGTTATATCAGTGAAGTCGCGGGTCGTTCTTTTAATAAATCCTAACATTTTCATAGATTTACTTGTAACTGAAGAGATGTTGTGGTTAAAGCTAAGGGTTGTGTCAAAAATAACTCCAAGATCTTTAATTTGTTTAGCACTATCTAAAAGTTGGCCATTGATTTTGTAGTCAAATATAGTGGTCTGTTGAGAATGATGAAACCGAATAATGTGACATTTTCCCACATTTAAATCCATGCTATTGTATTTGTACCAATCGGATAAATGATTAATATCATCGATAGCTTTTCTAAAGTTGTTGACGATTTGGAAAAATTTAAGGTCATCTGCAAAAAGTAAAAAATTACAGTGCCGAAAACAAGAAGTTATATCGTTGACAAACAAAATAAAAAGAAGGTCCCAGATGAAAACCTTGGGGAACTCCAGAAGTAACAGAGTAATGATGAGAATAGTAACGTTTTACTTTGACTATTTGAGTTCTATTAAGAAGGTAGCTTTTAATCCATTGCAACAATATGCCATCTAAACCAAATTTACTTAGTTCGTAAATTAATAATTCATGGTTCACTCTATCGAAAAGTTGGTGTATACGGCATCTACCTGACACTCCATTTCCAGGGCTTCCGAAATAAAGTTAGCATAGGCAACCAAGTTCAATTCTGTTGACTTGCATGCGCGAAAGCCAAATTGTTGCGGAGTTATAATACTAGCGCAGTCATAAGTTAAGTAGTCCGTTATGATGCATTCAAAGAGCTTTTTAGATTATGCTAAGTTTAGATATGGGGCGGTAGTATTTAATGTCACATTTTTTACCTGACTTGTATACTGGTGTCACATATGAGAGTTTCCAGTAATCCAAAAATAAAAAAAAAAAAACAGAGGAACAGACAATATAAAGCTGCAGTTTTTCAGGAGTGAGGGGGGAATAGCATCAGGACTCGGTCCTTCTCTTGTATCAAGTTTAGTTAACTTCTCGTAAATTGTTGAAATTGGAATATGATATGAGCATACGCTAAGTTTCGATTCAATGTTATATTCATACAGATCGATATTTGATTGGTGTAGACTAAAGAAAAATAGTCGGCAAATAAGTTTCAAATCCATATGAATTCATTTTATCTGGAATAACAATATTCTCTTTTTTGGTGAAGGCTTTAATATTACTTTTAACATAGGTTTGAATAGAGTTTACATAACTTGAATAACGCTCTTTGGACAAGAGTTTACAGCGAATTCTCAGACAACTAAATAAGGCATAACTCTCAGCAGATTTCGTACTTTTAAAAATATTATGATCAATCTTCTTATCATAAATCAGCTTTCTAAGATGCGGTGGATACCAGCATGGAAATTTTTTTATTGATATTTTTTTAAGTGGAACAAATAATTCCAATGCTGAATACAGTGCCTCGTAGAAAGTATTTACCATATCAAAGAGTTCTTTATTACGAAGGAGTGTGTCCCAGTCAATGGCTTCAAAATACTGGCGTATGGCAGTAAAATCGGTATTACGAAAGTCGTAGTAATATTCTGCATCGTGCGTAGTGTCGATATTAGAGGAGTGACTTTTGAATATTTTGAGTTAGCAGTCAATATCACTTATTAGGGACCAAATACATCCCATGCAAACATCGGGTTGAGCAAAGCGCATTTAATCATACCAGAAACACGGCACAACAATTCATGGGCCAAGCATTTGGCAATAATTCCACAACCCAACTGACCATATTGCGATATTTCCAAAGGCAACTGTACAAAATGCGATAATTCCATTTTCTTTAAATAATTCCGGGTTCTCTGCTTTAGTATGCTTTGAACTGTTCACAGTACAGGTTGTTTTTTTTTGTGATCACTGGAAATTAAGTCTAAAATATCGGAAGCAGAAAAAAAGTCCCGAAAATCTCAAACAAGCAACTGAAAAGGGAAAAAAGGTAAATAGCTTTTTATATTTTAAGGTTATGTTTTTTTAATTTGTAAATAACAGATAGTTAGAAAGTAACTATCTGGTTTTTACAGCTATTAGTAACTGTTATTATTGTTTTAGATTCAATGACAGAGATTCTCTTTTAAAAAAATTTAAAAGGCCATGCAATCACGATGGTAACAGTTTTAGATGTAACAGAATTAAGCGAAGTGATATTAAGTTTATCAAGAATCAGCTCTATGCTACTTCAAATAAATTAGAGCAGAACACAATATTGAGTTATATGATTACTATTGGTCCTATCGAGAGAAGAAGGTCTGTTAAACCAAATCCACGAGCAAGAAACTTTAGTACTATGTTTCACATGAAACCCGAACATTCAAAAAGGCGCAATCGAGTGTGTTTAAAGTTTTTTAGGGCAGCCTTGGGCATCACGAAGGATAGAGTCAATCGTTTGTGTAAGAAAATTGAGGCGTTTCCCTGAAAGATAGGAGAGGTGGCGATAAAGTATCGTATAAGTCCCACGATAAGAAACAGAAAATTATTGAGTTTATAGGTAACTTAAAAGGCCGAGAAAGTCATTACAATAGGTCAAAATCTAAAAGAATATATTTGGCCCCTGAAGTGAGTATCGCCAAGTTGCATAAAATGTACAACTCTCAATGTTAATCCTACTGACCATTGCAGTCTTACAATGTTTAAAGATATTTTCCGAACAAAATTCAATATTGGATTTTCTTCACCAGCATCGGATTCCTGTGCTTTTTGCACCAGAATGAGACACAAAATTAAAATTGAGAAAGATGCTAACAAAAAGAACGATTTAATGATACAACTGCGTATCCATCAAAAAAGAGCCAACGCTTTTTATAAACTGACCAAACAGACGCCCTTAGAATCACTGTCCTTCTGTTTCGACATGCAGCCTCTACCAAAAACTCCCATAAATGATGCATTTTATGCACAGCAAATTAGTTTTTATATATTTTGCTGTGTTGATATGAAAGCAAAACAACCAACTTTTTTCACGTGTACGGAGGAAATGGCAGGAAGAGGTTCAGTGGAAGTGGCTTCAGCTCTTTTAGAATACCTAAATTCTTTAAATTTGGCTGGTATAAAATTGCTTCGGCTTTTCTGTGATGGATGCGGTGGACAAAACAAAAATTCGCATCTAATTCATGCATTATATTTTTAGCTTAAGAAAAAATCACCCGCTCATTTAACAGAGATTTTGTTAACTTTTCCAGTAAGGGGACATAGCTTTTTGCCAGCAGATAGAGTTTTTGGTAGAGTCAAAAAAGAGTTAAGAAGAATAACAAGTATATAGTTAAAAGAAGATTACCAAGAAATTTATACCAAATTTGGAGAGGTAAAAAGTCTTGGAACTGACTGGCTGCTTTGTGACATAAAAGCGCTTCAAGCTAGTCATATCTGATATGAAACGTATTAAGTTGCGAAAAAGTAATACATCGCTAACTGTCACGTGTTAAGAAAATTTTATATTTGAAAGCTCCACTGAAACTGAAAAATCGTTATTGAAGAAAGGAAAGAAAGACGGACAACTAAAACTAGAACTATTACCCTTAGGGAGAGACATTAAAGACAAAAAGAAAAAATCTCTGAAGAATCTATGAAAGCAAGAATTCGGTGATGAATGGAAAGAAGAGGAAGATTTGATTTGGTACCGGAATATTTTGAGCACCCTAGGTGCTGAAAACGAGAAGAATGAAGAATCGGATCATAATGAAGAAGAAACTTGTGATTGTCTAGAAGAAGATATAGGTGTTCGGATTTAGCTTTGATTATTTTGTATTTTCAGGACTATAATATGTTTTTTTTTAATAAAAATATGTGTTTCTCATAGCTTTCTTATTTGTTTGTACTTTTTTGTCCAAAACTCAATAAATCCATTTGCCATTTACCCAGAGCACGATAAATCCATTTTGACTGGACAAAAGACGATAAATCCTTAGCGTGACTGATCAAATTACGATTAATCCATTACTAAATGTGGTCTAATCCCTTTTGTAATAACTGTAGTATCAAAATTACTTTTTACATTCATGTGTACAAGTATTCAAAGCAATTTCAACATACATTTTTAGCTCAACTAAAAAAAGCTTATATTTCCCAGGTTTTTTGCATTTTTTGTAAAATAAGACATTTGTGATTTATCGCGTTTAGCTTAGTCACTCCTTTGTCTTGTATTGAAGAGTAGTTTCAAGCGGCGGGTGGTGAGCATCAGGTGGAATCAGAAAATCGATAGCCTTGCAAACAGTAAGTTCAAATTGGGAAAGAACAAGATTAAAAATAACTCTCCTTTCGTTAACAATTTTGTTTGATTGGAAGGGGTTTTGGGAAGCACAAAGGTTTGAAATAGTCTCTATAGCCTCAGTGTCTGCTTGTGATGAGAAATGAGATAAAGATATTTTGGATATTTTATAAAATATATCTTTTATTTACGTTTGGAGAAGAAAATTCTTTAAATAAAAGTTACTTCTAATATTATTCTCTATAATTTTTGTTCTATACAAAATTTTCCTAAAATGGTCCGTATTCAAGAAATTTTTCAGAATGTAAAAAAATTCTGATTTTTAAGAAAAATTTTGAACTAAAAGATGTTCGTGATATCGATTTCTATAATTTATGTTTTTTACATGATTTTTCTAAAATGGACCATAATGGAAAAATTGGAGGAAAAGTATAAAATTTAAATTTTTCAGCATTTTCGTTGGCAATGAGTGTATATAGAAAATTGTTTTGAGTTAGATGTATGTGGGAAATGTATATATTAAGTTAACTTCTAAATAATTACAGAGATGCTACAATAGGTTGTAAAAAGTAACAGAAAAAAAGCCTGTAATAACTAGATAGGAAAGTCATATATTGGACACATCAGATTTTTATTTTAAATTTAAAGTCACGCTGTTACCATAAAAGTACGTAGAATTTCTTTATTAATTTTTTTCAAAGTAAATTCTTCAAATTTTAATCTATTTTTTTTGTTTCGTTAATGTAGAAATTGTGTTTATGATGTGTTACTATGAGCAGCCGAGGTAAAGTAATTTTACTATCTACTACCACAATTAAACAAAAATAAACAACTTGGAAATCAAATTATGCTTCGCCTTGCGGGCAGTATGATTCAGTCATATAAATAGTATGTTTCAGTCTTGTGAACAGCATTGTTTAGGCTTCTATATAGTACTGTTCAGTCTTTTGGAAAGTGTGGTTTTGTCTTGTGTACAGTATGGTCTAGTTTTGTGGACAGTATGGTGAAGTTTGTGGACAGTATGGACAAAATATTAAATTTGTTATTAGTATATTATTCAATAAGCGATCGAAATAAATTAACATTATTCATTATTACTCTGATGTTTCATTTCATGTGAATTTGATAGAAATAATTAGTAAAATTAGATTATATTATTTAATCATAGTTATAAATAGTATTTACAACTAGGGTAAACCGGTCAGTGATTGGCCCTTTAAGATTCTATCTTTACATTTTATGTTATGGATTTCAAATTATTTCATATATTTAAATAAAATTTTTCCTGAGTATATTTAATAAAACAACAAAGAGTTTTACAATTTTTTTTATTTGAAAAAGAATAACAATACATTTATAAATGGTACTTATTTTTAAAGTATAATATTTACTAGAGATTGGCCGACTAATTGCAATCATTGGCCAGGGTAATATCAGTCATTGGCCCATATTTAAATAATAGAAAATTATGAGAGAGAACACCTTAAAATTTAAAAGAAAAAAATAAAGTGGCTACATTTTTTTTAAACAACTTGAACAGTGGAAAACTGTAGATGTCGACTTATGAACATTATGTTTTTTTAAACACCTAACATGATAGGCTCTTTCACAGCTGTAACACCGAATTGCATAATCATCAACAGTACAATTATAAGTACAACTAAAACATAAACCTACAGTTTTCTTAATATTTAAATCCTGTGAAAGTCCAATCTGCTGTAAAATACCATTTAAATCACTTAAGTTGTCGCTAGGGTTTAAAAGAACATTGGAGTGAATATTAATTGATTTTTTTTTAAATAAATTTTTCGTAACTTTTTTAACATTCTCTGGAGTAAGGCTTCCAAAATGTGCGTTTGTTGGTTCAAAATGTAAGGTTGGAGATTCAAAATGTATGTTTTCAGGTTCCGTATTCTCTTTTTTGTTTGACTCTTTCTTCTTTTGGCTCTCCGCAGTTACCTTTTCTCTATTTGATACAGCCGCGGTTTTTTTCCTACTAATTTATGATTTTTCCTCTCTTCTTTTTCTTGTTCCTTTTGTGTTTTTAATAAAGTTTGTTCTCTCTTTTTGTTAAGACGTTCTTCTTTTTCTGTTTCTTTTTTGATTTTCTCTTCCACTTGTTGCCGCTTATTCTCTCGCCATTCAGTTCCAGTTATTACATAAGAAACTTTTTCCGTTTGCCTATTACCTTTACGTTTAGGTGTTTTTGGCCAATATAATATTTCATTGAAACTTGAACTATGACTATCATTGATATCAACATCGCTTTTCTGATCAGACTGATCTTTAACTTTACTTACATTTTCTGTTTCAAAAGTAACTTCTTCAATTATGACATTATTTTCAGCTGCATCAAAAACAATTGGCAAATTTTCTATATTAAAATATTGCACCTGAGCATGTTTTGATTGTTCTTCAATATATTCTTTAGTTACATTTTTAGTTAAATCTTCAGTTACATTTTTAGTTACATCTTCAGTTATATCTTCAGTTATATCTTCAATTATATCTTCAGTTACATCTTCAGTTATATCTTCAGTTATATCTTCAGTTATATCTTCGGTTACATCTGCATTTACATCCATTATATCCATATTTATTTGACCAATATCTTCATCCATATTTACTTCTTTTGATACATTTTTGTTAGAGTTAAATTGCTTCCAAAGCTCATATAACAGTGTAAATTCTTTGGAATGTGATGTGGAATCTTCTTCATATTTTTTAAATTTTGATATGTGATCATTCCCAACAATTTTCTCGAAAGTTTGATAACTAAGAGACCCCTTTTTTTCATCAAAATATTGATCTTGAATGGGGATTTCTGCAGTTGCAGTAGAATTATTTTTTCCCAAACACTTTGAATAATCGACAGCGTTATCATCAAAAGGATATAACCCTGTTGCACGAAATCCATTCTGAATTGTTGTAGACTTCGCATAAGTATCTACAACTTCTTTTAAAATAGGAGCAAACTTTTCTTTCGTTAGAGTGGTATTAAGATTGCCTTTTCGCCTCCAATCCAAGACTGCTGCTTTCCAGCCCATTTTAATAGGCCTAAATGCTGCTACATCAGCTGGTTGAAGTATTCTGGTTGAATTTGGATAGAGGCATATTAAAATTACTTCTAACTTTCGGCATAAGTCGCTTACTTCATATGTAAGGTGGGTTTTATGCCCGTCTATAAAGAGGATTACTGGAAACGGTACGTTTTTTTCTTTCAGATAAGGATATAATACTTTTGAGACGTATTCATAAAAAACATGAGCCTTCATCCATCCCGAGTCGCTCATCCCTATTCCCCATTCCTGTGGCACTGATTTGTAAATTTAATCTTTTAGCCTTTTGCCTGGAAAGATAATCATAGGGGGTGTAGTCATACCTGAAGCCGAGAATGTGAACATTACTGTTATGTTTAATTTTGATGATGCATGTTCAATTTCATATATGTTCTTTGTACCTCTAGGAGCTAGAACTTTCGTATTTTTGGGGCAAAGGTTAAAGCAAGTTTCGTCGCCATTGAGAATCCGTCTGGGATCAGTTAAAATTGAGTCGTATCCTTTAGCTTGAAGGTACGATTTGATGTCCTTAAACCACTTTCTGAGGTCATTTTCTGCTAAGTTTGAGCTTGCTGATGTAACCAATTCTGCCGTCCTTTGTACAAGATTTGGATGCCTCCGAAGAAATGCTTTGTACCAGGTGTCGTTTGGAAAATTATTCGTAAAAGGATTTTTTCGAGGGTTTTTTTCCAAGAATGTCTGGACTGACAATTGTATGTCTTCTTTCCTGCGTGGAAACCCTTTTTTTCCTAATTCAATAATCCACTTCTCTAGCATACCCTCTTCTTCTTTGGTAAAGACAGGGTTAGGGCCAAAACCTGTCTTAACAAACTTTTCACCTTTTCTAAACTGCAAGGTTGCCCTAGGAACATTAAATTTTCTAGCTGCCTCCCGCAGAGGCATACCTCCCTCAATTGCTTGTAAAGCTGATTGCAGTTCCTCTTCAGAGTATTTTTTTGCATATTGCAGATCTTCTTGAACTTTTGGCATGATAACTTCTGAAATAAAATACTTTTGGTCACAAAACAAAATAAAGTTTTGACGTTTAAAAAAAAAATGAAATTACCACAATTATTACCTACACATTTTAAGGTAGATATTGCTTAATATTTCTATTAAAATTGCAAAAATAGTAAGCAATTAATCCAAGAAACTATTATTCATTTTGAATTTCGCGGCTAACATAAAAGAGGTTTACAATATCATTCAATTATTGGCCACCCGTTCCAACTAGTTATTGGCCCCCGGCCAACGACTAGATTTAATCAAATTATGTTAATATTATAAGCAGAACTTTCATTTAATGAATATTTTGTAAAGTATTACGATTTAACATCTTATTTTAATAAAAATAAACATGGACTAGTTATTGGCCTGCGTGGCCAATGATAACATTTTTACAATTTTTTTTTGCCAGTGATTGGCCCCCCTGTTTTTATTCAAATATCACATTTCGATGTACGAAACGACTATAAATAACACATAATATTCATTTTAATGGAACCCCAGTTAAGTCTTTGTTAAAAAAAATTAATCGAACCTTATTGTTCCTTACCTTGTATATATACCTTCTTACAGAAATCACAACACAATCACGATTTCTACCAACGCCATGTACACCTCGTCAATAACGTGTCGCCATTTTAATTCAGAATTACCAACCCAAAGGCTTAATTTTTTTAGTAAGAAATGGGTAAAGAAAGTTTATGTTGGTATTAAATCCTTAAAAGAATATAAAGCCACTTTCTTATTAACGATGTTTAAAATATATCTGGCCAATCACTAATAAGTGGCCAATGACAGGGTGGTTTACCCTATAACATAAACTATTACATAATAAATAAGCAGACTGGGAGTGATGTATATACTAAGAGTGAGATGAAAGTGGAAATAATGAAATTGGATCTAATTTTTAATGAAATTCATCTTCTATTACATAATATATTTATTAATAAAGGATTTTTGACTTATTATTGTGGTAAATCATATAATATGGTTGATATTAACCAAATTTAGTATAAATTAAACAATATATTCATTGTTTGCTAGAAGTTCAGAAGATAGAGTAGATTTACTGTACAAATTTTTGTTCTGGGTGCTTTATTATTTGTGCTATATGGGTATTGTTTATAAATGAGGTTAATTTCGCTTAAAATTTACATAGGGTGAACATTAATTTTATATGTTTTCTTTAAATTCTAATTTTTAGGAATGTCCCAAGTAACTGGACGCATAAACTCAAGATACGCAGACCCAAGTGGCACCCACCCCGACCTTCAAATATATTTCGACGGATACACAGCAGATTGTTCTAAAACTGGAGAAGCCAGGGCTTTAGAAGATCCCGAAAAACCCGATTTGCCCAAAATTCTCGTAATATCCCCAATTGCTCTTCATCCAAAAAGTTTAGGTTATGTAACGCTCAAGTCTAAAGATCCATTGAAAGCACCAGCTATGGTTGCGAATTATTTGACAGAACCAGAAGATTTGGCTGTTTTGATAGACGGAATGAGGGTTATTCAGAGACTTATGAATACGACTGTGATGAAGGAAAAATACGGAGCTGAACCGCTAAAAGAGGAATACGGGGACTGCATTAAGAAATTTGCGTAAGTTTTTCTTTCAATATTTTAACTAACTTTATTATTTTATTTAAAGACTCAATTTTAATGTAGAATTTATCAATTTAGGTATGACTCTGATAGTTTTTGGGGTTGCGCTATAAAACATAAAACTGGACCTGAAAACCACCAATCTTGTTCATTAAAAATGGGCCCATCAACCGATCCAATGGCAGTAGTAGACAGCAAACTGATGGTCTACGGTATCGATGGCATAAGAGTATTGGATGCCTCCTCTATGCCAGAATTGCTATCAGGCAATACCCACGCAACTATTGTTATGATGGCTGAAAGAGGAGTAGAGTTTATAAAAGAAAGATGGGTGCCAGCCGTTAATACGATTGGTGATAGATTTGGAAATCCTAAACCACTTGGACAGTATCCTGCACATACTTATCCAAAACCGGTGCAACATAATTTTAATAAAGGTGGTTCATACCATTACCAAGAAGATAAACATGGAGTAAAATCAAGATAAACCTAGATAATACTTTCATATTTTTACTGGTAATTTTGTTTATTCTATTAAAAGGCATTATTTTTGATTGAATATTTATTTTATGAAAATGAAGAGATGAAATTTAGTTACTGAAATGAACAGTTCGGAGTTCGAAGCAAAACCTAATCTATTTTGACACGACTGTGGTATGGTTTTTGTTTTTCAAAACGACGACGAAAAGTTTTCAAATTTGTAAATAAATACGAAAATAAAAAAGTATAAAAAAAAGAAACAGTTTTTAACATTTATAGCAATAGTATCTTTCTTTTATCAAAAACACGACTAAAATATATCGGAACAGGAAAAAATATGATACAAACTATCTCCTATGTCGCCATTGTGAATACTTTAGGAAGAAATTCGCGTTTCCAACACCGCCATCTAATCTTACCTAACATGTGCTTTAGAAAACTTGAAATTATTTATTATAAGTAAATTTTGTCCTCGTTCACTCACAATTTCCTTTTAGTTCTTTACTCGTTTAATTAAATTTCTTTATATTCTGATCATCAGTTTTAAGAAAATTAGTGTTGGCCTTTTATAAATCGTAATAAAAATGCTATACATACCATACTAATATCTTTGTTTAACTGCCTAAATTTCACTCTCGACGACATAATATTTCCTGGAATTAACAAAAGTCATAAAGAAACCAAATGATGATCTGTTATACGATTTTTTAAAAAGTGAGGATAAACTACGACAAAAAAGTACATAACTGTACATGTATCATTGTTTTACTAATCGAAATTTGAAGAATTTCCAATGGCAAAATAATGTACAAAGACGTACATTATGCCGTTGTAAATTATGACAAAATAATGATAGCATACAACTGTACTGCCCAATACAGTTTTTTGACGAGCAAATTTTGTAAAATACAAAACCTTTTGCGTGGTACATTATTTATCCACTAGACTGTCTACGACACTATAGAGATATGGTTATGGTTTAAAGACGTACTTTATTTATAGATTAAAACCTGCATCATACCTAAATTTGGGCAAAATTGCGAGCACGTCATTCTGCCTTTGTGCAACATTTTTTCGACAATTCATTTAATTAAATATTGTTTTGACCGAAAACTTTTAGGAACATTCCTGTTTTTTTAAAACTTTACATCACATATTTTTTATGAAGTTGTTTTGTGAAAAAAGAATTTTATCGCAGGATCTCTATACCTCAAATGACAGTCTCATCAATATTTCCTTGTCTTAGCTTATAACACGATGGCCTTAAATAGGCGCAAAAATGTTGACACCTAAAAATTAGATGGCCTTCTCTTCTAGGTCCTAAATGATGTCTTTGAAAACACAGAATGAACTATGGAAAATTAAAAAAAAATATTGCGATGAAAATAATAAAAAAAGCTCTCAATCGTAAAAAAAATAAATTATCAGAAGACCAAAATGCAAAAAAGTATATTTTAATTAAAAGCAATTTTTTCTATGTAATCCTGAACCTTAAATAAATTATTTTGTATTTCTTCCAATTGTTTTATTTCTTTGAAAATGATTCCTTGCTTGCATTCGTTAATAAATATTTGTGTTTTCTTTTCTTTTTCTTCTTGAAGTTTTTCCACATATTTTAATTGTGTACACCCAGTCTAAAATAAGAATTCAATGTTTAGTATGTTCTTAATTAAACCTACAGAAGAAAAAAATAAATTATCTTTTTTTTTGATTGTCCACCATAAAAATGTTGGCCGGGATTTTTTAATTTAATTTAGTTGTTTAAAAATAATTCTAACGCCTATGTACCACTCCGACTATTCACAGTTGGTGTCTAATTAATAGTGCTGTTGCTAAAGTGGCGCTGAGAAATAATAACAAAGCCTACAAAGAACACTCACTAATAAAATAAATCAAATCACCAACAATAAATTAAAAAAAAACTAATAATAATCAGTGGCGGCTCGTGGGCACTAGCGGCAGTGGGGCACACACTGGAAGGGAATCTCGGGATTCGTTTTTCCCTTAGGAAAACAAGTTCTCCGTTTAATAAAAATTAAATATATTTCAAAACAAATTAAATATTACAAAATTGAAGACTAACTGCTAGGTACCGCTGTAGTTGTATACTATTTCTTATAGTTGAAGTCCATTCTTCTGGATTTTTGGCTAGCGAAGTGATCGATGACCAGATTATTAAAATTTGGAATGGACCGAATAAGTTTTTTTTTCAAAGGATAACATGGCTAACGCGCATAATCTATCTTGGCACATAGTGTTCCTTAAAAATGATTTAATACGTTTTAGTGTCGAAAAACATCTTTCACTCTCCACTGTGGTCATAGGAATTGTACACAGGATAGTTAGCAGCTCCTCAGATTACGAAAATGTAATTGTAGAATTGTTCTCAAAAAACATTTGTTATAACGGTACGGCCCCATTGTGTTGAACAAAGTCATCTCGGGTGTAAAGTATGGACAGTTCGTTTTTGAATTTTAATCTGTTTACGTTTGAAAATAAACTACACACAGTTTTAACGTCCTCATTTGGAAAACAACCTCGGTAGTCCTTAAATTTTTCACTATCAAATAAACTTGCAATTGTTAGGTGGTTAGTAAAACTAAAACGTTCATTTACCTGCACTACTATTGTATCATAAATGTCCTTACATATCCTTAAATTAGGAATGGGGTCCTCCTTTTCAACAAACCATCTCTTATTGCTTGTACTTGGACCTGATTGGGTGTTGTCGTTTAAGTTTAGTTCTTGTGGGTCTTGTTGTGATTGTCATTCTTCATAAATTAGCGTGTCTATATTATTTCTAATATTTTGAATAGCTGCTGCAAAATTTGATGTTTATCTGAACCTTGAGAGCATCGAACTGTCTACTCTGCAGTTGATCAAAAAGTATATCGCAATTTGGCATTATTTTGCTGAAGAAAAATAACCAGAAACTAAAATCTGTCTTTCAAAATTTATCAACCCATTAGTCTGATTAATAGTTTTCTTTATCGAATTCTGTGTTCATAATTTCTTCGAGACATTTAATCAAATCCTCTTTATAAATATAAATAGTATTGACACACTTCGATGTAAAATTTGGTGCGCGTGGCAGTGAATATGTTGGGCATTTGCATAGATGTTTTTAATTTTAGCTTGTACCCCTCTAATAATACCACTCATTACGAAAGCACCATCGTAACTTTGTGCTATTAGTTTTTCAGGTACTTTGTCAATTCCTAGTTCACTTAATATCTCGAGAATTGCCGCCGAAAGCCCGCCTGCAGTGTGATCCATTGGTCTCAAAAAACTCCAAAACCTTTCGTTAATCCGACCGTCTCGTACATATCTGATTATCAAAACCATCTGCATTTGAGTTGATGCATCAGTTTTTATACATTAAAAAACGAATTACCGAAATTTACGGCCCCAAAAGATCAACAAGCAAAGCCACCCGGCAGCGCTAAGTTGAAGGTAAACAAATAAACCATGGATACAGCACGTCACGATGAGGACAGCGCCCCGCTTGTGACGTATAATCCATCGCATGTGTTCATCTCTTCCTAAGCGATATTGTCGTTGTCCTTGTTTTTCACATCATAATGAGAGAGAAAACAATAAAGGCACACATTTACTGTGCCCTGTGCCCATCTTCCACTCAATTTAGGAATTCTCGGAACGTCGCTCAACGCCCGGTCGTCCAGTGTCGTGCCAACGCGGTTTGCGCTGAATATTAGATAAAATAATAAAAGGCATTGAGGAAAATATAAAATATGTAAGATATTATTTTTTTTTGTTTATTATACTAGGGCACGTGCCCAAGTGCCCTTACGGGCAAACCGCTATTGATAATAATGGAAGGTTTCTCTCACCTTGCTTGTTGTTGCGTCTTTTTCTTCTAGACACTTTTTTGTATTCGCCTCTCCAAAAAGTTGCTCGAATTGTTCGATTACTTCTAAAGCACCTTCTGTTGCTGTACGATTACATTGCACCTGTGTATGAAAATCTAAAATACGATAACAGAGGCATAAATCCATAGTAATACAAATAGGGTCATTGTGGGAACAGTGAATCAGGTGGCTACAGTGAGTCGGCAGCCATTTTTAAATACGAACAGACTTGTTATTATTTTCTATCACTTAATATGTTCTATATTTAATAGTCTTTAGCTTCTCTCAGTATACAGGCAAGCAGTGCACACGGTGTTTTTGACGAAAAACGATTTAGGTGATGAACATTTTATTTCAAAGTAAGTTTTTCGTTAGTTTGATAGCTATATTTTCAAATATATATTATTTATTACATTGCTGTGGCAAAGTAGTATTAGTAAGCTACATAACTATATAATTTTTCATCTTAAAGGTTTTAGGGAAAATATCTAAAAAATTATTTTTTTACATCGAGTCAAAGGGGTACACAGTGAACCAACGGTCTTAACTAAACAGTGAATCGCGATTCACTGTGTACCTGCTACTGTGAATCACAACTTTTAATGTTACAATGCTGTTTGTTGTTTCAGTATACTTCGTAAACAGCTGCTGGAAAGAAAAATTGGCAGACACTGTAAAGAAGATATGGAACGAGCGCTAAATCTTTAAATTATATTCTCCAAGTATCCAGAGACACCGGCTTAGCTTTTGCGACGATGCGTCGGTACTATGAGAAATATTAAAACTTGCCAACTATTCCATTGAGAGTATACGGCTAGTGCCTCACTACAATATTAATAAAAATTTTATTGACGAACAAGAAACGGCCTTAAAGGAATAATACCAACACTGTGCCTTACTGTTTTATGGACTGTCGACAACTGAATGCCGACGTGTATATGAGATGGCTAAAATCAATAATGTTAACATGCCAAATTCATGGTAAACAAGTAAATCTGTAGGGATAGATTGGCTTAAATCTTTTCGTAAGAGACATCAGGATCTATCTCTACGAAAGCCAGAACCATGTAGTCTGGCAAGAGCTGCAGCCTTCAACAAGATCAATGTTAAGAAGTTTTTCGACAATTTAGAAAAAGAGAAACCCAGTTTTTAATATGGATAAAACTTCTACTACCACGGTGCAAAGACCTCAAAAAGTTTTAGGACCAAAAGATCGTAAAAATTTGGGGAAAGTAACTAGTGGAGAAAAGGGAACGCTCGTTACTACCTGCTGCATTGTTAGTGCTGTCGGCCAAGCTATGCCGCCCGTAATGGTGTTTCCTCGTAAAAATTTTAAATTGCACATGATCAAAGGAACCCCTTCAGGAACACTGGGATTAGCCGCACCAACAGGGTGGATGAATAGTGAACTATTTGTTGATGTCATGGACCACTTTATTAAACAATCACACAGTACGCCGGAAAATCCTAGTATTTTAATCATGGACAACCAAGAGTCGCACTTATAGTTCGAGGCGTTGAATCGAGTAAAGTCTTCAAGAGTGAATGTGGTAACACTTCATCCCCATACATCAAACAAACTCCAGCCTCTAGACGTTGGAGTATTCGCTCCCTTCAAATCATTCTACAATAGTGCCATTGATTCGTGGTTGCTGCATCATCCGGGACAACCAATTAGCATTTTTAAAGTAACAGAAATAGTGGGAACTGCTTTTTTAAAAGCCATGACACCAATAAATATTATTAACGCTTTCAAAAAAAAAAACGGAATCTTTTCGTTTGACCGAGATATCTTTACGGAACAAGACTATTTACCAAGTCCAGTGACCGACCGTCCTTGTGGTGAATGTGACAAAAGGCATAATTCTCCATCTCCTATTTTAGTCTCTTGTAATCCCGATATTAATAATCTTGACAATGTGTGAATTCAAGAGCTATGGCTGCGGAATCTGAATTCATTTGCCAAGAGACGACAATGAATATCCTGATAATGAAGAAAATGTTGAAGGGTTAATAGCTTTCATAAGCACTTGCGCTAATCAGCTGCTTCCAATCCCTTAGTCAGAACATCAGTTGCTTCAGATGATGGTAAACTTGTAACACCATTTAAGTTTAGAGAACCGATAAAAGCAGGACCTCGTAAGGATAAAAAAAAGCCAAGAAAGCTTGGTCATAGTCTTATTGCAACTGACACACCGGAAAAAACTGAAATCGAAGCTGAAAAACTGGCGGCAGCAGCAAGGGCAAATAAAAGAAAGACTCCAAAGCGGCCACATGTTAGAAAGGTTCTACAGGATTCGGAGTCAGAAGATGAAACTGAAATGGTACTTCAAGACAGCGACAACGATCAAGACTGGTGGAAGAGGAAGATGATGAAAATGTGACGCCTTTAACAAATGATATGTTGATAAAAATGTCTTAGATAGGCAACCAGAAGTGGACGATTTTGTGATTGTGATATTTCTAGGTAAAAACAGAATTTTTTTTTTGTAGCAAAAAATCTACATCCTAAAAACAAGAATGGCGAAAATTACGCCAGCTTCTTGAGGTTCAAATGTAATTCGGTCAACTCATTTTACTTCCCAACTATTTCCGATCTTTCATACGTCCAAGAACATGATATAAAAATAATTTTATCCAAACCTCGTTTTTGTGGTAGTACCACACGGCAGCAGTCTTACTTACGATTTGCTGTCAATTTTTCTGAATTAAATATTTGTTAAAGATATGTTTATCGCACAATTAATGTAAGTTTGTTTAATGGTTGTGACTAGAATTTATTTTTATTTTTTAATGAGTCTGTTTAATGGTTGTGACTAGAATTTATTTTTATTTTTTAATGAGTCTGTTTAATGGTTGTGAATACTAAATAATAAAGTTTTCTACTATTTCTGCATTAGTTGTTTTTATTTATATTATTTTAAAATAAGATTCACTGTGTACCTAATGGCGAATCACTATTTCCCCCACCGTGTACACAGTGAATCAATTTGGAATTTTATGTCAAATATTTGGAAGCTGTCAAAAAAAATCGATTGATATATGACAATGCAATCAAAAAAAGACCTGCACCAATGTGTTTTGACACTTTTCAGAATTATAGCTGCATTTTTTACCAAAATGATAGGTTAAAAAAAATTATTCACTGTTACCACAATGAACCTATGAAGTAACGATGACAGAGGGTAATCACCGTAGCCAACCCAAAAGTTGTAAGGCGAGGATAAAGAGAGTTAAAAAATAAGTATTGAAAATTAGTAGATTCAAAAGTTGCGCGCTTTTTAGCGCAAGAATAATGCGAAATTATGGAATAACGGGAAAGGTGGATTAGCATTTTTTATCTTGTTTTGTAAAAAATCAAATTAAAAATTTCAACATGACAGAAATTATTGATAAAAACCAATATTTTATTATATAAATTTTAAACACGATGAGTAAGATTAAATATTATTTTCAATATATTTTTTATCAGTATAAAGCAAAGGACCATGAGTTAATGTCGCTTCTCTGTGGTTGTTATTCTCGGATCCTAGATTGATGAGGAGAATGGTGTGATGACTGGTATTTTTTGAATTTCCACACTATTTAGGAACAAATAAACTATTTTAAGAGGTGGTCAGATGTCAAAACATATTTCTAAACCGGTCTATATTATGCATTTATGTAGATTGACCATTTTTCCAAGACAAAATTCGATTTCCAAATTGTATTTTCCGTATTTTCAAACTACTTATAAAAAATATTTTAGGGGGTGGTCAATAGGGTGGGCCGATTTTGGTGGTTTTCGAAAATAAGAATTTGAAGTTGCAAAACCGAAAAACAAACTTTTTTTTATTTGACGAAAAACTATATTTTTTTGTTTTGAACTGCCACAGTGACAGTTAATTTTCGAATTTTGAATTTTGTGAATTTCAAATTCTGCAAATTCTAAACTTCTTAGGAACAGAAAAGCAAGCATTTTTGTTAAATCACATTCTGAATTTTTACTTTTTCAACTGCCTCAAGGGTATTAAAATTTCAAGGTTAACGTTTCAATGTTTGCATATGAAAAAAAATTGTTAGAAACAATGCTGAAACGTTTTCTTTATATAGTTTTTTTATAGCTTTATGTTTTAACCTGCCACATCAACGATATTTCCGGGCAGAACGTCCTTGTGAGTGTTATTTTATCACATAATCTATTAACCAACGCACGCCACTGGCGCCGTACACACACTAAAAATATCACGTTGCTAGGCCACGTGATCGTAATTAACGAATGATTGCGCCAATAACAATCAGAGAACCACCTTTAACAGTATCAGTTGCTTTTTGTTGACCGTGCGACGTGTGAGTGAGTTTAAATAAAATGTGTAAAACGCGAAGTGAAATAGAATGTTCTATTTTTGAAACTCCCAAATGTTTTAGTCCAAGATCCCAGAGCGATAAGACATAACTTATTTTCTAAAAGATGAAACTTTAAGTTCTCAGTAGTGTCTCATGTACTTTGTATACCTGCGTCTTTGTGAAGTTTGCCCAGTGACACCTGGGCAGGTACCAGTTGAGAAAGGTGACTAAAAATAAGAGTTACTTAACTTACATTTATATGGCTGATTTTTATATATATTTAATAGAATATCATTTTTAAGTAGTATCGCAAGTATCAGACATTTTCCATGGACCAAAACTTTTGTCAGACGCTTTAAAGCTCCACCAAAAATAAATGAACTTCACTTATTTTTTAATGTCTGATTTTTGAATATGTTATCGAGATAACTATTACAAAATTATATTTAATCAGTCAGACAAATTGGAATGACCAAAAATCCCCTAAACACAAAAATTCGGCCGTGAGTATGAGCGCGAGAGCATCATGCGTTTCAGAGCGAGTAAGACGTCCATAGTAACCCGGTTCTCCTTCTTTAACTCATATTCTGTTTCAGTCTACTGTGTATGTGCGCGCAACGTATAGTATACATTACAGAGACAACTACGAGACGTGTAACTTCATATAAAAATCGGTTCTGTGGATCGCTCATGCAGTGTATATCGTTTTCTCTCTTTCTCTTAATATTTGTGGATATGACTATCTCTTTTACAAATCACTCAAGGCAATGGTGAGATGTCGCCACCATAGCCCCCTTCTCTTTATGTTCTGTCGTTCTGTCATGTATATATCTTGTCAAAAGTCGTTATTTCTAGCCTAGCTTTTCGTTAGAGGTTATGTTTTGGAAAAAAATTTTGTTTATTTTATATTGTGGCTTTTTATATTGTAGTGTGTGTAGTGTTTGTAACGTATTTTGTTTGCATTTTCAAGAGCTTATTATATTACTAAAGCTAAAATAGTTTAGACTTTTTTTGATTAAATAGCAATGCCGGCATTTTGTTTAATTTGTGGATGCAGTGAAGATGAGGTGTCTAAAATGCATTACTTTCCTTGTAATTCTACAAAGTAAGTACAATCTATCATTTAATTCAAATAAAACTGGTTTACTCGGCTTATGTTATGACAATATTGGAATATGAGTTGAGTTGCCAGTTAGGTCTCCTTTTTATGATGTACGTGTTAGGTCATTAGAATCTGTTCAAGACAAATTTCTTAGATTAGGTTTAGTAATGGCAACTCTGATTTTAATGTTTTATTAAACTATGCATCTTAAATGCCTAAAAATTTTCGAAGGGGTACACTCAATTTATTATTTTTGCATAAAGTAAAGGAGTTATTCATTGTTTTGAACTTTTAGAATCCATGCAATTTAGAGAACCAGTAAGATTCGTGAAAATTATTTATTCATTCCATTTCACAGAACCAATTATTATGACCTAAGTACCTATTTAGTTCTCTTAACAAAAATGCAAATTCATTAAATTTGGATATTAGGGGTAAATCTTTCATTAATTCCTAATGAGTATTATTGTTGGTTTATATAAAAAAAGTACCTACTCAATACTTCCCACTTGATTGACTTAAGTGTTGGTGTGTTTGTTTTTAAAATAACATTTGCAAAGTATTGTATTCTTTCCAATTATATTTTTTATTGTTATGGGGATTTCGAGTAGGTATATCCTTCAATAATAAAAATTTAAAATTTTAATATCTTGGTATTTATTTGTAGAATCTAATATAAAATATTATTGTTTAGATGCAAATTATGGTTTGATGCCCTGGGTATTCCATATTTCGAACAGAAATGCGAAATTTCAGAATCTGCAGTAAACACTTTGCTAGAACAGATTATATTGGAAACTGGAAATTAAAACCGGATGTATTACCAATGAAATTTATGGACTGCCAGACAACTGGAAATGTTACAGATTTGTTGAGCAAAGATATAAGTAAGTTGATTATTAAATTATTTCAGCAATTTTATTGAATCTGCGAAATTTCAGAATCTGCAGTAAACACTTTGCTAGAACAGATTATATTGGAAACTGGAAATTAAAATCGGTTGTATTACCAATGAAATTTATGAACTGCCAGATAACTGTAAACGTTACCAAGAAAGACTCATTTACCCTGCAGAACAACCAGTAGTTTCGGTTGGAACAGCTATAAGCTTATTGGAAGATTTTCTTGAGTCTCCTACTTAACATTTTAAATTTAAGTAAGGAAATAGAAAAGCTATTTGAAGAAAAAATAGATTTTGAATGGGTAACATGTACCACTCATAAACATTTTCTTATGAGATCTTTTTTTAAAGCAGTGTGGAAAATAGGCATTCCTTGGTGGTGTAAAAGAAAAATGAGGGAAATTAGGTCACAAAAAAATTACACAATCAAAAAAAATTAAAAAATTTTTACATATTTAATTTATAATATAGCTTTCGGCCCATGATAGAACAGCCTTCTTCAGTGGGTTTTATTTTTCGATTCGTTTATTTCATTATTTTATTTTTTAATTAATATTTATTATTATTAAGTTATTACTTTTCTTTTTTTAAATTCATATATCTATGGTATTTTATGGTTGTTTAAATTAATCCCATGTTTCATGTTTGCCAATTATTGTCTTTTTTTATGTATTTATGTCATTGCAATTTAAGGTTGGTTTTTGTTTGTTTAGTTCTGTTGTTTATAATATAGGTATTTAATATCGATATTTTTAATTATTATCATGAATAAAAATATAAAAACGATGGTATACTACAATTTTATTTATTAAACATTTTCCTTAATGACATAAAAAGAAAAAAACACTACATAAATTTATGGTTAGCGTTTTGTTGCTTATAAACTTTTCAAAAAAAAAAATATATAAAAGAATTAAACTTCGAAAAAATAATACATATTTACAGTGTCTACTTAAGTTGGCAGCATATGGAAAATTATTTTATTAGTGTTAGGAAAAAAAGTAAATATTAATTTGTTGTAATGTAAAATTCCCTCAGGCTTAAGAAAAATTCATAATTTCTGACAAGCCCTATAATTTTTTTCCTAAAACTAATAATAAATTTTCCATAATATGCTGTCAACTTAAGTAGAAACATTGTTTTCATTTAAAATTCCCGCTTATCCATGACCTATCCCAATGTTTATCAGATTAATATAGTTACTAACGCAAGAAGAGACCATTTAAAAAGAAGAAGTACAATTAAAAAGAAGATCTATGCGATCTGAATTTCCGGTTCTGTGAGCGCCGTGCACAGCGCCCTCGGTTGGTGCCTTTTATAGAATCGCCCAGTCAAATTTTGCCGAACCAATTATTTACATTGAGTTGCCCGTCTCTAGTTGTCTCTGTACATTAGTATAGTTCGGATCTCTGAGAGCACATGTTCTTGTTGTTTACATCGTGTCAGTTGTGAGCTAATTACATTGCTAGCATATGAAATAATGCAAATGAGAAACAACCAACCATCTTTACTCCTGAAAATAATGGCTGGACGTTAGAAGAAAACCAGTATCACTTTCATTGGTTTGATGGTGACCAATTACCAGGAGACGTCAGTGAAGCACTTCAAGATCCAGGTACTGTACTTTAACTTTAGGTTTACAATTTATTTTTTGTTTCATATTTGTAGTTTTATGTTTTGTAATTCTTTTATTTGTTTTTTACAGAAGAAGCTGACAGCAACGACAACAACATAAATGATGACGATGAGAATGATGACTCGAATGGACAATATGACTGGCTCAATAATGAAAATTCTAATGATTATTTTGATGATGATAACGATGATTAAGGACAATTAAATACTTTTACTTACTAACTATAGTTATTTTCTATTTTACGTAAATTATTTTTTCTTAAAAATGTAAAAACTGTTCTTTGGTAAAAAAAAATAAAAATAATTTTTTATAAAACACAGTTTACTCCGAAAAAAATTAATTTACTGAATATATGCAATAAATTGTTTTACTTTAATAATTATTAATTATTACCTTAATGTTAAAATTCGTTTTATTAAAATAGAGATGCAAAAATATTTTATTCAAAGCAGTAAGTACTTTTTGGAATATTTAAATTCTTCGCTTTGACACGCATGCGCATAGTGCTCTCGCGCTCGTACTCACGGCCGAATAATTTTTGTGTTTAGGGGATTTTTGATCATTCCAATTTGTCTGACTGATTAAATATAATTTTGTAATAGTTATCTCGATAACATATTCAAAAATCAGACATTAAAAAATAAGTGAAGTTCATTTATTTTTGGTGGAGCTTTAAAGTGCCTGACAAAAGTTTTGGTCCATGGAAAGTGCCTGATACTTGCGATACTACTTGAGAATGATATTCTATTAACTATATATAAAAATCAGCCATATAAATTTAAGTTAAGTAACTCTTATTTTTAGTCACCTTTCTCACCTGGTATCTGCCCAGGTGTCACTGGGCAAACTTCACAAACACGCAGGTATACAAAGTACATAAGACACTACTGAGAACTTAAAGTTTCATCTTTTAAAAAATAAGTTATGTCTTATCGCTCTGGGATCTTACTCTATATTAGTGAAAAATGTTCTGCCGAAGTATGAAGATATAAACAGGTATTTCAACTGGGTAGAATATGAACTAAAGACTCTATCAACAAATCCACAGCAAACCGCGACTGAAGTAACTAAAGTTGTTGCCAAAAAAATTGTTGAAATTTGGGATCAAGCTTCGATTCCCACTTCAGTGTACTATTATTAAACGTATAACAAGCTATCGTCTTAAAATAAGGAATTTATTAAAACTTTATAAACAACGAAATAAAAGCATAAGCTATCAAAAGCAGTTACAGGATTTCAGAATAAAATCCAAAGTTTTATTTGATGTGGCTGCATGTAAATGTTCAGACTTCAAAATATGTGTCTGCGATAAAGAAAAATGTTGATTAGTTCAATGGATGTAAAAACAACTAAAATAAACCAGAAGCGAATTGAAAGAAACGAATTATTGAACACAAGAAGCGAATTAGATGAGAATGAGAAATCTGGGTTACAAGTGAAAAAAGATACACAGAGAGTGGAAAGATCCCAGCAAGAACCCAGTACTTCTCAACAGGTTTCTACCGTACCTTAAGGATGTTTACAAATTCAACGTAATTCATTACAAATACCCGTGCTTGCGAGAACACTTGATCGTTATGGTATTTCTAATCAAGCTGGTGCTGCAGTAGCTTCAGCCGTTCTACAGGATATTGGTATTATTAACGAAGACAAAAGCAGTATTATAGATAACAAGATTCGTCGTGCTAGAGGTAAGAAACGTGAAGGTATACTAGAAACCAATCAAAACTCATCATTACCTGGCCTGTTTTTTGATGAAAGGAAGGATGAAACGCTAAAGATGGAAGACGGTCGTCGACGAAAAATCCGGGAACAGCACATTACTCTTATAAAAATGCCAGAGTCTGTATACTTGACGCATGTTTGTCCTGAATCAGGAACTTCGTCGAACATCAGGAAATATATTTTAGAGTATTTCGATAAATCTCAAATTACAACAGATTATCTGAGAGTGATAGGATGCGACGGAACAAACGTCAATGTTGGAAAATATTCAGAAATTATTGCAAATTTGGAAAAATATTTGGATAGACCGTCGCAGTGGTTTATTTGCCAGTTGCGTGCAAATGAACTGCCTTTGTGACATCTCATCAATTTTCTTGATGGCAGCACAACTGGACCTAAAGACTTCTGTGGACCTATTGGACAGGTACTGAAGGGATGTGAGAATCTTTCCATAGGTAATTTATTTATTTTTATTTTAACTATTGTATTTATTTATTTTTAAATTTTTCATTTCAGTTGATTTCAACATAATTGAGTTGAATATTCCGGCACTAGATGAGTCTGTAAGGACTGATCTCAGCACAGATCAAAAATATCTTTATGATATATGTGATTCTATTTCAAAAGGAACTGTAGACGAAAACTTATCCACACGAAGCCCTGGTAAAATTGTGCATTCCCGATGGCTGAACCATCAGAAAACTTGTCTACCTTGGTAACCTTTATTTTAAAAGTATATGGTCCAATATGGTTCATTATCAAAGCAAAACCGTCATGCTTGCAGGGAGCCTTTAATGTCTGGAAAATGATTAGTTTATCAAGGTATTTACCGAAAAGATTAAAAGAAGTGATTGATCCAGTGATATTACGAAATAGTTATTTCGCACATCCTGAAAATATCCTGCTTGGAATGCTAGGGGACACAAGAGAGCATATTCGAAAGCTTGCTGTACTTCGAATTTTTAAAACTCGGAATTCTAACAAACAGCGATGAAGACGAAAATTTAAAGTTTTAAATTTGCTGAATATGAGCGCTTCCAGTTATATGGACTTGATTGATTGGAGTACTTGTTATAACAGAACCGCCATTAACAATGGGGTTACCAGAAGAAGTTTTAAATGATATCGTGAAAAATCCGGCTACATCAATGTTATTTTCTGAAATAAAATCGTATCCATGTCACACGCAAGCGGTGGAATGGGCTGTTAAAATAGTAACGGAAGCTTCAGCTGCAGTTTGTGGTGGTGACAACAGAGATGGTGTAATTAGGGCAAAATTGGAATCACATAGAATCATGCCTTCTTTTGGATCCAAACAAGATTATAAATTAAATTAAATGTTGTTTGTACAAAATTTTTTTTCATAATATATTTATTTTTTTAAGTTACCTTTAATATTATTATGACGTATTACTATTAGATATTAAAATAGGTATTTTTATTTTGCATTTTGTAAAAGTTATGAATTCGTTTTATAATAAATAATAACTTGATTTTACTTGAATATTTTTTTCAACACTTCTATTTGACAAAAAAAAATGTAAATTAAAATTTTATAAAATGTCTTTGTGGCAGTTCACATTGCAAAAATATGAAAATAACTAATTAAGAAACTATGTTCCTTTTTAAGTTATTCAACTTTACATGCATATTATGAAAATCAAAAATTTAGTGTCATTGTGGCAGTTCTAAAAATTAAAATGTCAAAAAAAATTTAATGAAATATTTTTCCTCTCTTATTTCTCAACTTTTTTTAACATGCAGACATAAGTACTAACAAATTTTTAAATCCTCTATATTCGTCGGGCCACCCTAGTGGTCAAACGTCAAAACATAAATCTAAACCGTTATGGAGCGCTATTGTGTACTCAAAATTTAATTTCCAAATAATTATATTTTTAAAATGTTTACACTACTTGAGTGCATTGAAATTATTTTAAGTAGTGGTCAAACGTTAAGATAATTTTAAACTATTATTGTTTTTTATTCTGTACTTATATCCATTGACCAATTTTATAAATCAAAATTCGATTTTTCGAATCTTCACACTACTTAGGATCATTAAAATTATTTTAGGGGGTGGTCAAACATCAAAACATAATTCTAAACAATTATCTTTATGGTGCACTTATATCGATTGACTATTTTTTTTTACTAGTCCAAATTCGAATTTGAATTTGGTTTTTTCGAATTTTCACATTACTCAGGAACATTAAAAGTATTTTAAGGGTAGTCAAACATTACAACATAACCAAACCCACAACCATTATGGATCTTTATGGTGCACTCATGTCGGGTGACTCTTTTTTCCAACTCAAACTCCGATTTCCAAATTGTATTTTTTGAATTTTCACACTACTTGGGCACATTAAAATTATTTTAGAAGGTGGTTAAACTTCAAGACCTAATTCTAAACCGTTATGGATCTTTATTGTGCACTCGTGTCTATTGACCACTTTTTCCCCGTCAAAAATTCGATTTCCAAATTGTAATTTTCGAATTTTCACACTACTTAGGAAGATTAAAATTATTTTAGGGAGTTGTAAAATATCAAAACATAATTTCTTTGACTTCCTAATCTCTCGGGTTTTTTTTTTAAATATTTTAGGGGCTGGTCAAACGGCGATACATAATTTTAATAATTTTTGGGTCTTATTGTATCCTTTTGACGATTTATCATTTTTTCAAAGTTGAAATTCGTCCCAGCACTCTTGTTTTTCTATAATTTACCCCTTTAAATTATTTTAAGGAGTGTTGAAAAAATCTAATGGGTAGTCAAATATGGTCAAACAATGGTCATTCTTATGGTGCTGTCAGTTATAAAAAATATTAATTTCGGGAGGCCAACGGACTCGTCCTTTATTTTTTTTTAATATTGTGTTTTCTGAGGGTGGTCAAAAAAAGTTAGTGAGTGGTCAAACATTGTCAGTAGGTGGTCAAAAGCATGCCGCTACTAAATTTCGGGAAGTCAGCTCCACAGATCTTGCAGAATCGGGCCGTAAAGGCTAGATGTGAGTTGTATGGACTGCATAGTATAAATCTAACAAAAATCGTAGCGTGAAGGGCTCCTTTTAATCCAAATATAAAAAGTGACTCTGATCTTACCATCCAATATTTTCTGTTGTAGGCCAAGAAGAAAACTATCATGTTGGGTTGTAATACACAATGTTGGATTTGGCACTTTCTGTTCAACTTTTGTAATGAGTTTCTCTACGTTGCTTATTGTGTAGTTCAATATATTGACTTTGTTTCTTATATTTTCAACCTCTTCAATTACAGTTTTGTGATTTATGCTAAGCACCTCTGTTATAGGATTGGCACTAGTGTGGTAGATTAAATCTTTTGTGTTCGATAAAGTGTCTTTTATATTTATAGAATTTGTGTCAATTTCGCTAAAAGAAATATCTACTATTAGATTGGTATAGTAATTACGAAATAAAATTTAAGTAAATTGCATACAAAATGCTTCAAAATTAGATTGTTGCACTTCTGTTAAAAAAGAAATATATACATTTCATATATTTGAGAAGGATTTTTATGCATAAATAATGACTTTAAATTAGTTTTTATTTGTATATATAGAATTTGAAGAAAAACAAAATTTCATAGATATTGGAGTGTATGGGGAAAAAATTTTGAGATATGATGAAAGGGTTATCTAATTATTTATATATGATTTTTGATGTAGATAAAACCAAAATTTTCAAAAGTGAAATAAATGTTTAGTAATCGGACAAAGAGTTAAAAAGTATAATTGTTGTTGCTTGAATTTGATAAGTCTATGGTAAGGCTTAATAATCTAATTTTGAAATAAAGTTATGATTTTTTAAGGAAATGAACAAATTTCTTTTACTTTAGATCTAAAGAATTTCTTTCCTTGATCATTAAATTAAAATCAACTTCTTCACTTGGTGGTATTACAAAATCGCAGCTGAAAGTGGATGTTGAAATTCTGAAAACAATATTTTAATACATATAAAAGATCAAAATCAAATACTTGCACTATCTGTAGTAAGTGTAGCGAAATATTTTATAATAGGATTTATTATAAGTAAGACGTTAGCAATTATTGTATAAATTATTTAATAAAAATTTAAAAATTAGGATGATTCTGTTTCGTTTATCAATTTTCATTTTCTATAAAATATTTCACAGCAATTTCTTTTTTATCTGATTTAAATAATTTAAAATTACCCAGTGTTACAAACTTGCCGGTTTGGTTTAATTAACACTTCAATACTATCATTGGCTAGTTTGACGAAGTCACAGCTTCCTCTAAAAATATAAATTTTACAATTTAATTTAATAAAGTATTCAGTATGCTTCACATATTTCTTATTAAAGAAAAAAATTAATTAACTATTATTGGCTTTCAAAGAGAATATATCTTGGGTTCTTAATACAAGATTAATAGGTTCAGAAAACTATGATAGAATTTGAGAATATTATCTGCCTGAATCAAAGGCGCCGACTACATGGGTGCTATGAGTGTACAATAGAGCTGTGGCAAACCGTATGTATTCGTTACTCAGTAACGGGTAGTCGGTCAGATACGAAATACGAATTCGTTACTGCATTTTAAATTTCGTTACTCGCATCCGCATCGTCGCATAACGCACAATAATAATACTTGAGAATACATACCGCCACCGGTTCGGTGTGCAAGATACGAGATGGCCCGATGGGCGATGCGAAATGCGAGTGTGGCCTTGATGCGAATCGACTATCGAACCGCACGTCGACTGGGACTCGAAACGTACTTTTGTTTATATTTATGTATTTATTTATTTCAGTTTTAAAGAATAGTATAATAGTTGTTTTTCTGTTGCGTGTTGCAAGAATATAATATGTTTTTGTTTATTAAAGTTATGATTTTATAGAGTATTATTATTGTTTCTACTAGTGTGTTAGAAAAATATATATGTTTCTGTTCAACCTGTCTGACGATATTTTATTTTGCAAAACTTCACATCAGTTCTCATTGCTCATGCTCAGTGAACTACACGACTTTGTTACTAATTACAAATTCCAAATTCGCTATGTATTTATTTAACCAACGATTCGATATCTAATTTCATCCGCACCCTCTGTTAGACAGTACCAAAACCTAACAACCGAAGCAATGCGTACGTACGATTAGTTACCGACACCAATTCCGCATCCGCATAGACGTGTATGAGGTCCACACGATGCGTGTTCTGTAGATTCGTATCACAGTAACGAAAGTAACGAGTAACGAATATTTTTATACGGGTAGTCAGATCCGAAGTAACGATACATACGGGTATTGATTTTCTCGTTACTTTTACAGCTCTAGTGTACAAGCATCCATACTGAATATATTATGGGTGCAGAACACCCATAGGAATTTGTGAGTTATTTATTCGTTATTATTATTTAAATTAGTGGCGGCTATTCAGGTGTAGTAGGTGAAGTGCCACTTCACAAAAAATAAAACATAAAAATAACTTGCTGATTTCTTAGCATTCGCCAAAGATATTTTAAATTATATTCGAGATTCAGCAAAACCTTTAAACATTTTTAAGAATATTAAAACCAACACTGAAGACGCTGGTTCGTCGTCCTTAAGACCTTTTTGCTTCACTAGATGGCATCTTTGTGTAGAACAGGGTTTCCCAAATTATTTTAGGCAAGAGTTCCCTTCTTCAAAACCTTCATAGCCAAATTACTTTAAAAATCCTCTAGTTGTTTTCCTATTAATACAAAATACTCACCAATTTAAAAACTTTGCGGTTGGTTTAATGAGTAAAATTGATACCATTTTCTCAACAAAATTTAACAAATTAAATAGACACAAAATTCAGTAAATATCAAGTTTAATATTAATTAAACAATTATTAAATTGTTAATAAAAATTACGCGAAATTAAGTAAACATTAAAAAAAAAGAACATTAAAATCGCAAAGTATAGATAAAAAAATAAAAAATTCAGTGTGATGGATGAGCCTTTCTACCAATCTAGCTAAATCTGGTTTAATATTAGTGAGTTGCAACATTAAATCTCCGCATTCGTTGATGTTCAAACAGTTTATTTGGTTTGTCAAAATGTTTGTAACCTGAAGCATTTTTCGATTAGGTATGATAATGAAAAAGCGATAAGGTATTTTTCAGTAATGTTCCACAATACAGTATAGTGTGTTTCATTGTTGCGCTGCACCTAGAACTTCTGATAGATTTGGTTGAACTTCTGATAGATTTGGTTGAACTTCTGATAGATTCGGTTGAACTTCTGCTTAAGCTCTTCGCCTGTGCTGATAGTGATCAACTCTTCTTGCATTATCACATTGACTACTTCTTCCATTGCTTTGATATTGTACGATTTTATTATCCATTGTGTAATTTATAAATTTAAGAGATCCTCAATCCTCTTAAAAAAATCCTTGTACAATGCGTCCAAGTAAGTGACATATGATAAAATAACATCTTAAAGTATTTCTGATAATTTTTACAAATGCGGAAACTGTTAATATTCTTTTCTGTTTAAATTTTGTTTATAAAGGATACGTTTACCCACAAAGGCCAATTTTATTGATTTTGTTTAAATCAAGTTAAGATCATCACCCTGCAGCTGCAAATTAAGTTTGTTAAACATACTAAAGATGTCAGTCAAGTAATAAATATGTTTCACAATTGTTCAGATTTTCTTTCAAATTCGGTTTTTTTCTGGTAAAAACTCCAACACAGATTCAAAAATAGCTGAAAATATTGCTGAGCAGAAGCCTCTTGATAGCCAGCAAACTTCAGTGCGCAGAAATAACCGAGTAAAGACTTCGTCGTTTTCCTCACATAGCTGAGCAAATAACCGAGAGTTCAAAGAATTGCTAAAAATTTTTTTGACTGCATTTATAACATATTGTAATGTGAGCCATTTCATTATTCAGTCATGCTCTAATCCTCCATGTCCCTCTCTGTCTTATTTGGCCTTTGAGGCTCAACTTGTCCAATTATCATACATAATTAAACCCCTTAAGGCTAAACATATGTGACGACTATGGTGGATGTGCTTTTCGAGTACATTCCAGGGTCAACATGATAATGATTCTAATTTTGGCGAGAACGTTCTGGAGCCCACCAGAAATTTAAAATTTGTATATAAATATTGGTGGAGGAACACAGGCAATTATTAGTAGATAGACAGTGGTGAATATAAATAGTGAACATTCGAAATATATAATAAGTATAATAATAAGTATAATAGTAGTGTTATAAAATCAATAAGTGTTTAAATAAATAATTAATAAATAAACTGCTGTTTTAAAATAAACAAACATCACAATATTGTAAAGACTGGTGCAATCTAGGACTCAGATTTTTTGTACCTCAGGTAGTTGTCGCTTTAAGTGAGCTATAAAACCACGATGACGACCAACCATAGACGGTGCACCATCAGTCGCAACAGAAACAATGTTCTTCAGTGAAATAGCTTTGTCTTTAAAAAAACGTTCCACGGCCGTGGTAGGGATTTTTTTTTAATTAAAAAAAAAATTAAATAGTAATTTTAATTGCATAGATAGGTTCCCCACTCGACCATTAACTATTGGGTTCTAATTAACAGTGTTGTTCCTACAGTGGCGAAGGGAAACAGTACCAAGGTCTGTCTGTAGGGGCGCAGGGGTAATAGAGTACTATCACTCCTGCACTCTGGAGTATTAGACTACTAGTACAATCCATAACCTACATAGAACACGAAGCTAATGACCTAAGTTGTCGAAGCCCAAAACGCCAATAAAAAAACTCACATTCATAATGATTATATAAATAATTATTCAGAAAATCACCTTTTCTTACTCTGAACATCTATAATGTAATAATTATATCAGGGAAAAGCGAAGAAAAATTAAAACATTAATCGACTTACGTTAAGGAAGTTTAATCATAAAATTTTCCAAGTTTGTATGTAGATATAATTATTTCCCATCCCACCGTAATATAAGTTTTTAAAAATTTAGTTCATTTTATGAGCACTTTGATCAACTAGACAGCAAATTGCATATTTGTGAATGGCACAGTAGTATTTATTTGTCTATCACAGCTGTAACAACCGCTTTTGTGTGTTACTAAGTTAGAAAATGGCATCAAGACAGTGTAAACAGGATGTTGACTCATTCTGTTTTATTTGTGGTGAATTTGTTAAAGTAAGAAGCATTGGCAACAAATTTAAAACTTTGCTAAGCTTATGAAGCCTATTCTAACCTCAAAATTGGAAATCAAGATAAAAAATGGGTACCTCAGTTTGCCTGTGTTAATTGTAAAAATATTTTAGAAGGATAAAAAAACTAAAATTTTAGATAGGAAAACATAATGTCGAGTCGAAACCAATTATTGTAAAACCTTAGAATACATTACATATAAAATTGGGACTAATGAAGCAATTTGTGAAAGGTCCGGATCCAAATTCTGATGTTTTTGAATCATTAATGGGATTTTTCCCAAATTATTTAATGCTACAGTAAAAGCGGGTATTTTCGTCGGACCAGTAATAAAAAATAATGAGCAGTGATGATTTCACAGAATTCCTAAATGCCCATGAAAAACAAGCATGGCGAGTCTTATAGCAGTAGTTAATGGTTTTCTTGGTAACAACAGAGCTGAATTATAAAGAGTCGATTGAAACTATGCCTAAAAATTTTAAAATTATGGGTTGCAGAATGTCCCATAAACTTCATATTGTCATGCTTCGAATAAGTTCATATTTTTCCTAATTTCAATTAATAATTTAAATAACATCCTGTACATATTACTTTGTTTAATTATGTCGACAATTTGTTTTGAGTTGCAATCATGTGCAAGGTTGATTATTTAATAATAATTATTAAGGTGATTACAGCACCCCCTTATAATTTTGGCACAAGGATATCTCGAAAAGTAATTTTTTTAGAAAACAAATTTGGGTAAAATAAATAAAGCAATAATATCTAGAATATGCATATTTTTTACAGTTTTAATTCCTTTCAGTTTCCGAGAAAAAAAATCACAGGGCTTTAAATTTTGAAATATCATAATGAAAATAAATACATTTTTCAACAGCACTATTCCTAATATAATCCCCAAATTTAAGCTCTTAATCGCTTGTTAATGATTTTTTAAAATTCGCCGAAATTAGCGGCTAAAACGCCTCGTTAAGTGCTTTTTTCTAGTGTAACGCGTCTGTAACTATCGTATCGTACAGTCTAAGTCATCATTCGTTTCTTGCAACGATTTACACCAGTTTACACCAGTTTAAACCAGAAAATAGCACTTAACAAGGCGTTTTAGCCACTAATTTCGGCGAATTTTAAAAAATCATTTACAAGAGATTAAGAGCTTAAATTTGGGGATTATATTAAGAATAGTGCTGTTGAGAAATGCATTTATTTTCATTATGATATTTTAAAATTTAAAGCCCTTTGATTTTTTTTCTCGGAAACTGGAAGGAATTAAAATTTTAAAATATATGAATATTTAAGATACTATTGCCTAATATATTTTGCCAAAATTTTAGTTTTTTAAAAAAATTACTTTTTGAGATATCCTTGTCCGAAAATTATAAGGGGGTGCTGTAATCACCTTAAACATTAATTTCATAACAATAAACTATGCAGAAAATTTAAAGGTAGTCTCGAGGGGACGCACAGGGCAGGATCCTCCCCAAAGAAGGCCCCCTTCTTGGAGATTCCTAGTAGCGGCTCCACATCACTGAGACTCCGTCTGGAGGCTCAGAGTCTCTATATCGTAAGAATTCAAATTCTTTTTTTGTATTTGAATCGCGGTTTTAACAGTTAGTCAAGGGTTGTGCCATGTGCTCTAAATATTGGAATCGGTGAGTTGATATTTTATATATTTGTAATTATATTGAGCCTCATATTTGTGTATGTCAAGTTATGATGTATTTTATATAACAGTTTTGCATAAGATATATTTGTATTTGTTTTGAGAAAACATTGTGTTTCCTTTAGTCTTCAGGGGTTTTAATTCTTGAATAAATAACCTATATATTTAAGGGCTACGAAGCCAAGTTCAAGGCAATAGACTCCTTACACAATTGAGGTACGAATTCAATTTAAAGACAATATGGGTTCCTACTCAGAGGAGCAAGGAGATCATTTTCACTAAGATGTGATGGACTTTAAACGACGTTACAAGGGCAGTACAACGAGAATGTGATGGTAGATTACATTTTTGGGGTTTAATACGAGAAAGCCCATCTGTCTCTGTATCTGCAAGGTGTGAAGGGTGGGCTACCCCCACGGCACTTAGACCTCACTAGGCCCATTGTGCATCCTTCTAAAACGATAGGCACCTTCTAGCTCGTGAGCCAGAATACACATTTAATGTAGTTGACAACGACGCCAAGAGATTATTCTTTTATATCGGCCGGTGATAGCTGATACTTGAAAAGCACATATCTTCTAATAAATGAAAGCGTCGAGCAATCGTAAAGGATTTAATCGATGGTCTCATCTTCTTGTTCGCACCCTCTGCAGAGTTGCGGATTCTGATAGCCCCATGATATGGAGATGCTTTCGTACTTGGCACTGACTAGTCAAAATGCCTGTGACTAGGCGCAGATTATGTCTAGTCATAGTCAAGTATTTTTTTTGCTGCAGTGCTGTCAGGATAATTTAAGAGTTCCCTGGCAACTCTGCAGTCTCTTGTTTCATCCCATCTTTCCTTGAATTTCACAATGGAATGTTCTTTAATTAGGTCTGGCACTACGAATTTTGTCAGGCCAATAAAAGGGCCAGGTCCAAAAAGTATTTGGTTGGCTGCTGCCTTGGCTAGTGAATCAGCAAGACGGTTACCTTTCGATGTGACGTGACCTTTGATCCATCTTAAAATGACCACATTGTTGATGATACTTCGGCCAAAGCTTCGTGACATTCTAGTACTCACCCTGAGTAAATTCGTGGTCTGTTTAGGGAGAGTAGTGCTTGTCTGATATCTGTATAGATGAACATTTTCCTTTTAATGATATTGTTTCTATACTCTGTTTTTAAACTAGGAGGAGCGAATTGAAAAGACGCATTTACACAGGGAAAAGTAACTAGATTTGTTACTAAAAGCGAGTTTCGAAATATAGTCGTGTTCAAAATTTATGAAATAATTATCTTTATCGGCCTTAGTAGGTGAACGGCCAATGAGCGCTTAAGAAACGAATAAATGTCATAGAAATAATTTTTTAATTGGTCCCAGACAACGGTCGCAAATTTCACATTATTATGATCTGAAATGTGTGTCTAAAATGAAATGTTACTGTCAAATTAAAGTTAATATGGTTGTTGATTGATGTCAGAAATACTTTTTTCTTGCTTTTGAAATCGACTTTTTGAGAATAACTATGATCTTTTTAAATTGGATATTAAATATTTAAGAAAATTGTTAATGGAATATCCAGATGTAGCCAGGTTAGTATAAAATATAAAGATCTGTTTACATTTTCAAGAATATATTTGTTATAGGTATAAAAAGTAAAAGTTAATCAGTGAATGACAAGTGGATCAAACAGTAACTGGTATCTCTTCTATGAGTAATGTGGATATTATGGCTTATTTAGTGTTAACCCATGGTTAATGCACTAGAGGGCAAATAAGGGCATTCAAAAGTTTACAGGTGTTATGGTCGAATGGTAAAAATAAGGTTGTACACCATCCTCTATACACCACCCTGTGCACACCACCTTAGGTGCTACTTACTTCTTACGTGTGGGAGTCAAGACGACGACGGATGTTTTTAAAAAAAATTAATTATTGATTGTCACTATTATTCTGACAATGTAAAATAAAAAAGTTATAAAAGAGAAGCTTGCATTATTATCCATCGATAACACAGGACTATGAGTCAGAATTTGTTTTGAAAACTGGAACGAACATTTTCATAACACTACATGTCAACATATATTTTTTAAAGTGAACTATTCATACATACCTATGTATTAATTTTAAGTATTTTTAAAATATTTTTTGTGAAAATAATGTGCTAAATTAAGATTATCCCTAAAGTAGTAGATGGTGTTTTAAATGTAATAACTATTCTGTAAATAGTTTTATTCTATTCTAATAAATAAAATTTTCTTGAATATTTAGTTACATTTTAATCATTTTGGTTAGAAATTCATCAATTTTTAGTTTTAAAAAACCAGTAATACATTTTTTTTTTCTAAAATACTTCGGAATTCATCTCTTCATGGTAATCTCCCATCTTTTTACCTTCAAAAACCAATAATGCATTTTCTACAAAACCTTTAGAATCAGCATGTAAAATAATAAGGTGTCTTCCCTTTCTTGTAAGGCTTTTCAGGAATTGCTACCTTTAATAGTACTCAGTGTAGAAGGATACATAATTGAAAATTTTCAATACAATTGTTTACTGAAGAACTATTATTTACGAAATAAAGTAAAAAACTAAGTAATGGATGAGATATCAAATTATAAAATGTCAGAACTGTCAACAATATCAATTATTAGCTGATGTTCATGCTAAAAAGTAATGTGTGAAACTGACTGTAATCTGACCAATCAGAAGGCTACTGAATTACCAACTTAAATTCAAATCGCTCCTCTTAGTTTAAAAACAGAGTATAGTGATTTCTTTTGATGCTATAAGAATCCTAGTTAGCTCTGTTTAAACTACACTGGTATCATTGCTCACAGCCCATTTTATATTTAGATTTAAGAATCTGGAGTATATTCCACAACCGGAGCCTTGTTCTGTTTTAGAACCATCGGTGTAGATATGAATCGTACCTGCCACTTCCGACTCTTCTATTTGTTTTGTTATAACTTTATATAGTTTATGGAAGATATATCTTGGTGAGATAGAGTCCATGATCGCTTGAAGCAGTGGGAGCGTATCGAGCGCCTCCTGCCAAAAGCGATGTTTCGCCTCACCATATCCTACATCACGTTCTATTGCAACCGTGCAGAGGCGTGTCATTGTCGTCAGAGCAACCTCCTTGATGTAAATATCAAGGGGAGTGAGACTGAGAATAATTTTCATTGTTTTTGGTCGGTGTTGTTTTTATGACACATGCTGTTCTTTGAATTTGTTCTAGTTTGCGGATAGCTGCTAATTTTTGGGTTTTCGGTACCCAGATAACTGCACCGTATGTTAGCATGATAGCCGTATGATAGCCGTGTAAGTCCATGCGATGACTCTGGGGGAGAAACCCCAGGTGCGCCTCACTGTTCGTCGGCATTATTCATAAGCAATGCTCTTTTGACTCGGTTTTCTAAATGCGAGTTTCATGTAAACTTGCTGTCAAAGGTGAGACCTAGGTACTTTACCTCTGTTGGAAAGTTTAGTTTTGTGTTTAGAAGTTCTGGAGGTTTTAATTTCATTTTCATCCTTTTTCTTGTGAAAAGGACCATTTCTGTCTTCTTAGGATTGATAGACAGTGAATGGTCCTTGCACCACTGTTCTATAGAGAAAGCCCATACAAACATAAGACAACTAAACTACTAAAATATTCATTTCTGAACTTGATTTTTGTAATTTTACATTTATATGCTATTGTTTATCACAATTCTTGAATTAAAATGAGCGTGATGTTCGGCAAAAACTTTGTTAATACCATTAAAAATGAAATTATAAAAAAAAATAAATAAAAAAATCAGTAATTATTCTTGAAATTTCGATCAAAAAATTATTCTTTCCTTTATTTGTAACATAGGAGAAACCAAAATTTCACATGCAGAAGTCAGACCAAAAATCGTGTCGACCGGTGTTATATATTTAACGATTAATTTTTCGTACAGAATGTGTTGGAGAGTTGAATTTTAAAACCGGCAAGGTCTTCTTATCAGCAGAATTTTCGATAGAAGTCTGTTGTTATAGATGTAATTTATTAGTATATATTTAAACAATGTCCCTATATAAATATTATTAATAAGTTTAATTAATATTTACTCTAGATAAGTTTCTCCATTATTTGGTTCATCATTAGCTGTTATTTGGGCGTCTTGAAGAACACAACTATAGCTCTCCGTAGGTGCTAATTCACTAAAGACAATATACAAATTATTTTCTATGTAATTTTAATAAATTATTATTTACCCTGCGTTGCAGTAACATAAATCTTCGACTTGCCTCGAAACAATATTTATTTCTTTTTCTGTGTCAGGTGTGACGCAATTAGGGCTAAAAACAAATATTCACAGTAGTTGTGACTTTGAACTAAGTGAAAATATCAATTGTAATCGACACTAATTCCCAAGAATGTTGAATAATCGGAATGAAACTTTCAAAGATGAACAACGAATTTTTGAGAAAATTTCACACCACTATTATTAAGCCAATCAGAGTCTATTTTTTCTTTGGTTACCATAGTAACCCAAAAAATTTCCGGAAATTTTCATCCTCCAGGGTACCCTGGACGAAATTAATAAGTGGAAATTTTTATGTCAAAATAATGACACTTGTAATGGGCTTGATTCATGTAAGACTTTTTGTTTACTTTTTGTGCAAATCAAAATTAAACAATTACTACTTCTTTTGTTTTTTTTTAATTTCTTTATTATTAATTACATCTATTAAATGTTTTTCAAAATCAATTAAAAAATCTTTCTTTAGTGGTGAGTAAGAAAGGACACTCGTATTAACTAAATGTCTATGCTTAAGTAAATAAATATAATATTTTGAAACAATTCGATTACACTTAACTTTACAAATCCGAGAAAACTTGGTAGACACATTGAGTAAATTCTTCTGTATTGTACTAAATAGATTTTCCTCAGGATTTTATAAACTGCCCTCCAAACTACATTCATCAATGAGTTACGACAAATATTTTAAATTTGTTTGATACACTTTGAGATCACAGAGTTGTTCACAATGTTTGCATAATGTATATTTTTTAACTTTTTCCATAGTAATTCGATTTACCAAGATTTTTTAATAATGACGCAAAAACTCTACCAAAAGTTATAGGTTATTATTCTGCACTGTCAGTGAGTTAAACTGTCAGCAAAATAATTGTCTACAATTTTTCCAAAGCCACAAGCTGTTATTTGTTTCATGCACGTATTTGAAAACAGCAATTACAGCTTAGCATATTTTGAACATAACTTAAGTTATAACTGTAAAATAAATTTGTTTTAAATAAGTTTTACAAATTTTATTAAACTAAAATCGGTAGAACATTATTATTTTAGTTAGATACTTTGTACCTGCAATTATAACACTTGAATTATAAAAAAATAAGGTCCACCTGTTCTATTATGCAAAACTTTATTTATAATAATAACTTTAAACAAACATTAGTATTATTTATTAGTCTCAATACAAAATTATAATTATTAAAATAATTAATATTACTATTTTTAATTTTTTAGCTTATTCTATTTATTATTATTGGTAATATTGAAAATAGAATTATTATAATTATTTGTTGGATGATTTGAACCTTCAGAAAATGTGTTGTCTTTAATTTCAACTGATTTGTGAAGAACGGTTGTCGAAGAGGTGTTAGGGAAGTTACTTCTCATGGACTCAATTATATTTTGATGATGTTCAGAATCTAACTGGAGATATGGCTTAATTGATTGGCTGCTGCTATGTCCAGTTATTTTAATAAGTTGCTGCTCACTAACTCCTTTTTTTAGCTAAGGTAGAAATAGCTATCGCTCTGGCCGAATGATGTCATTTTTTTTCTTTTTATGTCGATACCAATATTAGATGCTGCCGACTTAAACCAAGTGGATATTGTATTCTTTCCTACCGGACAATTCTTGTACCATCCCTTAGAGTCAGGTTGATTCCAAGTAGGATTAGGGGTTAAAAATAATCTTTCAGTTTTTATGTTGTTACCCCTTTTTTCTAATAGCTTTTTGAATAAACGAACGGGGCAAATTTCTGAGTTATTATTGTTTGTAACTAGCCACTTACTATCAGATAATTTTTTAGAACCCCCTTGAGCTGTTTTAGAAACAACTGTATTATATTTTATCCTTCCACTTAAATTACCCTCATTATTAATTTCCTCTGTAAAATACTGGATACAAGCTGATGACCCTTCCTCTCCCCTCCAGGCTAGCTCAAGGGATGCGACATAAAAAAAATTTCGTTGAAGACCATCTGGACAATCTTCATCGCAAGTTTCTATAATTTTGTTAAATTCGCCGTTAGATAATGCCAGCCAGCGAACTTGATTTTCTTCTTTCAGGATCCCTCTGCAATTTTCTTCGCATTGCATCACGCGCTGCTCTGGCAGATGCAAATTCGGGATCGGTAAATGGGTCAAATTTAATATTACAATTATTAAAAAACATCTCTTTTAACTGTTTTGCTGTGCTATTCCACATTACTTTTACAACACCCTCCTTATAATCACATGAGCTTTTTTTTCTTCATGTTAAATGCATAGTCTTCAATCGAAACAGATGGACTGTTAATATCATAAGATTTCTCAGAACAAAACTGCAAAAATTGTCTCCACACACTTTCTTTACTCCTCTTTGTATTTTGTGGCACTAACTTTTCGACTTCTTTTCTAATATTCTCTTGATTTTCGTTTCCAAAACGCGACATTTTTACTCACTCGTTATAGATACTACACTGGACCTCATAAACTGACAACAAATTTTGACGTGGAATAATTTTTGACATACCAACAAACACTCATGACTAACTAGACCAAAACTAGTCTTCCCTTCTTCATGTCCTTAAAAAATAATCTTAACGTCAAATAAAAATTAATTACTTTTAAATTTTTTAGGTGTGAAATTTTCTTACCGAATCCTCTACGATCTTGAATTAATAACTGGAAACTTTTCCTCGTACACGATTTTTTAAGAAAATCGTGTACTCGAAAAAAATTTCCGGTAATAATTCAAGCTCTAGGGAGATTACTAGTGAGAAGATTCATTCTGACTATCGCATCGCTTGAAAACGGTCTACAGCGTCGGCTAATTGTACTCTTACGTTTATCTCTGGTTTTTATTATATTCTGTGTTAAAGACAATTAAAATAACTATTATATTATTTTTACTTAATCATAGTTTTAGTGTTTTATTAGAGGTAGTTTGCACAATTAATTACCCCATTTATGCACCAGAAGCAGATTTAGAGAAATAAATTAGAGAAACTTATTATTACCTACTATGCACTTGTTCCAAAATTAAATTAACAATGGCTGATTACATTACATAAAACCTAAACTACTGTAATAGTTGTTATCTAAAGCTAGACTATCCATATGTATATCTCATTAATGTTGTTACTATGTAATTACTGTAATATTTTAAGGTTTTTTTCGAGAATCATACCATACATTTAATATTAATAATAGCAAATATTTTAGTTACCAATGAATATTTACGTGTGTTCCAGACATGTCATCATTTCCAAAATGTAACATAGAACTTCTAGATTCCTTACATATACAATTGTTGCTTTCACATAAGGAAATACTAAAACAAAACAACTTTATTATATTAGGACAAGCCGCGGCCCGGATTGGCGACTTCATTTTTGTCGTCATCGTTTATGTCAATATAGAAAAAATCGCTACAGACAACTATGTTGTTCCGAAAGGGGTGAAATACATGATCGAGGATGTAAAAAATATTCATAAAAGTTATAGTAATTTCCTTGTTTTTGATTGAAGATTAATGTGATGAATCCGGAAAAAAATCACATTTTTCGCCGGAATTACGTTGTCAAAAATGCACTAATAACTGTTATTTTCATTTAATTCCTTTGTAGAAGACTGTATAATATTCAATTGTTGTAACTTTATTATATCAATCAAATTAAGTTACGGACCCTGAAACTTTATTTCATAAAAAACAATTGATTCTTTTGAGCTAAATTAATAATTTTTCATGGCATTATCCATACCGCTTCACTTGAAATTGTGCCTTTATACAGGTAATCTCAATCCTAATAATTTTTAATCAAGAGCATTACAAATAAGTAATTAAAAATTATTATTATTACCTTTCAAACGGAAGGGTCTCTGATGAGACTTTACTTGGCGGACTTTCCCTACATGTTTCAAAATCCAAATCTGAAGATTTAGAATATATTTTCTCTGTTTTCCGAGTAAATTTGTATGATAATAGACTGGAAAGGTTTGACTCGATACCACTGTGAGTGTCTATAATTGGCGAAAGGCTAAAACAATAAAATACAAATATATATCAGCAATTCGATGGAAGAATTTAATGACAATGTTACTTAATATGTTCCTATTTTTGTATTCATTACGAACATACTTATAGATGTTTTCTGATAAACCTAGGACTCTGTTACAGAATTTGGCAACTAAGAGAGATACGAAAATACTTATTTATAAATTTTTTAATAAATAAGGCATTACTTTAAATATTACATTAAATATTGCATTAAATATTACAATATATAATACAATAAATATTACAACAAGTATTATATTAAATATTACATTAAATAATATATTAAATATCACATTCAATATAACATTAAATATCACATTAAATATAACATTAAATAATACTTTAAATATTACAGTAAAATTATAGCAAATATTACATTAAGTATTACAATAAATATTACAATAAATATTACAATAAATATTACAATAAATATTACAATAAATATTACAATAAATATTACAATAAATATTACAATAAATATTACAATAAATATTACAATAAATATTACAATAAATATTACAATAAATATTACAATAAATATTACAATAAATATTACAATAAATATTACAATAAATATTACAATAAATATTACAATAAATATTACAATAAATATTACAATAAATATTACAATACATATTATAATAAATATTACAATACATATTACAATAAATATTACAATAAATATTACAATAAATATTACAATAAATATTACAATAAATATTACAATAAATATTACAATAAATATTACAATAAATGTTACAATAAATATTACAATAAATATTACAATAAATATTACAATAAATATTACACTATGTTATGTTATGTTGAGAATGGGGTGTTAATACACTGCGACCTAAAAGATCTATTGTGCCCCCTTCTGTCGCCAATGCACTAAGGAAATGTCTCAATGCCTATAACGACCCTTCCAATCCTATTTTCTCAAGGAAGTTTAGGATTTGCAGTGACTTCAAGGTAAATTTCCCTTTTCTCTTTGACATAGATATAGTGCCCTTGGATTCTGGAGTGCTACACATTCAGTAAGGATATGAATGGAGGTTTCGTCCTCCTCCTCACAGAATCTGCACTCACTATCCTCTACTACTCTCGGTTTACTTAGGTGTCCTTTTAGTTGGCAATGCCCGGTAAGGATCCCTGTTACAATACGTAGCCTGTTCTTGATCAAGCAGATGAAAGGCTTCCGATCTTTTCTGGTTATATTCACCCAGAATTATCTTGGCCTGTCTTAGCCCCAAGAGATTTTTTCAATTATCGGTTTTTCTACTGCCCAATTATTTTTTAATCTCTTCTAATATTATGTTACTGCTAATACCGCAGAAGGGCTCAGGTCCTACAAAGGGTGTTAGAGCTCCTTTCCTTGCAAGACTATCTAAAATCTCGTTACCCTGTACCCCGTTATGTCCCGGGACCCAAGTGAGAGTGACTCTATTTTTGAGCTGATTACGTAAGAGCTCAGCGCTTTGATGGCTGCTTGACTATCGGACATGATGATAATCTCTTGTCTATGATAGTTTCTCTCGATATTAAACTGGATACACTTATCGATGGCATGAATTTCCGCCTGGAAGATGCTTGGGTATTTTCCCAAGCTTTTGGAGTGCTTGGTTCTTGGCCCATACACTCCTATTCCAGTTCCTTCTATGGTTTTGGAACCGTCCGTATACCACTGAATAGCACGTTTTTCGGTTGCAAGCCCGATGGATTCTTGGTTTTGAAGTTTTTCACAAAACTGTACTTCCTTAGCATTTCATCCTGGGGCATGTCCCAGGCATCTTTAGTCCTGAAGCAAGTAAACTTTCGTCTGATTACTCCGTTCCTGATCATTCTATATCGTGTCCTTTTTGCCACATTCTCTATCATCAAATGTAGAGGGGTGAGGTTTAAGATCACCTCCATTGCGGCCGTAGGACAGGTTCTCATTGCACCAGTAATGCAAGCACAGGCTAGTCTTTGTACTTTTGAGATATTAGCTCTCGTAGTAGCTAAACTCCAGGCTATAGCTTCGTAAGTGATGATTGGTCTCACGATTGCAGTATACATCCATCGCAGTATGTTTGGGTTACATCCCATCGCTTACCTGTAATGTTTCTGCATATCATTAGGGCTTTTGTGGCTTTATTTACTACTTCCTTCTCATGTGTGTTCCAGAGAAATATTACACTAAATATTACAATAAATATTACATTAAACATTAAAATAAAAATTACATTTAATAGCGATCTTTTCACCTCGTAGTTAAGTTCATGTAGGTTTACTTGACAGGTTAACAAACAATAGCCCTATATTTTAATTATTAAGTAGTAGTTATTACAATAAATATAAATTTTATATTAAATGTTACATTAAATATATCATTAAATGGTATACTAAAACTTCATTAAATATTACCCTTTACTTTATTGCATTAAATATTATATCAAATAATACATTTAATATTTCCTTAAATTATAAAAATGAGTTGCGATGTGCTAAATTTCTGGGATACGATCCTGCAAAACTTGGGTTGGGGCTATCCAAGTAAGGGAAAAATTCTGTTGTGATGGAAATTTTTGAGGATTATCATTAGAAAATATAAATTGTAAGCAGACTTTTTAACATTTGTAAGATGATGTTAAAAATTGTTAAAAATTGAGTTAGATTTTGAAGTTAAATAAAATTTAATTTGAATTGAATAGAGAAAAAAAGATATATTTGGAGAATAGCAGATTAGCAGTTATAAACAGGAGGCAGGAGAACTGGTGGGATAGAAAAGACAGAAGATACGAGGGAGATAAAAGACAGCGCAGCATGAACGGGACAAAAAGGAGAGCACTAGAGGAAAAATAATTTAAAAAAATAAAATTATATTTTTCTCTCTCTAAATTTGTAGAATTGAACCCAGCCCGAAGGAGATTGTATGAGATTGGAGGGCAATACTACGGTTTTCCATATCAACACTTATTGGTTTAATAAATATCTTTTAGTAAAGCGAAAATAGGTATTTGTGTATTACGAGCAAAAAGTGATACTTTGCCGCTTGTGACAAAACGTCTATCGAAAGCCGCAACGAGCTTTTTGCTCAAAATGCACACAAGATTTTTTCTACAATCACACTTTTTTAAAAAGTAGACATAAAAACTGAAAATTTGTCATAAGTAGTGTATAATGTATTGCCTACTTCTACTTTATTCATGAAAAAAGGAACTGATATTCATAGTGAATGTTAACTTGGATAATTAAAGAACAAACGTCAAACTTGATACAAATAACTTCAAAATCATTTATTAAAAGGAAATAATAAATTACATCTAATTTAAATTAGGGAAGCGACAAAGCTGTCAAGTTTTTCGCTCGGCGATTGACAAAGCTGTCACTTAGTCAGTTCGCGGAAAACGTCGACTTTGCGGTTGAATTTCGATGCGCAGAAGCCTACTTTGGATAGTGATCGTAGAAAAAAGTATGTTTAAATTATAAAATATAATAAATATTAATTTAATTAAAGGTACGAGTCCGCAGAATGAGGGATTTTATCTGAAATCGGTTTGAGGTTTTGCCTGAAATAAAAGCGTTTCGAGTATTAAAACTCAAAATTTATAAAATTCGAAAGAGCGAGAAAAAGGTATTTAAAAAGAATATTTTTTTAATCAGTTTACATAAAAAAGACAATAAATCTATTTGGAAGTGTTTTTTAAACATACATATAAATATTTGTTAATATTATATAGTAATATAATTTCCTTTATAGTAAAAAAAAATAGTAAATAGGTACGGCAACATCAGTGTATTCTGTACAGACGGATTGGCTAGGCATCGCATATGTAGGTTTATAAAAAACAAAAACGAAGAAGGAAGGGGTTCAATCAGTTTAAAATTTAATGATTGTTTAGGATCACGAGCGCTTATTGGCCGAAATCACGAAATTTGACTATTTTAATTACCTTGAAGAACATACTAATGTAGATATTTTGTTGTCAAAAACATTGTTTTCCATTTCTAATTTTAATTCGGGCATTTGAAGTTCTCCAAATCTCTCTGTCTGTACAAACCTAAAAAAGCAATTATCAATTGATTTTACTTTTAGTAATAATTTTTATAATAAAATAATAGGATAAAGTATTAGAATTGGATATATAAATACGAGCAGCCTTCAATGTATTGAATCAACAATCCTTTAGTAATAGGTTTCTTTTTATAATTTTGACATATAGATAAAGTGACATTTTTTCGAATTGCAGCTAGTCCTAAAATGATTTACTTTATGCAACCTTCATGTAACTGGTTATAAAAAGTTCATTATGTCACCAATAGTGATGCTGCGAGACAAGACGAAACAAGAGAGTGGCCTCTCTCGTCTCGTCTCGTAGGGCGAGAGTAAACTGTTCTCTCGTCTCGACGAGACGGCTCTTCTCTCGCTCGAGAGAGCCTTTTTCTCATCTTGTCTCGTTTCGTTTCTCTCGCGATAAAACAATATCAAATTTAAATTTGAAAAAGACGAAACATGAAAAACGGTAAAATTTGTAAGACAAAAACACAGAATTTTTCAAGTAATTTGCGCATTAGTACCCAAATTTGGCAATAAGAAACAATTATGTCTCTCTCTGTCTGTCCGTCTGTCGTTTTACAATTGAAATTTGAAGTATTAAGTGGCCCAGATTAGGCGTTAACCAAAAACGAAAATACTTTGTCTTGTAAGTCAGTTGGGGAGAGAGGGAAGAGGTTAAATTGGACGTTAGAATTTCTCTGATGCAATCCTGCGATGTCAAAGCATTTTGTAATAAGGTTTGAAAATGAAAGAAGATAGAGACATAAAACAAAAACGAAGTGAAATTAGAGAAACATTATATTTTTGTTATAATGAGATGCAATTTACTTAAGACATAAAATAGAGGGCGTTACTATCTTTAAATTTTCTAATGGAAAATAAAGTCATGTAATACCTCATTTGAAAGATATTTTAATTATATTTACGTCCAAGCAAACAGTTTTAATTTTTTTTTGTTTTTACAAAAATTACATTCTTGATAATCCTCGTGTGCCGCAATAATCATAGAAATGTTAGTTAATGATAGAAGAGAATTTTTTAATAAGTTTTTTGTTGCCAATAAATTATGAAAAATTTAATACGTCAAGTTGTTTTTAAATCACTTTTGACATTCTTAATATATTTATTTTAGTAAATACGAAAAGCGTTTCCTTAGTAATAAACAATAATTGTTAATACGAGAGTTATCAAGAATGTAACTTATGAGTAAAGCCCAGAATATGTCTGTATAAGAAAAAAGTACCAGCTACAAAAATTTGAAAATGGTCATTTATGCAGTGTTAAATCCCTCTAACAGTAAAAAATTACTTAAATTTATGAAAGATACTGACATTTACTCTGTACTAGCCAAAATGTTAATTATCCATTGTATAATATTGTAAAAAACAGCATTTATAAGGTATTATACCTTCGGTAATGATCCTTTAAGGTTGAAGCGGTAAATAAAAAAAGAATTTAACCTATTTTATGAATTTATTAAATATAATTTCTATAAAAACCTGAATCTGTTTACATGAACGTAAAAATATACAAAATATCACATGACCCTACTTTCCATTAAAAAATTTAAAGCTAGTAACTCCCTCTATCTTACGTGTCTCAAGTAATGTGCATCTTTTTAGAACAAAAATATAATATCTCTTCTCCATATCATGGGGTTGTCAGAATCCGCACTTTGCAGATGGTGCGAACAAGAAGATGACCATCGAGCATATCCTTTACGATTGTTCGACGCTCTCATTTATTAGAAGATTTGTGTTCGACGAGTATCGGCTAACACCGTTTGATATAAGAGAAGCACCTCTCGGCGACGTTGTCGACTACATTAAATCTGTAGGCTGGCTCACGAGATAGGAGGTGTCTATCATCTTAGGAGGATGCACAATGGGTCTAGTGATGCCTAAGAGCCGTGGGGGTAACCCACCCTCCACACGTTACAGATAGAAATACAGATAATATCTCTTGAGTTTTACCTCGTTTTTGTTTTGTCATTATCTTTTTTCATTTAGAAGTTAAAACAGCGGAGGGTACAATTTTCGTCCTCACTGTATTATAATACATTCGTTTGTATTACTTTTTCTTTGACAGTTTTTCGAAAAACGCTTAAAATTTTTCAACTTGTCTTCAAAAGTAACCTCAGAAAAGCAGAATTGATTAAATATAAGATATGATTGTATAAATTTTAAATAAATGAAATGAGAAATATTTTTTCTTATAAATCACTATTTATAAAATTCTAATAACACATGTATTATTTGTTACCATTTAATATATATGTTACGGTTAAAGTGTTTACTTGGCTAGTTTATAGACTAGCTGGATAGTATACAAACTATCCAAATGTCCTGCTATTTTGATGGAAAATCATATTTCTATTAAAATAGCTATGAATATTGGTTAATTTGTATACTAACCAGCTAGTTTACAAACTATACAATATTTCTCGCCAAAGTACAAACCACAAGAAAAGTACACAAATTAACCGACATTTTGGGCTAGTTTACAAACTATCCACAGTATTTGGATAAAGTGTGAACTAAATATTCGTAGTAATACATAATAACCAGCTCGTCGGTTAGTATGTAAACTAACCAATTCTCTTTGGTTAATTTATTAGAAAAGTGAGGTTATAGTTATAGTTATTGTTTACTACTGTGGTGCCTTGTGAAATTTGTTTAAAAAGAGGTTATTAAAAATTAATCAACAGCAACAATTTGAAAACCTACTTTTGGAAGTTTACGAACAAAAGTCGCAAAATTCAAAAAAATTAATGAATGACAGTGATTAAAGTGAACTTTTGCAATGTATAAAAAGAATACGCGAAACTGGACCTAACACGAGTAACAAAAATTATTATTACGTGGTAAATACTTATGATTTATAGAGAATCGATTCATCTTATGTAATTTTACATAAAAAATCTGAAAAGATTATTTTACGTTTGAGTGAATATTATGATGCCATTAGAGCTACCCATCAGGGAACTGGGCATGGAGGTCGTCAGGCAATAACATAATTATTAAATAAAAAGTATTATAACAACACAGGAAACGGTTAAATTATTTATTGAAACTTGCGAAACATGTCAGCTCAAACAGAACAAAACTAAGAAAGGTATTGTTGTGAAACCAATTGTTTCAAATAATTTAAAGGCTCGGCGCCAAATCTGTCTCATTGACTTACAAACTAGACCGGATGGTGACTTCAAGTTTATTTTTGTCTATCAAGACCACCTAACTAAATAAGTCAGGTTGAGAGAACAAAGAAGGCTAGAGAAGTAGCTGAACACCTATTAGAAGTATTTGCAGACCTAGGGAGCCCTTACGTGCTTCAGAGTGACAACGGCCAAAAATTTGCAAATGAGGTTGGTGTTTTTGCTATATGTAGGTATAGAGTGGCCAAAAAACAAATAAAATTTAATCTAAATTCCTAGAATAAAATTATTTAAACAATCAATAATCTTTATTTAAATATATGAATGAAGTACCCAAGGCAAAATCGAATAGGTGGTTCATTGGATAAATGTTCACTTGCCATGCGGTCAGTCCAAGTATTTTTTAAGTTAAATTAGGTGCCAATATATTTATTTTTTCCAACAAAAATAATAATAATAATTTTTGTTGTTAGGTTCAGTTTCGCGTATTCTTTTTATACATTGCAAAAGTTCACTTTAATCACTGTCATTCATTAATTTTTTTAAATTTTGCGACTTTTGTTCGTAAACTTCCAAAAGTAGGTTTTCAAATTGTTGCTGTAGATTAATTTTTAATAACCTCTTTTTAAACAAATTTCACAAGGCACCACAGTAGTAAACAATAATAACACACACTTGACATAACTATAACCTCACTTTTCTAATAAATTAACCGAAGAGAATTGGTTAGTTTACATACTAACCGACGAGCTGGTTATTATGTATTACTACGAATATTTAGTTCACACTTTATCCAAATACTGTGGATAGTTTGTAAACTAGCCAAAAATGTCGGTTAATTTGTTTACTTTTCTTGTGATTTGTACTTTGGCGAGAAATATTGTATAGTTTGTAAACTAGCTGGTTAGTATACAAATCAACCAATATTTATAGCTATTTTAGTAGAAATATGATTTTCCATCAAAATAGCAGGACATTTGGATAGTTTGTATACTATCCAGCTAGTCTATAAACTAGCCAAGTAAACACTTTAACCGTAACATATATATAGAATAGGTTTGTTATAGTTAACTTTTTGACTATCTCAAAATCTAATATAATATAATTTTAAGTTACGATAAGCAATTGAAAATTTCAAATAAGCTCGAGAGAAACGAGAAATTTTCATCGAGAGATGACACTCTTAATTTCTTTTGAAAGTTTTTATCTAATGAAGGTTGGCTATATAAAAAAAATATTTTGTTAGTAAACTTAAAAAAATTAGAAATAATTCTGTTTTTTCCCTATTTTCAATCGTAAATCTGCACAAATTATTCAAAACAATAATCCACTCAATACACGACAAAATAAACCACTTTCTTGAAACTAATAAGCTATAACAAGAAACCCACTCGACAACAACTGAGAATAAATATATGATTTTATAAATAATATGTCTTTAAATGTAAAATAACCTAAACTAAAAAGTCTTTGTCACGTTACGGGTACAACAAGGTATGCAAATGGCATGAAAGTAGATAGGAAATACCATAAAGCAAACTAAAAAACAGCCTCTTTATGTGACCCGATTTCTTATGTCATTAGTGTCAATTTTATTTTGTCAAGTTGGTTGCACTCCCCTTGTTTGAACGGCCGATACAGCTGTAGGGTGATCAGCGATAAGACTTATTTTTATGTTGGCCGGCACTTAAACCCCGGAAAAAGTGTCTGCCTTTTTGGAATTAATTTTTTTTATATTTAATTAAGACGCTATTAAAATTTGAGCGTGAATCAAACACTTTTTTTGGGTCATATTTTACGACCCCTTTCTATTATGCGAGGTACCTGGTGTCCCGGGGTGGGTCAAGCCAACACAGGTATATCTGCTTTTCCATCCAAATGATTTCAAATTACAAAATTTCAAAGTGCATCAAACACTTAATGAAATGTGTGTCACTGGCTCTTGGAATATCTATGTAAGTTTTGCAAAGTATATTATTATTTTATTTTCAAAAAATATTTGAAATAACTACTTGTTCATTTTCTATAATCTTTGATTGCAAGTACAAAAAATTAATGGTTAGTCATTTTTTACCAAACACAAATTTTAAAAAATCCTGTACTTAACACGTTACGATTTGCCATTTTGTATCTGCTCGTCCCGCAAATATTCACTCGTTTCACAAAATAAGGCTTTTCATAACTGGTTACACAAATAGTTATTAAATTGTTAAATTAGAAATGGGACACAGAACAACTGAAGATTCTCTATAAATAAGACGATTAAAAGCAACATGCTGGAATAAAATATTACTTTTTCCCTAAATACAGGGTGTTACAGTTGCAAACTCAAAAATTATTACAGACTATATTGTTTTCTTAGTATAATTTTACTAAATTCTGTTAACGCTATTGATGTCATAAAATATCAGCAAAACAATCAATTAAATAAACGTTGCCAGTGGCGACGGCATGGAAAAGTAACACCTTCATCCCCTATAAATTTTTACGCTACTCTCCAAAACTTATTTGGACTATACTTTCAATTTTTTGTTAAATATATAATGTACTCTTCACACGTACGACATGGGTAAGTAGCACTTCATCCCTTTTAAATTTTACGCCAATTTCCAAAAACTTATTTGGAAAATAATTTTGAATTTTTTGATGTTTTTTAAATAAATGATGTACCTACTCGTTGGGAATTTATAAAAAAACCAAAATTGAAAACCCTTGAAGGTTTCAAAAACGGGGATGATTTTGAAATATTTGAAGAACGCTTGGAGCAGTATTTGGCAGCGAACCTGATGGAGGAGAAACGTAGAGTCGTTGTATTGCTTACACTAAGCGAAGAAAACAAAATGTTAAAAAATCTATGTTCGAATAAACCTAAAGAAAAAAGCTACGACGAACTTATTCGCATCTTAGCCTAGAATGTCGTTTTATCGCAGACGAATAGCCTTTGATGGTTTAAGACAGTCCAATGAATGGTTTGTGAAAGTTAAAAATTCAGCTTCAAACTGTGACTTCGGAGATAAATTAATGTATCGAGAACAGGAAAAGTTTGTAGTAGGCATGAAACCTGGGCCAATACTTGATCGGTTATTTAAAGAAGGAATTAAAGGATCTTCTAGAAATTGCACTAAATAAAGAATAGGCAGCTTTGCAAGAAACTTAATCCAAAATGGTGAATAACATTTCAAGTCAGCAGGCTACAAACCAAGGATCGATGGGGGAAGAGAAGACTAAGAAAGAGAAATGGCATAAAGATGATAGAAACAGTGAAAACAAGTGTCATTTTTGTGGTGAAGGTAACCATAATTTTAAGAATTGCAAATTCTGCCATTATGTATGTAGAAAATGTAAAAGGCGAGAGTATCTAGAGGCAGTATGTAAAGCAACAGAAAAAGTTAATACTTTAGATGACTAAGAAATTTTTAATTTAATAGATGCCACTGATGTGGTGAATTATATGAAGCCTCTGTATGTCTTAGCAAAAATAGATAATATTCCAATTGGTTTTGAAGTAGACACTGGTGGTAGCATTTCTTGTATAAATTATAATTGTTATAATGAGAGTCTGTCTCATATACCTTTGTTGTCTGCCCAAACCAAATTAAAAACATATTCAAGGGAATGTTTAGTCCCCGAAGGTAAAATTGTGGGAAATTTACAAATTAAAAATTGTTTGAAAATTTGTGAGCTGTTAGTAGTAAGGGGAGCAGATAAAAATCTTTTAGATAGAGATTTGATAAAAAATTTTGATTTTAATATTTCACTTAATGAAATTACGAATAATAATGCATATGATCAGGCCTTAGTACAAACAATAGTTAATCAATTTCCTCAAGTTTTTACAAATAAACTGGGTGAACATAAAAATGAAAATATTAAATTGGAAATAGTAGATGCAGTACAGCCGAGATTTTTTAAACCCAGAGCAATTCCATTCGCTTTTAGGAAAAAGGTGGAGATGGAACTAAAAAAATTAGAGGGAATGGGGTACTTAATATGTATTAAATGCTACTTGGGGTACACCTTAAGTACCAGTGATGAAAGCTAACGGTAAAGATATTAGAGTATGTGCTAACTATGAAATTTCTGTGAATAGGTATTTAAAGGATATAAATCATCCGTTGCCTAAGATAGATGTTTTTTTTGTAGCTTTACAAGGTGGAGAAAGACTTACTAAATTGGATTTTCTTAATGTATATAACCAATAAGTGTTGGAGGAGGAAACTTCAGACTTGCTTGCATGGAGCACTCCTGATAATATTTTTAAGATTCTTCATTTACCATTTGGAACGAAACCAGCATGTTCTTTATCTCAGGCTATTGTTGAAAAGGTTTTGCAAGGGTATAGAAGCACTGTTAATTTTCTGGATGATGTTGCAATTACAGGAAAGAATAAAAAGGAGCATGTGAAGAACTTGGAAGAAGTATTAGAGTCTGCACGATTTACACTAAACCTTAGGAAATGCGAGTTTTTCCAAGAGAAAATTTGTTACCTAGAGCACAAACTTTCGAAATTTAATTTAGAAAAAGATGATGGCAAGGTAAAAGCTATTTTACAGACCCCTATTTCAAATTTTTCAGGTACGTTCTTTTGTTGGAATGGTCAAATTGTTACGTACTAAAAGTCTTATACCTTACATATAATTTTTATTAACAATTTTATTATTCTAGAATAGAATAATTAGTTTTCACAAAGAAATGAGCAAGGGCCCAACTATTTTAATATATTTTTATATATCTATTTTGAGATTGAACTGTAGCTATATTTCATCTTCAATTAACTTTACCTTGATATCTGGTTTACCTAAAAATAAACGAATTAAAACTAATATCTAAATATTTTAGTAAATAAGTAAATATAACCTTAAATTATGTTTTGATTCCTCTTCTGTTACTTTTATCATCGTCTGTCAAATTTTCTTCTCACAGAACCATAAAACATAAATTATTGGAAAAATACCATGACGTGCAATAGTGCAAAAGAATAATTCTCTAGATTCTCGCGGAATAATTTGTTTTAAAGCCCATAAGGAAAAAACTATCAGTTTTTTTTTTTGTTTCTTTTTGGAGAAGTTGCTTTGAGAAGCAACCACGTTTTCCAAACCTCGCATTTTTGCGGATATTTACCGAAATCTCCGATTATTTTATTTAATTTCGAAATTAGGGATAAAGTAACTAATATCACATTTTGTGGATCTAAAATAAATAATTTATTTGGAGAATTCAATTATCAAATTCGCTTCAGTTGAAGCCACGTTTAGCCCCCTGCCAACCGAGGTGAGTCTATTGATTGAACTATTCTATTTTACCTTATATTTCTTTAGATGATGCTTTACCAAGTTATATTATTTTTAGGTTTTTTTTCCTTATTCAGTCTTACTTTTACCTTTGGCACTTAAAACTATATCTGGGTTGATAGTTCCCATTAAAACATCTTATTTAATTGAAGAGATCATACTGTATGGACGCCTATAAGAACTCAGTAATACCAATCGAAGCCCTGTAAGGTTCTGGATAGAAGCCGCCCTTCTGGAAAAAGACAGATAAGCCTTAAAAACTTTAATTTGTTTTTTTTTTATTATTCTAGTCAGTGATTAAAGTATATTTTATATATTAATTTGTCAATTTGCTGATAATTCATTCATATGTATATTAACTTACCAATTTGCTGATAATTATTTAGAAAATAGAACTTTAAACCTTCTTAATAGGTCAAACTTGTGCTAAGGACATTAATTTGAGTCTGAAACAAAATAGAACATACTTATTAAAAATATTCAAGACAAAATATTCATTGTTAAAGATATTTTACAATTAGTGTAACCTTTTTATGGTTCTTGTTGAGCTTACCTGCAAAAAATTTGTAAATATAAATACGTTTTTATATGAATATCTTCCAAATATTTCATACTTATTGCTAAAAGATATTTGAGAAATATAATAATCTGCCTGATTGAAAGAAAAGAACTACGCAGCAGCTTTTATTTGCTAACCTTCGAATCCTTCCTAAAATTGATCTCTCCTTTGAAAAGGCTTCCCTTAGTACCCTGAGGCAAAGTAGCCGTAACAAACTATTATGGTCGTTTTCTGGAGAATTATCCATTGTATGAGCTATTAGAAAAGGGAAAAGAGTTTAAATGGACCAAAGATTGTCAAAATTCATTCAAGTGGGCCAGGAAGGAGTTAGTATCGGACAGAGCGCTAATGAAGGAAGCATTGGCAGTATACTGTTTCAAAACTGTATCAGTAGTTAGTAGGTATAACATTTGAAATTCTAAGCAATCATAAAACAACTACAGGCTATATTTGGTAAATATAAAAGTCTACTACAAATGGCAGCAGGTAGGGTTCAGAAATGGTCTTTATTCTCATCAAACTTTGACTATACTTTTAAGAATATAAGTGGAAGGGAAAATGATAGGGCAGATTTGTTATCTAGATTGCCACTACCAGATGAGGAAGACATACATAAACCTTGGGTCGATTATTTACATTTTCTAGAAGGGAGTACACCTATTGATTTGTATAAGGTTAGGTCAGATACCGGTAAAGAATCAGTGTTAGGAATTGCATGTACGGATAATGGTTCTCAGTTTGTTGCAGAAGAATTTTCTAAATTTTTATTTAATAATGGTATTAAGCATTTTACATCACCACTTTTTTACCCGGCAACGAAAGGAATTGCAGAGAATTGTGTTAAGTCTCTTAAAAGTGGTAATAAAAAAGCTATTTCTGAAGAAGAGAACAAAACACTTTTGGATAGATATTTATTTTCCTAAAGAAACTCTGTGCATTCCACTACAGGAATGGCACTAGCAGATTTAATATTTAAACATAAAATTAAAACTCGTTTAGATTTATTAAGGGAAGAGAAAAAAAAGAGAAAGTAAAGTCAGGTAGAAATAATAAAATATGGGTTGAAGCGTTGATTGCAAAAGTGCTAACTGTTAGGGTATATTTATGTACACTTATAGAAGGTTTAATATGGAAGCGCCATTTAGACCAAATTTGTAAAAATGTATGTGCGGAAAGCAAAGAAAAAGAAGACAATAATAGTGGTGAACAAATTTTGCTAAAGGAGAGTTATAATGTTAAATTAGATTTTCCTAGTAAAGAATTTATTAGTGCGGAAGTAGTGCCAGAACCTAGTGCAGAAGACGGCAATAGCGTTAATGAAGAACGTGAGTCAATAAAATAAGATATTTAACCTAATTTAGATGTAAGTTTAAAAAGGAAAATTAAACCACCCTGTAAATTAAAATTATGAAGGGAGGTATTGTTATGTATTGAAACTCACCTTTACTGTAATAATTGTAAGTTGGCAATAGTGGGCAAATGACAGTCATGTCTCTTGTCAGTCTTATCTTATTGTAATGTCAATCTAAGAAAATGTCTTGTATTCTATGTGTCGTTTGATTAAATATAATATTCTAAAGTCATCCTGCATTCTAATTAACTATACAATACATGATTTATTTTAAAAATATAAAAAAATATTTAAAATCTAAATAAGTTTTTAGACAGTCGTACGCTACTGGCAAAGCTTATTTAATTGATTTTTTGTTGATGGCGTATCTTATGACACCATAAATGTTTGCAGAAATTAGTGCAATTATACTGAGAAATAAAAAAATATAGCCATTAATAATTTTTGAAATTTCGGAAACTAGTAATATGAGAATCTTTAGTTTTTCTGTGTCACATTCTTAATGACCCTGTATATTTTTATTAAAAAGTAATTTAATTACCTGGTGGCGTATATTAATGAAGACAATTTTTGGTCAAAAGTATCTTTTTTGAGTTCTAATTTTAATTCAGACTTTTTTGGTTCTTCATGCCTATCTGTCTGGACGAATCTAAAAAAGTATTTGTCATTAAAATGCTAGAATCTACATAAACCACATAATGTGCAATAGTGCAATTGTATTTGAAAGGCTTCTTTCTTATCTATATGCTTTTTTGACTGTATTTATCCATATTTGATAAATATTTTATATAAAAAATGAAACGTAGCAAATTAATGGTAACAAATATAAAGAAGTAAATGAAAGGTACCAAATAAAAGATTCCAAATAAAAGATAGTAAATGAAAGGTAGTAATAAGAAATCTAATTTTATAATTTTAAGGTATTGTATACAGAGTAGAAAGTCTAACTGGAACAAATTCTGTTACTTGATAAATAAAGGTTTGTCGAAAAATTCCTGAAACACAACAATTTTTATTTCCAATGGATCATATTACACAGATTTGTTTATCTTTTTAATTATCTGGGGGGTTGCAGACACCCCAACTTTTTTTTTAAATGGAACGGTGGGTTGATTAATTTTTTATTTGTTACTTTTTATAAGCAATGTGTTGGAAAAAAAAATGAAATTAGGAAATATTTACTGAAAAAACTTTAATGCAATAAATGTTCAAAGTGCTCTTCACCTTGTTGCTGACAATATCCTAATCGTTACTTGCCTAATTTCGTCCCTAATTCTTTTTTGAAGCTCGGCAAAGTCGTTAGGTTTAGTGGCATAAACCTTGCTCTTTAGATATCCCCATAAAAAAATCCAATGTAGTAAGATCGGCTAGTCTTGCTGGCCACTCGATTGAGCCCCTTCTTTCAATTTACCTATTTGGGAACACTTTGTTAAGATAGGTTCGTAATAGGTATCACTGAAATAATTATCTAAATCTTTTAAATGTCCCCCGTATTTTCCATTAAAATTTATACAAATAACAAGCACACCTAAATGCATATTTTCAATATAAAAAAACTAAACTTTTTTATAAGGATGTGAGAAAAAATATATACGCAAAAAATTAAAAGTATCTGATACATTCAGTTTTACTTTGTACACCAATTAAATTGTTTGTAACATTGACAATTGACTTGAAATTATGAATAACGATGTTCTTGGAAAGCCTATTGTACAAAGAAGGCATCTAAGTGAAATTGAAGTAGCAAGAGCCGTTACACTATTACAAGAAGGACGTTTGCAGAGATACGTAGCCCGCTTGCTTTAAAAAAGTCAATCAGCGATTCACCGAATGTGGAATAGATTTCAAGACATAGGTATTATCCGTAGAAGACCATATACACCACGAGAAAGAATAACTACGCCCCGACAGGACCGCCAAATTGTACGATTATCCCTTCAAAATAGGACAAGAACAGCTAAACAGATAAGAAACTTACATTTTCAGGCCACTGGTAGACGCATATCTCTACAGACTACACGTAACAGACTACATAAAGCCCAACTACTTTCAAGAAGTCAAGCTATTGTTCCTCATTTAACACCAGCTCATCGTAGAGCAAGAAGAAACTTTGCAGCACAACATGTAAATTGGGATATTCGTCAAGATTGTGCCTTTACTCCAACGATGGACATGTGAGAGTCTATATACGCCGTGGAGAACGATTTTTGGAAATAAGAGCTTTTGGCGGTGGTTCTGTAATGATTTGTGGAAGTATTAAATTGAACACGCTTACATGTTTTTGAAAATGGCACTCTAACAGCTAGGCGTTATATTGATGAGATATTAGCACCTATTGTCGTTCTACTGGCTCATCTAGAATGCCCTAATTTTGTTTTACAAGATAATGCAAGGCCCCACACTGCAAGAATTGTTCAAAACTTAGTTGAAGAGGAAAATCTTACTGTAATGGAGTGGCCAGCCAACAGCCCTAACTTAAACCCCATTGAACATATTTGGAGCATCATGGGAAGAAGATTGCGGGATCAAGAACAGCCAAATATTCTACAGGTGTTAGCAGTACAACTTCAGGAGAAATGGAACAATATTCATCAAGGAACGATTCGTCAACTAATAGAATCTATGCCTAGACGTTGTGTCGAAATTTTAAGAGCCAGAGGAGGACATACACATTATTAGTTTTTATTTATTTTGAAATTTTTTGATATTAATAAACAAGTGTTGTTATCAATTTGCTTAATTTTTAACTTTATTAAATGTACGATAATGTTTAAAAATTAAAACTTGCACACTCTTAAAGACACATACCTAAACTATAAGAACACAATTTAAGGTAAGTATCTCCTCCCTTTTTGGAGATATAACAATTTAAATAAGTGATACCTATTTCGTTGTGATTATATTATATAAAAAGTAAAAAAAAAAATGTAGTATTTGTAATTGAAAAAGCTTTCAAATAAAAAATTAATCAACCTACCCTTCTAAAAAAAGTTGAGGGTGTCTGCAACCCCCCAGATAATTAAAACGATAAACAAATCGCTTTGTAATACGCCCCATTGAAAATAAAAATCGACGTGTTCCAGGAATTTTGAGACAAACCTTTATTTATCAAGTTACAGAATTTGTTCCAGTTAGACTTTCCACTCTGTATTTTTAATATAACACTCAAGTATGATGTTTCATTATAAGTTAGAGTAGTTATGTTTATTTCCCAATTGTATTCTCTTGTTTTATATTGTCTATTTATTCTTCAGTTTTTTTTTAGTCATTTATTATTATAAATAACTTGTATCTTCTTAATAACTAGAAATTTATTTTTTGTATTAATCTGTTAAACATACTTAAAGCTTATCTTTTTTTTCACAGATTTGGGTTTAATCTGCGACTTAGTAGGAACAATACTTTCGCTGAGGTACTGATCTATTATCCTGAAACATAAAAATGTAAAGTAAATATGGGTTCTGACCAATAAATCAGAAATGGTGACATCGAATAATATATTTAGTGAGATGAGAGTGAAATATGTACATCAGTATGTAAAAATTATTTTGTTATAATTAAAAATTAGGCTGAGCCCTTTCGGCTTACAAGGCCATCATCAAAGCCATCCTAAAAGACGTTACAAGTTAATAATTAATAAAATATTATTGACTGATGTTAAATACCTAAATAATTAACATCATTTAATATTATTTTAATAATAGTCAATTTCTGATGCCTTTTAGAATTTAAATTTAAATGAAGTACTTATTCGTTTTTCATCTTATTATTAGTGTTAATATATTTATTTAGTACTAGTTGACTCGATCCCGCTTCGTTGAAATTTTTAAAAGCTTAATTATTAAATTCGATTCGATTCACTTATTCGTTTTCATGCGATACCTTCAATAATTTTTTACCATTTTAATTAATTTTTAATAATTTATATGAATTTTTATAAATTTTTATAAATTTTTATGAATTTTTATGAATTTTTATGAATTTTTATGAATTTTTATAAATTTTTATGAATTTTTATGAATTTTTATAAATTTTTATGAATTTTTATGAATTTTTATAAATTTTTATGAATTTTTATGAATTTTTATGAATTTTTATGAGTTTTTATGAATTTTTATGAATTTTTATAAATTTTTATGAATTTTTATGAATTTTTATGATTTTTTATGAATTTTTATGAATTTTTATGAATTTTTATGAATTTTTATGAATTTTTATGAATTTTTATGAATTTTTATGAATTTTTATGAATTTTTATGAATTTTTAAGAATTTTTAAGAATTTTTATGAATTTTTATGAATTTTTATGAATTTTTATGAATTTTTATGAATTTTTATGAATTTTTATGAATTTTTATGAATTTTTATGAATTTTTATGAATTTTTATGAATTTTTATGAATTTTTATGAATTTTTATGAATTTTTATGAATTTTTATGAATTTTTATGAATTTTTATGAATTTTTATGAATTTTTATGAATTTTTATAAATTTTTATGAATTTTTATGAATTTTTATGAATTTTTATAAATTTTTATGAATTTTTATGAATTTTTATGAATTTTTATGAATTTTAATGAATTTTTATGAATTTTTATGAATTTTTATGAATTTTTATGAATTTTTATGAATTTTTTATGATTTTTTTATGATTTTTTTATCAATTTTTATGAGTTTTTATTAGTTTTTATGAGTTTTTATGAATTTTTATGAATTTTTATGAATTTTTATAAATTTTTATAAATTTTTATGAATTTTTATGAATTTTTATGAATTTTTATGAATTTTTATGAATTTTTATGAATTTTTACGAATTTTTATGAATTTTTATGAATTTTTATGAATTTTTATGAATTTTTATGAATTTTTATGAATTTTTATGAATTTTTATGAATTTTTATGAATTTTTATGAATTTTTATGAATTTTTATGAATTTTTATGAATTTTTATGAATTTTTATGAATTTTTATGAATTTTTATGAATTTTTATGAATTTTTATGAATTTTTATGAATTTTTATGAATTTTTATGAATTTTTATGAATTTTTATAAATTTTTATGAATTTTTATGAATTTTTATGAATTTTTATGAATTTTTATGAATTTTTATGAATTGTTATGATTTTTTATGAATTTTTATGAGTTTTTATGAATTTTTATGAGTTTTTATGAGTTTTTATGAGTTTTTATGAATTTTTATGAATTTTTATAAATTTTTAGAATTTTTATGAATTTTTATAAATTTTTATAAATTTTTATAAATTTTTATGAATTTTTATGAATTTTTATGAATTTTTATGAATTTTTATGAATTTTCATGAATTTTTATGAATTTTTATGAATTTTTATGAATTTTTATGAATTTTTATGAATTTTTATGAATTTTTATGAATTTTTATGAATTTTTATGAATTTTTATGAATTTTTATGAATTTTTATGAATTTTTATGAATTTTTATAAATTTTTATAAATTTTTATGAATTTTTATGAATTTTTATGAATTTTTATGAATTTTTATAAATTTTTATGAATTTTTATGAATTTTTATGAATTTTTATGAATTTTAATGAATTTTTATAAATTTTTATAAATTTGTATAAATTTTTGTGAATTTTTATGAATTTTTATGAGTTTTTATGAATTTTTATGAATTTTTATAAATTTTTATGAATTTTTATGAATTTTTTATGATTTTTTATGAATTTTTATGAATTTTTATGAATTTTTATGAATTTTTATGAATTTTTATGAATTTTTATGAATTTTTATGAATTTTTATGAATTTTTATGAATTTTTATGAATTTTTATGAATTTTTATGAATTTTTATGAATTTTTATGAATTTTTATGAATTTTTATGAATTTTTATGAATTTTTATGAATTTTTATGAATTTTTATGAATTTTTATGATATTTTATGAATTTTTATGAATTTTTATGAATTTTTTATGAATTTTTATGAATTTTTATGAATTTTTATGAATTTTTATGAATTTTTATGAATTTTTATGAATTTTTATGAATTTTTATGAATTTTTATGAATTTTTATGAATTTTTATGAATTTTTAAGAATTTTTATGAATTTTTATGAATTTTTATGAATTTTTATAAATTTTATGAATTTTTATGAATTTTTATGAATTTTTATGAATTTTTATGAATTTTTATGAATTTTTATGAATTTTTATGAATTTTTATGAATTTTTATGAATTTTTATGAATTTTTATGAATTTTTATGAATTTTTATGAATTTTTATGAATTTTTATGAATTTTTATGAATTTTTATGAATTTTTATGAATTTTTATGAATTTTTATGAATTTTTATGAATTTTTATGAATTTTTATGAATTTTTATGAATTTTTATGAATTTTTATGAATTTTTATGAATTTTTATAAATTTTTATGAATTTTTATGAATTTTTATGAATTTTTATGAATTTTTATGAATTTTTATGAATTGTTATGATTTTTTATGAATTTTTATGAGTTTTTATGAATTTTTATGAGTTTTTATGAGTTTTTATGAGTTTTTATGAATTTTTATGAATTTTTATAAATTTTTAGAATTTTTATGAATTTTTATAAATTTTTATAAATTTTTATAAATTTTTATGAATTTTTATGAATTTTTATGAATTTTTATGAATTTTTATGAATTTTCATGAATTTTTATGAATTTTTATGAATTTTTATGAATTTTTATGAATTTTTATGAATTTTTATGAATTTTTATGAATTTTTATGAATTTTTATGAATTTTTATGAATTTTTATGAATTTTTATGAATTTTTATGAATTTTTATGAATTTTTATGAATTTTTATGAATTTTTATGAATTTTTATGAATTTTTATGAATTTTTATGAATTTTTATGAATTTTTATGAATTTTTATGAATTTTTATGAATTTTTATGAATTTTTATGAATTTTTATGAATTTTTATGATATTTTATGAATTTTTATGAATTTTTATGAATTTTTATGAATTTTTATGAATTTTTATGAATTTTTATGAATTTTTATGAATTTTTATGAATTTTTATGAATTTTTATGAATTTTTATGAATTTTTATGAATTTTTATGAATTTTTAAGAATTTTTATGAATTTTTTATGAATTTTTTATGAATTTTTATAAATTTTATGAATTTTTATGAATTTTTATGAATTTTTATGAATTTTTATGAATTTTTATGAATTTTTATGAATTTTTATGAATTTTTATGAATTTTTATGAATTTTTATGAATTTTTATGAATTTTTATGAATTTTTATGAATTTTTATGAATTTTTATGAATTTTTATGAATTTTTATGAATTTTTATGAATTTTTATGAATTTTTATGAATTTTTATGAATTTTTATGAATTTTTATAAATTTTTATGAATTTTTATGAATTTTTATGAATTTTTATGAATTTTTATGAATTTTTATGAATTTTAATGAATTTTTATGAATTTTTATGAATTTTTATGAATTTTTATGAATTTTTATGATTTTTTTTATCAATTTTTATGAGTTTTTATTAGTTTTTATGAGTTTTTACGAATTTTTATGAATTTTTATGAATTTTTATAAATTTTTATAAATTTTTATGAATTTTTATGAATTTTTATGAATTTTTATGAATTTTTATGAATTTTTACGAATTTTTATGAATTTTTATGAATTTTTATGAATTTTTATGAATTTTTATGAATTTTTATGAATTTTTATGAATTTTTATGAATTTTTATGAATTTTTATGAATTTTTATGAATTTTTATGAATTTTTATGAATTTTTATGAATTTTTATGAATTTTTATGAATTTTTATGAATTTTTATGAATTTTTATGAATTTTTATGAATTTTTATGAATTTTTATGAATTTTTATGAATTGTTATGATTTTTTTTATGAATTTTTATGAGTTTTTATGAATTTTTATGAGTTTTTATGAGTTTTTATGAGTTTTTATGAATTTTTATGAATTTTTATAAATTTTTAGAATTTTTATGAATTTTTATAAATTTTTATAAATTTTTATAAATTTTTATGAATTTTTATGAATTTTTATGAATTTTTATGAATTTTCATGAATTTTTATGAATTTTTATGAATTTTTATGAATTTTTATGAATTTTTATGAATTTTTATGAATTTTTATGAATTTTTATGAATTTTTATGAATTTATTTTTATGAATTTTTATGAATTTTTATGAATTTTTATAAATTTTTATAAATTTTTATGAATTTTTATGAATTTTTATGAATTTTTATGAATTTTTATGAATTTTTATAAATTTTTATGAATTTTTATGAATTTTTATGAATTTTTATGAATTTTTATGAATTTTTATGAATTTTTATGAATTTTTTATGAATTTTTATGAATTTTTTATGAATTTTTATGAATTTTTATGAATTTTTATGACAATTTTTATGAATTTTTATGAATTTTTATGAATTTTTATGATTTTTATGAATTTTTATGAATTTTTATGAATTTTTTATAAATTTTTATGAATTTTTATGAATTTTTATGAATTTTAATGAATTTTTATAAATTTTTATAAATTTGTATAAATTTTTGTGAATTTTTATGAATTTTTGTGAATTTTTGTGAATTTTTGTTAATTTTTGTGAATTTTTTGTGATTTTACCTATGAGTAAAGTTGAAAGTAACTACTTGCTGATTAAACTATAGCTATTGTTTGTTAATCTGTCAAGTAAACCTACATGTAACTTTATCAGAGGTGAAAAGATGGACCCTTAAGATATTAATTAAACAAATATTTACGGAGTTTCTTCAGCATTGAGTAACATCACTTGAGTATATTGTTCACGTGTGATATATTCTCTTCTAGGTATTTGAATTTGTTCAAAATCAACAATATTTGCTTCATCCCTAAAAAAAGGTTTTGTTTATTTTGAAACATTTTTTTTATACGATTGTATTTCATACTTGAATTTCCTTTGCGCTTTATTTTCATATGTTTCTTCACTCCTAAAAAAAATACCAAATTAAGACAGCCCCACCTTAAATATTTTCTTAGGAGTTTTCTTAGGAAATAACTGAGACCAGTCGATTTTGATTTCAACGAGGACTTATCTTTAATTTATGATGTAGGTTCATCCTCCTGATCGTGGTGGCAACCCCATCAAGATTACTAAATGGCACGGGGTGTCAAGTAGCACATCATTTTAAAGGTATTTCAAACATGCTAACATTTTTTTGTTCTCTGTTAAAATTAATGTAAAAAACTTGTTGTTGTCGGTGAAATGAAACGATAAATAATTTAAAAAAAATAATATCGAAGAACTCAACACCAAAACATTAAGTTTTCATCAACGAAGCCTTGGTATCATGACTGATTTGTTTTAACGGTTTTACAGGTAGTTGAACTCTGATTTTACACTAATCACAATAATTATTGTCTTGTACAGAAATTCGCTTATTTGTTATTATCCGCTTTCTTGAGGCAAACGATCCAAATCATTGTTTACACCACAGCATAATGAATTGAAATTATTGCACTCTATTTTAGCAACAACAAAAGGGCCCGAGAAACTGCGAGAATCTTTATTGAAAGGCATCCTGTTAAAAATCTCGGCCACCCCTATGTAGAAAATTTAATAATTAAATTCATGGAGACCGGATCCGCTGCTAACAAAAAACATGAAAGGCAACACACTATTACTAACAGATTGAAATTTTGGGTCATGTTAAACTGGAGCCTACTTTAACACGTCCACGACCGCTATTATGAAATTTGACGATGTTAGAAACCAAGCGCGTTTTTTTGGGTGGCATACATTTTTGACAGAAATATATATTTTTTATAGGTTATATGTTTTTTGTTATCTATTTTTTGTATTTCTACATAATGTCACATCGGTTTCCGAGAAGTATTTCATTAAAATATACCACCTGTCACAATAGTGTGACGTGTTATTTTGCATAAATTATAACATATTTTATAATCTAAATGAAACTAAGGATACATTTTTTGATAATTTTTATTGCAAAAACTGAGAAAAACTTTCTATAAAAAAAACAAACTACAAGAAAGACATAGTTATTGTGAGAAATATAAAACAGACAAAAAATCTAAAAAAATACATTGCAACTCTGACTTTGCAAAAATACTTATTTTTGACTTTTATGCCACATGCCAAAACATGAGGACAGACATAATTCAATAGGGTTACCTTTATTATCCTTACATTGTAAACAGGAATATCAAGTCATGCTCTACCTTCTACCTTCGCATTGTGGAGATTCTCGAAAACGACGATCAAATCCCAGAAAATTATGTGTTTGTTCAACAGGATGGCGCCCCGCCAGACTATGCAGCTCATGTACATGACTTTTTAAATCAACATTTTACTCGACACTGGATTGGTAGAAAGGGAATCATTGAATGGCCCCCAAAATCGCCAGATCTATCACCATTTAACTTTTTCTTGTGCGGTTATTTAAAAGTGTTGTTTATAAGACGAACACTACATCTTTAGAAGATCTTCCCTACCGAATAGTGCAAGCATGTGGAGAAATAACCCCTGAAATGCTCCGACATGTTCGGGAATATGTTGAATAAAGACTTTATTACTACATCGAAGTAAATGGGTCGCAATTTGATTAATTAAAACTTGTTTGAAAACTTTTTTCTTCGATTTATTTCACCCATATCCTAACAGGTGTTTTACATTAATTTTAATACAGTATTCTTAAAGAGATTAAGGGGGATGAACCTACATCCATTAATTAAAGATCAAAAGAAGTCCCCCTTGAAATCAATAATGAGAAACTTATACACAAAACTAGGATAAGCTGTAAATTGTAAAGTACTTATATTGGGTGTTACTATATTTGAACGATAATGTTCTACTCCCAGAGCCCTCGTTAATTGATCAATTTTGATATAGGAACATGAACCATTAAAGAGCCTAGTTACTAAGATAGAGGTTGCTAAAAGTTATAAATCAAAATTAAAAATTTGCCATAAATCAAAAAACGTTTTTCGTATTTTTTTTTTTATTTGATTTACCAAGATCTTGTCAAATACACGAACTATTAAAAATTTGACACGGGCCTACTAGAATAGAATTTAGAAATATTGATTTGTTATAAATGATCTAAATACATGCATACTTTTGTATGGAAGCAAATTTCTATACACCGTTTATTTTAGCTTCATAAAAGGCATAAAAGGTTATTCGTTTTTGAATTAAAAGTAAACAATAAATTTAAAAAAAATAAATATGCTCTTCAAGAAAACAATATTTTGACACTAACTTTTGAAAATTTAAACAGTGCGTGCTAACAGGGTTAATGGCAACTTTCTCTCACTGTTTTTTACGTCACTGGAACAATTTTCTTAAACTCACTGTTTACTGTTAGTTAAAAAACTAATCACCTTTTATAAAGTTAAAATAAACAGTGTTGTAGAAATTTTCTACTAAACAAAAGTCTGCGTGTATTTTGATAATATACAGGGTGTCCCGAAATTAGACGGTCATATTTTAACAGCGCAATCTACATCCTAAAATAGGAATAAAAGTTCATATAAACATAGGTCCGAAAACATTTCGTTTTCGAGATACAGGGTGTTACAGGTGAAGTCCTGATGGCACATTTTTGTAAATATTTTCTAAAATTTCTTTAGTCACCGGTTTTCCAAAGTACAAAAAAATAAAATTTCTAATTTCAAAGGCGTACTAATTATTGTTTACGTTTTCAAATAACTTATCATGAAATTTTCAAATGCTTTTTTCTTGAAAATGGTGCGTCCTAGCGAGATGCAACAAAAGTAGCTTTATTATAACGAAAACATTAGTTTTCCAAATTTTATAGTCAAAAATGTTAAAAAACTGTCAACAAAAAAAACTTTACCCACCTATGAAGATGATCAGAAACAGGGGTTTAGTCCATTAAATAGAGCGTAAAAAGGTAAGCATTTGTATCAAATTTCACTTAGTTATCTTTAAACACTTAGAAAATATTTACAAATGAGTGTAATCAGGACTTCACATTTAACACCCTGTATCTCGGAAAAGAAACGTTTTCGGACCTTTGTTTATATAAACTTTTACTCCTATTTTAGAATGTAGATTATGCTGTTAAAATATGACCGTCTAATTTCGGGACACCCTGTATTATGTAACATCTCAATGTTTCTAATTTCTTATCTAGTAAGCATGTGTCAAATTTTTTAAATATTTAACACGTTTTTAATTCATGGCAAATTTTAAATTTTGATTTAAAACTTTTGACACAAGTCCTTTGAGGGTTCATGTTCTTATATAAAAAGTCATCAATTAACGAGAGCTCTCTGGAATAGAGCGTTGTCGGTCGAATATACTAACATTTTAAATTTTACTTACTGATGTTGAGGTCTTTCATCAGCAGCACACAAATCAATATATTGATCCAAAGTAGTGACAGAATCCAATGCATCTATCCGTGCCTCACATTTTGCATAGTCACTAAAAGAAAAATAATGAACTTGAAAGAATTTAATTTTGTATCACTTCTATACGTGTCATCGTCGGAATTATACGAAGCTAGCGAGCCTTGACTTGTTTTCTTTTGCCAAACAGAAAGACCGGGAACGATATCAAATTCATAACGCTTTACACAAACTCCCCCATATCCGCTGTCCCTAGAATTATTCAGGTTTTTTAGTCAAAGAAAAATTTTAAATTCCATGTTTTATTCAAATAGTTTTTGTACTAATTATATTCATAAATTAGCTATCAATTATATCTTTACATAACTGCCCCATTCCCCTAGGTTTGCTTTCACCTTTCACCATATTTAGAGTAAAAACTTATTAGTCTGCAAAATTAAACATTCTGTAGGATGGAACATTATAAAATGTACTAAATAATTTGTAAGGTATTGTTTCTACATTACCATCAGTACATTATTCTTGGTAATATCCCACACATATATTCATAGCCTTTCTGATGACATAATACAAATCTTCAGAAAACTATACTAATATCTTCCAGCGAGCTAGACTTTATGAGCAGATTATAAGTTATTATGGCGGTTCCATTTTAAAATAGATACCTTAAAATTAATACCAACTAGATATTCAAAGATTCAGATCTAATTCAATATCTCTAAAAGAGTCCTATACCTTACATTTTTTTTAATGCAATTTAGTGGTTTTCTTTGTTTTTTTTTGTGTCATCGGCATCAACTGCTACGGTTATTTGCCTCGTGTTCTATGTAGGCTTTGTTACTGTTTCCCAGCGCCACTTTAGAAACAGCACTGTTAATTAGTACCCAACAGTGAATGGTTGAGTGGGGAATCCTTTTTCTTTGTTAAATTGCTTTTAAGTTGAAATTACCTTATATCGAGAATTATATATACTTTTGACTAGCTCTTAAAAATTGCTTGTTCAGATCTTAATAAAATCGAAAATGGAAATTTTTTCTAGCTAAATATAATTAACAATGATCGTGAAGGAATTTGGCCGAATCCCTAATATTCAAACCATTCATTGTTTTCTTCTAAACTATTTTTCCTTTAAATAATATATCTGCTAGAATTACAACCAAGCCACTCTCTAAGAAGGCTTCTTATCCAGAACATTCTTCTTCTTCCTCCAATACTACGTTTGCCTTGCATTATTAACTTCAGTATGTCCCGAATATAGAAATGTTTTGACTAAATAATAGTAATTGCAATGGGATTCTCTCGTAGTGACAACAGCCTAACTGAATATTCTCGAATTTGTCTAAAGTAACACAAAACACGTAGAAGACAGGAAAGCTTTAATTGTTTTGTACTAGGTATGGCTTAATAAGAAGTTTTCTAGGGTACTGCACTGTGATTTGGGATCAAAATTGTTCTGTTGATAAAAAATATATAAAAGGCCACCAGTTTTTGTTTTCAAATATTTGGTCATAGAAAAAACTACTGTTATATGGTCTTACCACATCTGAAAATCGTAGAACTCATGCACTTCGATTATTCTGAACAAATTGGTCAATGATTTTGGAGAGCCGCATTTATTCATCTCTTAACAGTTACAGTTTCTTTGAACATGTACATACTAATGTTTCTTGCAGACATTTTTGTTATCATAAACTTTATTTTCTTGATATTACATATTAGAATAGTTAATGATATTCATATTCATATAATAAACTGATTTCAAGCATAATACCATTCATTAAAAGGCAATTCTTTAATATTTATTAAGAAAATAATACTACCTGAAAACTTTTCGTGGATTATATAAATTTAGGACTGGATGTTTTTTCCTTTTAGAATCAGGTGTTTTCCATAGTTTAGTTTCAACAAATAATTTGGGCAACATGAAGTAATTTTTATGTATTAAAGTTTTGTCATGATGACATTATGACTAAAATTGATTAATAATGAATGGCAGTTTATCTAAAGGTCCATTTTAATCATTTACCAATAGATAAAACTGGAGAGGACATATTTGGTATTATGTTTTTCTAGAGTGAGATTACAGAAAATGTAGTCTGAAACTTTTGCTGCAAATATGCAAATATCGCAGACTTACAGGTGTCAATTTTTCGTATTTCAAAAAATATCTGCAAATGCGCTGTATTTATTGTGGAAAAACAAATCTATTACCTAAATAACTTAATAGCAGCAACAAAAAACTGTATGATCATAAAAATAAATAAAAATTGATAAGTTTGCAGCACGTTCGAACCTCCCGCAAAGTTACAGATGATTTGCAAATGCAAAAGGTTAAAACACATTTCTGTAATACCATGTTCTTCATTTTCAACTGCAACTGATAGTGACAGATGCAATTACGATTTGCAGAGCTTCTGTAATCTCACCCTAAATATTTGGTGATATGCAGAGACAAGGAACATAAAGATAGGAAACGCTCATACGAAGCAAATGCTTAATAACGTCTTTGATTAATAACGACCACAAAACGACCAGCTTTATCGCAGTTAACATTTGACCCACAATTGCCGCCTTTAAGAATCCACGTCGGATGCATCTAAGATGTTGTGAATTTTTTATCACGTGATGGAGAATTAGGTCTGAATGTAGATGTAATGAACAAACGCTCTAGACTTTATTTGGTCACGCGATAAAATGTCAATGACAAGTTAGAAGTTTACACTTTTTAAAATTGACTTTTGAGACTACAAATCAACCTAAATTTGAAATCTAAACAAAAATTAAACAAACTAATCACTTTTATATTCATGATAGCATAAACAAAGGATAAATTGACAAACTTGGCTTCACAGAACACTTACTTTCTGGTATGGAAGGAACATCTCATTCACATCTATGAAGACTAGAGATAAGGAGGCGAATCGGCCTTGGACAAATTTCAAATTTCCGTCCCTATTTTTATGGAGTTCCAAAAAACTACTGTAGTTGGCGGGTGGCAAAATAACGACGTCTATTTTCTATGCAAGTCAATGCGAATTAAAGTTATTTTTGTAAAATTTAGTGAAAAGAATAAAAATAAGCTGAAATAAAGAACCTGACTACAAGTAACAATGAGTAACAAAAAACGACAAAGCAGGATTTTCTTTGTGCCGGGTTGCAAATATAAATCCGATATAAAATTAAAGAAATCACAAGGAGATAAAAATCCAAGTCTTTTTAAAGCTCCTAGTGTAAGTAAAATAATCTATTTCTAAATAATATATATTTATTGTAAAATAGTCACAACCCGTACCTTTACGGAGTGTAGTTTATTTAATTACAAAATTCGATAATAAAAAATAAAGTCATAAATCTTGACTTACAAACAACAATAAATACACATTAAATTTAACTTACTAGAAAAAAAAGTTGCTTTTTTTATGTTTTTTTGATGTTAGATGAAGAGTTACTACTGTTATTTTTCTTTATTGAACTGCAATTTAGTCGTTGCAAATATTTTTTATATGATCCTAAACGTTTAGAACAATAGCAGCATGTGATTCCTAGGGCTGATAAAGTACTGTCTACTTATGATTCTGTTTGCGAGCTACACTTTTTAGAAGATGATATTTTAAAATTTGATGAAAATATTTTAACTAATGGTACTGTTAGCAAAATAAAAAGGGGACAGCTGAAATTAAAGGATGAGGTAATACCATGTACATTCCCAAATCTCCTTTTATACTTGTATTACAACAATAAAGAATCTTTTAACTATGTTTAATTTTACTCTTACAACTATATATTGGTTCAATTAAAAAAAAAAAATTGCCACAAAATTGTACTTATTAAATTTCAGCAATTAAGAAACCTTTTCGAATTTGGTCATACATACAAAAATTGTATTTTATATAAATAAAATTGAATAATTTATCAATTAAAACATGCAATACTTATTTAGAAATAAATACAACAGTATATTATGTGCTTAATTTAGCTAAAAACAAGTTTATTTTTATTATTTTGACAAAATTATGTATATTTCCCATAAGAAGCCATGTATTTTAAACTACGTAAACCGTACCAGCGCCCATGCGGTTAATTATAAAAGCTCAATTGACGTGTGATTTTTGGGACCGTATTTTGAGCATACCGATTCGCCTCCTTACCTCTAGTCACCTCTAGTCTTCATATTCACATCTCATTTCAAATCGATATGTAAAAAATGTAATCTGAACAGGTACATCTGGGATAAACAAACGCAGATGTAGATGTAGTAGATGTGTCCGATGTGGATAAAAAAACGCTCGAGATGTAAAAAATGCATCCGATGTGGATTCTCAAACGCGGCATATGTAGCGCTTTGGCTTTCATCGATATCAAACAAAGAGCGCAGCAGGAAATTTAAAAACCTCATAATAAAGGTGGCATAAATATCGATTGCACTTTGATATTCTAAATAAATTTAAACAATGTTAATTACGGTAAATCATTTGTTATAGAGAATACTATACTTACAATCTATTATCGATTAATGATTGTAAATCTATTCATGACAAATATTTTTTAATTTTTGATTATTTGTAATTTTAACATAACATTTTTGTTTTTATTTTTTAAACAAGTGGCCATTAGTATTTCATTTTTAAAAATTTGGACTGCAAATTCGATAATGGGAATTCAGATATTTTTCTTCCTATAACAAATATTCTCTCTAACGTTTTAAAGCCATTTTTTTGCTCTAAAACAATAAATAATAAATAAATACTTTGTGACAAAAAGAAATGCTATATTGAAGTTGTTAAATTTATTGGGCACACGATCTGGCATGTGTGAGTAAAGCAATACGTGCTACGACTCAGTGTAATATTACAAAATATTATTAAATGTTCTCAAATTTCACGCAAAAACAACCACAACCATTTCGTTTAGTTCACCTTACAATATAAACCATTTTTGAACTCAAAATTTAAAATTTAAATTTAGCATTATATGATATACCAAAGATATACATACAACTAATTGACATTTATTTTTACAAACTCTGAACTATGAAGCATACTCTGAACTGCTGTTCACGTCTACAGTCCGTCTACAAACGACGTGTACCTTTAGTTAACAGTTATCAAAATAATTTTGAATTTGTCAATTTGTTAAAAATTTGTATATTTCGATATTTCAAAACTTTAAGTATTCAACAAAATGGTGAAACATTTAGTGATCAATTAAAAATTTTAATCCTAAACGCAGTTTCCTATTTTAAGAGACACAAATCTATTTGTGAGGTTATGGGAAAGAGGTATAATCAAATGGCTTGGTAAAACAAAACTTGTGTGGGCGATAAATTCCTTTCAACCATACAAAACAGCTAGACCTGATGGTATAATCCCGGCACTTCTACAAAAGTGCCAGGAAGTACTGAAGGGACCACTGTGTAAACTATTCCGATCTAGCATAGCCCTCGGATATGTTCCACAAAGCTGGAGGTGTGCAAGAGTTGTCTTCATTCCCAAACCCGGGAAATCGTCTTACGAGGAGACAAAATCTTTCAGACCTATTTCTCCTAAAAACATTTGAGAAATTGATCGATAGATATATACGGGACGATGTTCTACGGGATAAATCGATACATCAATATCAGTTTGCCTACCAATCTGGAAAGTCTTGCGATGCATCCATACATAGGCTAGCTCAACAGGCTGAAAAAGCATTGGAAAACAAATAGCACTAGGAGTCTTCCTAGATATAGAAGGAGCCTTCAATTCGGTTTCATACAATTCAATACTGGGATCTATGCACAGGCGTGGAGTAGCCCACTGCATTACGAAGTGGGTTGAGTTCATGCTTAATCATAGAACCATTACCAGCAATCTCCTTAACACAACAAGAGAGGTCTCAGTCAAGGGATGTTCGCAGGGAAGGAGCTTTATATGTGGGGACAACATCTAAAAATGGCAAAAGAGGTTAAATATCTTGGAATCACGCTTAGCTTCTGCAGCCATATAGAAAAAACAACAGAAAAAGCTGTAAGAATCCTATAGGCCTGTAGACGGATGGTAGGGAGCATATGGAGACTTCAAACAAGTACGATGCACTGGCTTTACACTATGGGATTGTAGTACCTGTTATAACTTTACGCATCAGTCATATGGTGGCACAAGACTAAAAGCATAACAGCTAACAGAAAATTAGACAAGGTACAAAGACTAGCCTGTCTAATAATAACAGGGGCATTTAGAACTACGTCCACAGCAGCAATGGAGCTACTGCTAGGTCTTCCTCCATTACACCTTGTGGTGGAGAAGGGGGCTATGGCGGCAGCATACAGGCTGTTTACTAATGGATTTGGATGGAAACTTTCGAGAAAAGGACACCACACAATGATATTAGAGTAATTAAAACAAAATCCGGTACTAAGAATGCCATCGGATAGAACGCCCATTATTCACAACTTCGGGAAACCTTTCGATATTCAAATACCAGAAAGGGCCAAAAGCCGGGAAGATAGAGAAAAACAAAACAAATCAATCTAGTATACAGACGGTTTGAAAATGAAAAACAGCACAGGAGCTGGGATCTACCATGTGAACTCAGGGAAGACCATTAGTCTAAACCTTAGGTCACTGATAACAGTCTTCCAAGCTGAAGTAACAGCAATACATGCCTGCGCCAAAGTCATGCTAAATGACTCTTTTAGAGATAAGAGGGTTTTTACCATGACAGACAGTCAGGCAGCCCTTAAAGCAGTGAAAAGGGTAGAAATACAATTTGAATCAATACTTGATTGCCAACAGTCCCTCCTGGCCCTGGCAGAACATAACAAGGTCGCCCTTGAATGGGTGTCGGGACATGAGGGAGTGTTTGGAAACGAGAAAGCAGAACTCATAGCAAGGAAGAGAGCGGAAAAAACTCTTATTGTACCAAAATCCACATGTGGTATCTCATACCAACATATTAAATGAGTGTTAAAGAAACAAACAAATAGAGAACACCATAGACTCTGGTTGGAACTTACTGGAACATTCATGGAGGGGCTATCCACGAGCAGACAAAATCAACTGCTAAACCTCAGCAGAAGCGAACTCAAGGCCGTAAAAGGACTCCTTACGGGACATTGCGGCCTTAGAAGACGGAAACGGGAATGGTACTTCGGGGTACAATATCCGGAACCTGAAGAAATCGCGAAAGCGCCCATCAGACATATTCTTAAATTCATCAAGAAAATCAATCTGATGAGATAGAAACTGACAGGGGTACAACAAGCCTAGAGCTTTAGTACGAGTGGGCTTTGAACCACGCCCTAATTCAGATAGATAGTAAACCAACAAATTCAGATACAGAGAATGTGAAAATAATGTCTATAAAAGTACAATGTAATAGAGATTGTGTGGTCATAGTGCAAACGGTTTTATGACAAAAAAATTTTAACAAAGTCGTCACCGCAAGATGTATTGCAGACTTGGTCAGAAGCTTTGAATAATGTTACCGATACTCACTGGGAAAATTATGTAAGACACACTAAAAACATAATTGTTTCCGATTCGAAAAAATACAAGCAATTAAATGTTTCTGATCTAGAACCATTTATTATTAATTTAGATTCAACGGCACGTAGTGATGAGTCTGAATCAGAGTCCAGTTGTGAAAAAAAAAATTAAAAAAAAATTATATGAGTTTTCCAATAAATATTTTCTGTGTCTATTTTTTTTAACAAAGAACCTGTTTTACGATTTTTCACCGGTTTTGGATTATCTTTAAAAACTCTAAAACGCTAGAAACCAATGTTCAACTGGAAAATTTATTTACAAAGTACGTAAGTAAATTGTTCTAGTATTTTTAAACAAAATGAAAAACGTAATATTAATTTTTTTAAAGTGACTTCTTCTATTCGTGTAAACGCACCCTAATAAAGTTTACTCTGCTAAGCAATAACAAAGCGCAACTAAAATAAGAAGACACGTGCGAACTGTAACTAAAAATGCAATACTCTTAAGTTTTGTCAGAGGACTTGGGGTATTTCTATCACTTTAGTAGTATTCCCTTCGTCCTAATAATCGGCCATGATATTTTAAGACAACACACAAATTTGGATATTAACTTTGTTGGGCACAAATCTACCATGTTTATATGTTGTCTAACAGCGGTAAAAATGCAATGCCCACAATACGCTAGTTTAATGATAATGTAATTATGGTTCTACTGACAATTAAAGTGACAGTAGATTTTTAAAGTGCGTTTTGTTCGTTTTGTTTACCGAAATTATATCGTTTTTTCACTTTTATAAATATATTATTCCAAAGTAAGTAGATAACATGTATCAAATATACAATGGTTTAGTTACCAATTACATAACTTTAAACTATTTTTTATGACCTGTAAACAATATTTAGAAATAAATTAAAAACAGTAAAAACGTATTTGTCAAATTTATTGATGTTTTTGTTAAAAGGTTGATTAGAATTAAATGTCAGTGGAACCAAAATGACATCACACTGAACTAGCGTATTACTCGGTAACTTTATTTCAAATAGTTCATTTAATGAGAAAATATATAACTTAATTATTGAACTTTTTATTAAAGAAAATATTAAAATATAAATAAATAAATAAAAAATTATTCGGTTTACAAAAGTCTGTGGCAACAAAAACTACGTTTAGATGCCAATTCTCAAAAAAAAAAAAAAAAAAAAAAAAAAAAAAAAAACAATTGTTACAAAAGCACGTTGATATTCTGAAGATGACGAAAAATTAATTAAAGAAGTAGAAAAACTGCTGAAGAAAGGTATTAGAGAATAAAGGGTACTATGGCACATGTAGTCCGAAATGAAAATCATAAAAAGAGCATGGTGGTGGATTATTCTCAAACCATTAATTAGTACACTGGAATTAAACAAAAGATTACCCAGAAACGAACATTTTTAGTACGGCATAGAGACACTTCTTTTGATGAAATTTTACTTTGCGCAAAGATGAGAATGATCGGAAAAAATGTAAAATTTTTCATGAAAATGCATCGTTTTCGAGTAAAATACAAAAAACTGGGGAAAACGCCCAAAACGTATTTATAGATGATCGTTCTCATCCCTGCGCATAGTGAAATTTTGACAAAAGAAACCAAAAGCTTCATTATTATTTGGGTCTCTATTATATAAAAACCTAATCCTGGTGGACTAAATATATACTCTTCTAGATGCTTTTCCGTTACCAATCGAGAAGCTCGTTACAGATGTCGCAAAATATGAGGTGTTTCGTGATTATTAATTTGTTCTTACCACCAGATAGCTATCCGAGAGTACAAGAAACCCTTTGCAGCTGTTGAGGATTGTAGTAAGCTTTATCAGTCTTGTCGGATACCCTTTGGAGTTATCAACGATGTATCTTGTTTCTAACGGGTTATAGATAAAATCATTACGAAAGATAAATTAAAGGGAGTTTACTCATACTTTTGTTTGTGGAGTTTTATATGACAAAAGTTTGAAAATTTTTATTGACGTTTCTCCTTAGATAAAAGAGACCGGAGATGTAACATTGCACATTGCGCATGTTGTCTATTCCAAACCTAAGTAACCCACCAATTAAAAATCATTGTGTTCACGACGCCACCCGAATTGCTCCGAAATTTCTATTCTTTGCTTGTCTCCGCGTGAGTAAATCATTTATGGACCGCCGTTTTTGAATTATTTGTTGGTGTTATTAGCAATTTAAAGTGTTTTAGTTATTCAATTTCAAGTTGAAAATGCCACGATGTATGGTGAAAAATTGTATATACTAATAATATGTGTCAATGTTATGAAAAATAAGAAATATATTCGTTTTCAGCTGTAAATATTTGTTGACGTTTTGACATAAAGTCGCCATGACTCTTTGAGCTGAATACTTCAGATCCGCATTAAGGGGTTTCAATAAATATTTAATCTAAAAAAGAAGTAAATAGGCATTGTTACTAACAAAATTTTGTTTTTAAAAAGTAGTTTTATAAGAATATTTACTAAAAGTGGTTTTTAGCCCTTTATTAGATATTTTTACAAGAATATTAGATGAAATACAGGTTCACCTACTTAAAATTTCAAGGTTTATTTTATTTGCGGTTAAATCAGAAGTGACATTTGAATCTTAAAACAAAGTAAAACGCGCAATATGATCTAGTATAAGCAAAAAATACTAAAGTTACGGAAATTAGTCATATTATTAGTAAAATGTTACATTATACACCCCTAAACAACTCGAAAAATATCTTCGTTTGATAACAGGATCAATAAATCCGAATCTCTAAATTTTGGAGCTAAATGCTCTGATAAAAGCATGCGACCAATAGGGGTTACAAAAATAATCGATTTATCGTTTTCATGAAAATCGATTTATCCGTTATAATTAATCGATTATCTTAAATAGATTATTTTTGATTAATCGAACATTTTTAATAATTTTTTTTCGTTTTTTAGGTAATAGAATAATCGATTATAAAGGAATTACAAAAAGAGAGTAGATTTATTCAAAATATTCGATTTATTGAAAATAATCGATTTTTTAGAAAAATCGATTTATTGTTTAATAGACTTTTTAAATTAATCGATTATTTTTTATTAATCCATTATTTTCGATTTTTCAAAGGTATTCAAATAATTTGTTTTAAAATACAAAAAATAAATTATATAAAAATAATCAATTGATCGAATATAATCGGTTATATTATATAATCGATATTTCGGTTATTTTTTAGAATTATTGATTTATCGGTAAATCAGCTTTTTATTAATCAATTATTTTCGATTTTTCAAAGAAAATTAAATAATTAGTTTTAAAAGGAATATAAAAAAAGAAAAGGATTATTTATAAATAATCAATAATTATTCAGTTTTTTTTTTTTTTGGAAAAGCGATTTATCGTAGAATCTTCTTAATTAATTGGTTATTTTCCGTTAATCGATTATTTTCGATGTTTCAAAAATGATCGAATAATTGATTTTAAAGGAAATAATTCTTTTTTTTTTTTTAACAATCGATTTATCGATTATTCGATTTTTTAATAAATCTATTATTTTTGAATAATCGATTATTTTAGATTTTTCAAAGATTATCGAATAATGTTTCAATGGAAATACGACAAAAAAAATAGAAATTAAAAATAATCGATTATTTAAAATAAACGATAATTCGTTTATTATTTTTTGTAAACACTGATTTATCGGTTAATTGGCTTTTTAATTAATCTATTTTTTTTATAATACTCTTAGACAATGAGTACCATTTCTTACTCGATTAACAATATTCTATTTCAACATTTTACTGTAGTCTCTTACAGAAAAGTCCATAGTAAATAATAGCTAACGAAATATTCTATTAAAGGTCTTCTCTTTACATAAAATGTCGTGGCATCTGTTTGATATTAAAAAATCACGTTAAATTTATTTCATAATACAAAATTCCATTAAACGTATATTTTAAATAAATCTAATAGTTCATTATGATGCTAATAAACAAAGTCCGGTCCCTGTCACAGAGTTCGAGTCCCTGCCCAGTTCCCCCACTCCGTTAACCTTTCTTTAGAAATTGGCAACATTTGCGCAGGTTAAACACCGGTGTATGTTATATCTCTGGTCTCTTTTATCTAAGCGTTTCTCGAAGACATGGGCTAACATTCAATGAAAATAAATGCTAATTTTCCAAATGAGCATTAATTTGTTAGGGTACTTATTTGAAAAGAAACATCAGACCCTGACCGTCCAAAACTATTAAAAATATTTGTCCGCCAACTGATAGAGCAAAGCATTACGCCGAACAATAGGTATGTTTGCACACTATTCGAAATAGATACCCATATTTCGCACATAAAATTCATAGCCTCACAAATTTTGTCACCTTTTCTTTACTTGCCTGTATAGACAGATGCTTCCGAATATGCAATCGCGGCTACATTGAGCCAAATTGGAAGACTTATTGCATTTTCGCTAGAAATCTTTTAACTTCTGAGCAGAAACACTTACCAATCGAAAAGGAAGCCTGTGTAATAGTAGAGGCACTAAGAAAGTTTGTTTCTTCTTCAATTCTACATTTATAATTTTAACTTTATGTAATCTTGCTCTGACATCATAAAATACGATTATTTGCTCCTTTTATAGTATTTTTTAGATCATTTGTCTTTAACTTCTTTAAAATGTACTAAATTGTCTTACCGGTGCCGATTTCTCCATGTTTCCTGTTTTCATGTGTGTGACATTGAGAATATATTTAAATTTTTAAAAAAGGAACTGAGAAGTAAAAGTAATAGATTTCAGGCATATTCGTATTGAAACCTAATAAACTTATATGACGTCTTTTCGTTTTGAAATTAAATTTTCACAATTAGAAAGGAAACGTGAAAATTATTTAAATTTTTAAAAATTGAACGTAATTTACCGAACAGAAACTACTCCTTGTTATAATAACATTTGTTTACGCATACAAATAAGAATGATGGGAATGTATATGAAAAAGATAAAACTTTATAACAGTTTTTTTTGCATTTTATTTATCAATTTCGATACTTTTGATAATAATATTTACCAAATCTTAATTTTATTGTTTGTGTTTTAATTTCTTAATTTTCTTTAATTTTTTAAATATTATTTTATCAAACTAAGACAGTAATATAGCTTAGTAATGTGATTGAAGAGGTTTCCTCACATTTTCAATTGATATGCCTATGAAGCGGTATTCTTTGATATTTTTAATTTAATTATTTTGGAATACTTACCGTAATTTTTGAAAAAACGTAAAGTATAATTTTTATGATAACGTTGTCAAAGTTAAATACATTTTGGAATATTTCTTCAATAAAACTTTTTTGAAGCAGTTTCTCGACCATTAGATCTTTACTTTAGTAGATTATACTAAAGAAAGTAACACTTGGAGGCCCCGACGATATACTGCTAAATAATTTACAAAAGGATGACGTCACATGAGATCTTGGTTCTAAAACTCCTTAAAAGCTCTTTTGATACTTACTGTGGTGATTTAGAAGCTTCTCTAAAGCACACGAACTCAAATATAGCAAAGCTGCAAGGTACGTTTAAGCTGTTGGAAAAATTAAATGATGAATTCGAGGAGGAATGTAATAAAATTATATATGGAAAACCCGAAGAAGATATCGCAAAGGTGATGAGAAAGTCTCATGAAGCAACGACACAGTTTATTGCTAAAGAATCAGTTAGCTCACATGGACCAGTTAAATGTTCCAAAATAACATCCACTCTAGGGATACAAATTCAGGATGCGCAAACGACTGCTGTTTTATTATAGGTGGTTGTCATATATTGTATTATCCGAGTTCCGCAGTGTATAAGCTGGAACATAGAAATCAAAAGTGCCGACGCAGAGTGAGCGAACTGATTCTTTAGCTATAAACTGTGGCAACGATAAGGTTCAGCGCGCTAGCTTTTGATAATAATAAGATCTTAACTGAACCTACATTTGGAAAAGCTTCTTTAAGTCGACCAAAACTAAATCTCCCAAAAATTGATTTTAAAAAGTTTGGTGGCGATATTAAAAATTGGATACAATTATGGAGTTTATTTAAGCATATTCATGAAGATGATAAGATGGAAGACGACGACAAATTTCAATATTTGTTGCAGGCTACCAATTCCAAAGAGAATCGGACATGCCACGGTACTGACATTTCGAGTATATTTATATGCAGCTTAAAAAAAATTACGAAGGTTTATGATCTAATTCATAATGTCGGTTGTAAAATACCTCTAAATTTATAATATTATTAACTTTTTGATGAGGAAAACTTATGCAAAACGATAAATAAAACACTGGACATAAAAAATCACAGTTAGGCGAGAATCACCCAGATACGTGTTCAGCGATACTCTATCCTTTACTAAAATCAAGTTTGCCAGAAGATGTTTTAAGAACTTGGCAACGAAACTCAACATTTTCTACTGCTAAAGAAAAGGTTAGACAACCTAATGATATTTTTGAAGCGCGAGGTCGAAAATGAAGAGAGAATATTATTAGCTGCAAGCCTCGAGACAAAACAAAAGAAGAAAGAACAAAATATGCCTAGCATTCCTTTCACTACATGTTTATTTAATCAAAATTCCTCAATTTTTGAAAACAATAACCAGAGTTGAAGCCGAGAAGACAACAATGGAACATTTTATTAATACTGTGAAAAGATCAACTGATTCCAGACATGAAGTAAGTCTCCCGTGGAAAGAAAACCACCCTTCCCTATCCACCAATCTTCATTAATAAAAAAGTTGTACAAAGATGGTAATCGTAAAGGATAAAATCGAGTCTTTCTAGAATGGCTAGAGAAAGGGATTATAAAAGAGGTTTCTAAAGAGGACACTACCTACCCCATCGTCATGTTATAAAACTAAGTAGTGCCACTACAAAATTGAGGCCAGTTTTCGATGATTCAGCTAGATAAAATGCCCTAAGTCCATCTTTAAAACAATGTCTGGAGAAAGGAGTGAACTTCATCGAATTGATACCATCCATTTTAATTCGTTTTGAACAACATAGATATGGAGTAATCTTAGACATTAAAAAGCATTCCTTCAAATTAGTTAAGGGCAGCGTCATAGAGACTTTCTAAGATTCCTATGGTATACTGTTGACGGTGAATTGAAAATTTACAGACACGGCAGGGTTATTTTTGTCCTGACTTGTAGCCCATTTTTACTTGGTGCAGTTATTCAACATCAACCTTAGTAAGAGTTTTTATGTTGACAATACTGTAGTCAGCTTCGACCATCGAGAAGAAAGTAAAATTCAAAACGGACGCTTAAAATGCTTTTATGGAAGCACAGATGGATTAAAGATGTTGGGAGTTTACTAAAGAAGAAAACTCCACAGAAAAAGCAACCTTGATATCAGTACTCGGTTTGAAATGGAACAAGTTCCAAGATACTCTTGAAGTTTCACTAAAGGTTTGAAAAGGAGCCCAGTTAAAGAAAATTATTCTTTTAACAGTAATATAATATATATAATATAATCGGATTTGTTTTTATTGCTTTATTGATTCCGAAAGTACTGTTGCAAAAATCATGTAAGCTTAAGTTATCATGGAAGTCCCAGATGACATTAAAAATAGATTTTTCGATTGGCTTAAAGATGTCCAACTTTTAGCCAAAATGAAAATACCCCGATGGATTCGTCAAAATATCAAAGAAGAGTGCGAATATTTATTTTGTGATGCCAGCCAAGAAGCCTATGCTGCGGTAATTTTTTTTTTTCGAATTAAACACACATCAAGCTCATCCATGCTAAAAATAGAGTATCCCCAATTAAGACGATATCAATCCCACGTTTAGAACTCTTAGCTGCCACAACAGGAGCCAGAATGTTGATGTCTGTAAGGAAAGAATTCGATGATAATGTCCCTGTTTATCGTTGGATCGACTCTTCTACAGTTTTAAGTTGGATTAAACGAAATGAAATTTGGAACCCCTCTGTGAGAAATCGTATATTAGAAATACAGAAACTAACCAAAGAAGAATTCTGGTATTACGTTCCAGGATCTATGAATCCGGCAGATCTACCTTCCAGAGGTTGCTTACCCAAAAAACTACTGAAAAGTAAATGGTGGAATAGTCCCATATGGTTACTAGAACCTACAGAGAAATGGCCCAATAAAACTTATGTTATAGACGAACAAGCTATTTTAGAAGAGAAACAAAAAGGAGTTATTAGTTATTCATAATGTCATGATATCCCTAATCCGACCTCGTGCCTGTGTACGCACGCGGCCTTCACATGGCAACCAATTCGTGATCGAAGCAACGCTGACGTGTGGAAACAGCCGGACCGCGTCTCGAATGTCTGCCGCTGATTCACTCGAAACATCTGGAATGGCGGGGAGTGCCGTTTAGTCATCTTCGCGAAGTCTCTAGCATTTTCCAGTAGCGGAGTTAGACTAATATAAATAGCCGACGTATCAGCGCCGAGTTTAGTTTAATGTATAACATTGGATTGAAAAGTTAAAGTGTAAGAAATAAATTAGAATTGTTAGTTAGTGTCTAAATATTACATAAATTAAATAGTACGTCTGAAATAAATTGTAAATAGTGTGTTTTTAAATAAATAAACTTTAAATAAATTAGACTTTCGTCACAACAATAAAATTGACAATGGTTAGTTGAGAATGGTTGCTTGGATAAGATTTATTTTAAATTGAAAATTTCAACGAGAATTGCGGAATTTACACAGCTTTCTATAATTAGAAGAATTGTTGGAATCAGAAAAAGTCGTGATTAAGTTGATTCAGCAAGAAACTTTTGGAAATAATGAAGAATACTTGAAGAATTTGATACACTTTAAAGATGAATTTGGAATTCTCGGAATAAAAACGATGATAAGCGAAAGAGAAGATACACACTCTTTTATATATCCAGCTGTACTGCCAAATCAACATTTTATGTTGACACGCCTCATTGCCGATCGACATGTTAGACTGTTACACGCTGGAGATCAAACTGTCTTAGTAAGTCTAAGGGAAGATTACTGGATTCTTGGAGGGAAGAAAACCGTCAGCTCTGCACTTTCTAAATGTTTGATTTGTAAAAAACAACTAGCAAAAAAGATTCAAGCACCTCCGATACAACTACCTAGAGATCGAGTTAAAGACGCATCCGTATTTAAAGGGATAGGAATTGATGCCGCTGGACCATTGTTTGCTAAAGACAAAGGAAATATTTGGATTTTAATTTTTATCTATCGATTTTAATCTATCGAGCTGTCCATTTTGAGATGATTACATCTATGTCCACCGATTGTTTTTTATTGGCTCTTCGTCGCTTTATTGCCAGACGAGGTCGACCATCATAATCTACAGCGATAATGGCACCAATTTTGTTGGAGCAGAAAATGTCTTTTCTGAGCTAGATAGGAACACAATTTGCAAGAAAAGTACTGCTGAATGAATAAACTGGAAATTTAATCCTCCTTCAGCAGCCTGGTGGGGAGGATGGTGGGAACGGTTGATAAGGATCTTGAAACAGTTATTAAGATTTTGGGTAAAGCTACCCTCCCTTATGAAGAACTAACCACTATCATCTGCGATTGCAAAGCAGTTGTCCTTTAACTTATTTGTCCGAAAAACCAGATGATTGGCAACCGTTGACTCCTGCAATGTTTCTGCACGAAGTCGCAGAAGCAGTAGTACAAGATATGGACCAAGTAGAAGCCCAGGATTTGAGACGCAGATGTAGATATCGACTAAGACTGAGAGATGAACTAAGACGTAGGTTTAGAAACGAATATTTAAGTATCCTTGCTATAAAGAATAGGAAAAAACCAATTAAAAGTATAATTCCAAAAGTTGGAGATTTATAGAATGAAAATTCCAAAAGATTTATATGGCCTTTAGACAAAATTCAAGTAGTGTTCCCTGGTAAAGATGGTTTTGTAAGATTATCACATTTGAGAACGGCTTCTGGGAATTCGATTCTATGGCCAATTCAACGTTTTTACCCTTTAGACCTTGGCGAACCAGAAGAAGTCCAGACTAAAGAAAGCAACAGTGGTAATATTTATCTATATGTCTATTTCTTTTTCTTAGTGTATCTGAAAAACGAAAAAATAGTATCTTTAAATATAAGAAGAATCGACGATTACCTATTTTAAATTGAAAATAAAAATATTTAGGATCTATTATTTATTAAATCACTATTTGTAAAAGTTTTAATATAAAACAACAAATAAACTTATTTATCAATTACGGCTCTAACTCCAGTCTTCTGTAACAACCACTAGGAAGTTTCTCTACAATTTGCTCTATATTATCAACTTCTACTTCTAACATCGCTATCTGTTTCTTATACTTGTCAATTAGCTCTTCTTCTAATTTTCTTTCTTCTGTTAGTCGATTTAATCGTTCGTCTAATTTTGCACGGCGAATTCTTTCTTCCGTTATCTTAATTTGTTCTTCAAGTCGGTCCACATCCTTCTCATCTATGCCAGGTGAATTTTGTAATTCGAACATTATATTTTCTATGTCAGAAAGAAGTTGATGTACTTTATTGGATACTTCTTCGGTATCTCGTTCAGCACGTCCTACCTAAAAATATAAAGAAATCTTATTTTACTTATACTTATTCTTTTTTGAAGCATTGTTTTGGAATTATACGTTGAACACCACAAGTTTCCTTGGTAAATATTGAGTAGCTACAAATTTAAAATGTTATAGATTCCTATTAGTGATAACAGTAATAACATAATTTGTATTCCAATAACAAAAGACAGTGACAGTAGATTAAATTTAAAACTTAGGAAGGGAGTGGGTGAATATTGTTACACAGGTTTTTGGTATCGCAATTTATTTCAACTCAACTTTAACAACAATTATCAACTGATAACATTAACATGTAACGTCTATCATAAAACTGAAAACTGACGTCAGGATCATCCTTATATAGTTTGCTTGACCCATCTCGAACCTTCTTGAACTGTCGTCTAGAATATTCTTGACGGGTAATGACATTTCCAGACACTACTGGAATATTCTATCTTCTTTTACTTGTACTTTTACTTATAACAACCGCAGCACACTGTAGGGGGATGAGTAACATTCCACTTCTTTTTCTATCTGTACGTTTCCTATGATAGCCGCAGGCTACTGCAGGGTGCTGCGTAACATTATGGTTTAATTCTGGGATTCCAAATCCAAGGGTCCGGAGTTCAAATGCCATCGTTGAACGTGGTTTTTCTAAACAATTTAATTTATTAAAAATTAATTCGGAAATGGAGGTAGGATTCTCCACTTGAGTATTTACGGTTGGTTTCTAATTATTAACAGTGCTGTTCCTAAAGTGGCGCTGGAAAACAGTAACAGAGCCTATACAAAACAGGCCGAATAGCTCTGGCAATTGATGCCTCCAAAATAGAAAAAAATAGGCATTCATTAACATGTTGTTTTTATTATTTTCAAAATTGTATTTATTTAAAGATTAAAAACAAAATATAAAAGTAATTTTAAAAAACCGACTCCAAAATCGTACAAATGCCATCAAAAATTGGATGTGTTGATTTTCACATAGATTCCATCATCAGATCTTGACCAAATATATATGGGACCTCTCCCGAGGTACCTCCTTTCTAACAAAAAAAGAATCATAGAAATCGAACAAACTACTAAAGTATTATCGCTGAATATATCTAACAAATGAAAAGTTTAATGATTTTCTCATGGATCCCATTATCAGATCTTGACCAAATATATATAGGACCTCTCCCGAGGTACCCCCTTTCTAACAAAAAAAGAATCATAGTAATCGAACAAACTACTAAAGTATTATCGCTGAATATATCTAACAAATGAAAAGTTTAATGATTTTCTCATGGATCGCATTATCAGATCTTGACCAAATTTATAGAATCATAAAAATCGGTCAACGTGGTAAAGAATTATCGCTAAACATACATAAAAAAATATTTCGACGAATTGAGAACTTCCTCCTTTCTTTGAAGTCGGTTAATAAAGCGCATACATATTTTTAAACTACTTTCTTGCGACCTGCAAACTATTAAAACGAAAACTAAAAATTGATGGTTTAATTTTAATAACAGAATAGTTTTTTTTTGTTAAAATTTTACTGTCATTGGAGCATAAATTACGTTACACTAGTAAATCGTATTATAATATCACTGTTAAATACAGGGTGTCCCAAAAAAGTAGGCCAATCCGTTAAACAGAGATTCCTAAGAAACCCCTATTATTATTTTTAATTGGGGCCATGATATTCAATATACAGGGACTTGCAACTAGCGCCCTCTATGTGTTAGGTGATATTTAGGCTCAAATTATGATTTTTCATCGAAAAAAACCCCTTTGGTTAAAAAATGTTTGGCGATATCGTCGAAGAAGTTTCTTTATTTTTATTTTCTCTAATTCAGATAATGACCAGCAACTGCAATCATTTAGTCAAACTTGTCTCCTTTTAATTATCCGATTCTGGTTTTTTTCTTGATGGTCATTAACGTTTATCACACGTACTGGAATTTTTTTAGCAGTCGTGATCAACCCCTTTCCGAACAGAATCTTCGACCAACATTTTCATCCTGGTTCTAAGGTTTCACCATGACAGGTGTTCCTTGTTCCATAGTTTTTTGCAGTTATGCTACTCTAAAGGTTTTACTTATACCAAGTACCACCATATCTTCCTGTACAGCTACTGACACGGTACTATCCTGATACGGATGAAGGAGTACCTTTAGGGCACCTTATTCGCTATGATCGAAAAATCCTACTGGAAGCCGTGCATTACATATTCGATATTGCGACAATAACAATATAAGTGAACTTTTTTGTACCAATTCCCAATTGAACCTGGATTTGTCCCTGAATGTTGGTCACTTTGACCTGTGGCAGTCCGCACTCATAACCTTGTTAGTAAAGGTTTCTTGAGATTATTTGTAGTTTATAGTTCTATAATGATCCTGGTTGCTCCCTGATCCATCAACAGTATATAATGTTTACCATTTGGAACAGTTTCGGGTTAAAGCAGCCATCCTTAGGCCGGCCCACTCCTAGTTTTCCTGCTGTGTATTTTTTTGAATTGTTGTGACCCTAGGGTGTTTCTACTTCCTCTTTCTTCATTGCCATCTATTTTATTTTTTCCTTAACTGAAGACATCTTAATGGAAGACATTTCAGAAGAATTTCCCTTTTTATAGACACCATGTAACATTCCAATTTGGAAGAAATTTCGTTCTTCATCGAAGTCATAACAGAAGACATTTCAGTTTTAAAAAATATATTAGAAGATACTTTATGTTATAAAGAAGAGATAAGAAGAAATCTCAATACTTTATTTTCTAAAGAAGAAATATAATTTTTTAAAGAAGAAACATCAGAAGGAATTCCATTCTTCAAAGATGGGATTTCACATTTTAAATTAAAAGAAATAATTGAAGAAACTATAGCAGAAGACGCATCATCCGAAAAATCAATATGTTTTCGGATTCAAACCCTCACTTACTTTTGCTTGTTTAAGCCGTTCTATCAACTCTGCTTGCTTTCCTGTCTTTTCCAGTTCACGTTCTTCTAGTTCCTTACATAATTCCGCCACTTTTAAATCACACAGTTTTTTTACCTAGTTTTACCCACTATTTATTTACAGTACGAATGCCAGTTCTGACATCAATGTAGCGTTTATTTTTTTGAATAGTTTATTTTTAATTTATTAATGCATAGGTAGGATTCCCCCTTCGACCATCCGCTGTTGGGTTCTAATAAACAGTGCTAAAGTGGCGCTGGGAAACAGTACAAGGCATGTCTGTAGAGGTGCAGGAGTATTAGAGTACTAGCAACTTCTGCACTATGGAGTATTAGACTACTAGTACAATCTATAACCTACATAGAACACGAGGCTAATGACCTAAGTTGTCGAAGCCAAAGAGACCAATGAAAAAAAAGTTATTATTTTAATTTATTATCCATTTAATTTATATTTACTAAGACACTGATCCAATTTAAAACTTGTTTACTATGACAACATATAATCCACAATAGATCTGAAAAGGTCGAGGTGGGGGAGGCTACATGGCCCACAGTCCTAATTAAATCTAATGACAACATATATCTTAATACAATATCTCAGCTTAAACTAAACTTAAATAACAAAACAATCTTATTTTACTATATGCAAATCTGGCCATCTCGAATGTTCTCGCACCCGCCAGAATATCCATCATGAATATCACCATTTTTCAGAACAGCGCATTCGTTAAAATAGATAGCTCTAGTATTTTCATCATGGCTCTACTTCTTTCTAGAATGAATGATTCAGTCCAACTGAAGGCGACGATGGGCGTCCCTAAAGTGGAGTTTCGGCAGTTCTTTCAAATATGTTCAGCACTCAGAAAAGTGGAAGCCGTAAGAGGCACAAATAAGCAGAGACGGACTTAAGCGATTAGAGAGCATGACCGGACTGACTGAAAATAGCTCGTACGACAGTACTTCTGTTTTTTAAAGATAATTTAAAAATATCCTATGATTAGCTTTGGTTATGGATATTATGACAATTGTTAAAGGTAAAAATACCAAATAAATTCAAGATTATCCCCTATTTGTGTCAGAAAAAAGTGAGACAATGATAATTTCTTACCTTTTCCTTGGCTTCGTTTACTAAACTGGTATTACTTCTTGTTTTCTCAACTAAACTTTTCAGTTCTCCCTCTGTATTTTGCACCCTGTCATACATTAATCCAGCTTCTTCCACCAAGGCAGTTGCATTTTTATATAACAATTCGGATTCATGCTTTACATTGTCAGCTTTAATTGATGCATTTTTGGCTAAAGCATTTGCTTGATGAGCTTTTTGTAAAGCTAAATCTGCATTTTTTGCTGCCTGGTCCAAATGGTCTTGATATAACTTCGTTTGATTGGAATTGTGGTCAATAATGGATCGTATTTCAGAAATTGTTTGCAGGGCTTTCTCGGCTTCTTCTTTGTTCTTTTTAGTTTGTGAATCAAATTCTAAAATAAAAAACTTAACATATTAAACCCCTACTATTTCAAGATGGTGACGTTTCACCCCCACCGTTTCGCCCCTGCCGTTTCGCCCCCGCCGTTTCGCCCCGGCCGTTTCCTCCCCGGCGCCGATTGGCCCCCGACCGGTTCGCCCCCGTTATTATTTAAGCCTAAGAAATGTTATTATGTTATAATTTTAGTTCAATATTGTATGAATTGTTTAAAGATTGAACACTTCAGGTGTAGTGGTATAAATACAGATGGGGGATCCAATACTGAATACTATCAGTCGTTACTATTTTTTGAGTGAGTTAGTTAATAAATTCAAACACAACAGATAATGACAACTGCTTTAGAAAATGTTCACGCAAATATATCATCGTTGCTTTCTAAAAAGGATCCTCTCAGAAAAGTTATCCAAAGAAAAAGAAAAGTTGAATACGTATCGACACCTATTTGGGGGCAATTTTTTTGTCAGAATCCTTCAAAATTATGTCAAATAGTATATGAATGGACTCATTTTTATCTACAAAAATTCTTGGGGGCGAAACGGTAGGGGGGCGAAACGGTAGGGGGCGAAACGGTATGGGGGCGAAACATCCAAAGGCGAAACGGCGGGGGCAAAACAGTGGGGGCCAAACGGCGGGGGCGAAACGTAATACTATGTGACTATTTCATAGGGACAGTATTGCTATTTCTTAAACGGTAACAGACAGAAAGTTGGTAAAATTGGACAAAAGTTGCGCAGTTTTATGTTTATTAAAATGGTGCAAAGAAACCTTTAATATCTACAGGGAGATTCAAAATATCGGACAAAAAATGAATGAATTTAGGGAAATGACATATTTCATTTTTGTCCGATATTTTGAATTTCAATAGAGATATCAAAGGGTTCTTGGCACCATTTTAATGAGCATTTTATAATTTTTTATCTTTCGTAAGTTTTTAGAGATTTAACCAACATTATTTTGATATTTTGAATTGAGAGCAAATTAGGATTAAGAAAAAAATTATTTATATACTAACAAAAAAATAAGGTTAGCAGGAATTTTTTTTAGGTAATATAAGTATTATAAAATTAATTTAAAAGTGACGGAAGCTTTTTATTATTATATCGATCGGTAATAGGAGAATGGGCGTAACTTCCGAATTGCAAATTTTACAGGAGACAAAAAAATTCTTTTAGGTAATTCCAAAACTTGGGCTACTTAATTTTGTTTTCAGAAACTCATTAGCAAATTCTTATTACTCAAAATTAAATATTATTATTATATTTATGTGGGTTACGCCTTTTGCCTTGTACTATGTTTGGGGTTTCACTATTAACCCAATGTCGCTTACGACGTCTCATCAGTTTTTAAATATTTTATTAGAATCAATAATTGCGCCAAAATCAAAATGTTTATTATAGAAATGAACAAACAAAGTATCAGTATTAATACAATATTTATGATTAGTAGATATTTTAGTATATTTTTTGTTTCGTTTTGGATTCTTTTTTAATTTTGTTGACTTTTTTGTTTCTTTGGGTACTCTTGGCAACGTATCATGTACAGTTTCATCCACCGAATTATCTTCTTCATTAGTTTCAGGTAACACATCTGGTACACTATCGGAAAATTTCACCGACTCATATTTTGCTCTATACATCGGTGATATAGAATTATTAGGAACGGAGTAATCAGACGATAGTCTATAAGCTTCAGGACCGAAGATACTTGGGATATATCCCAGGATGAAATGAAAAAGAAGAACAGTTTTGTTAAAAACTTTAAAACTACACAGCTGAAAGAATAGAGCCTAGAATCTATCGTGCTTACAACTGAAATAAATGCTATTCAGTGATATACAGATGGTTCCAAAACCATATAAATAACTGGAATACGAAAGTATGGGCCCAGAACCAGGCACTCTGAAAGTTTGGGAAAATAGCCAAGCGGAAAATGTCACTATTGAAAAGTGTAGGGGAGAGCGGGGCACAGTGGACACGGGGGCACAGTGAACACACTTTATTTAAACTGTATTTACGTCGGAGTAATGCGACAGCCGTCGGGTATAACGTGACAAATGCTTTCCTCAATATACTGTTTAAATTTTGATTCAGTCGGTTAAAGAGTTTTGAATGATAGATAGTTTAAAAATTGTGAAGTGTGCAAGTAAAATATTTTATGGTTAGAATTCTTGTTTTATATCCTGCATCTCATTACTTTTTGAAATGTTTATATTTATGTCACGTACAGAATATCTCTGTGCACATTTTGATATAGAACGTAAGCAAAACAAATGACGGTTTTTCTACTTACGTATACGGGGTACAGTGGCCACCACAAACAACGGGTACAATGGTCACTGCTACCATAAACATGATGTACAGTGGTCACGGCTTTATTTACATATAGATTAATAGTATACACTCCATTACTGATGTAGATGTTTTTCTTTTAGAAAATGGTCTGTAACCGAAAACGAAAAAGTAGTATTGGCCTTGTTAAACCACAAACAATGTTTGCTGGCGTAGTTGCAGTAATCAATGGGATTTACAGTTTAAAAAGGGCAAATCTCACTTTTGCTATCCCAAGAAGCACATTAAAGCGATACGTAGCTAAATGCAAAAATTTAAATATAGACTGGGACAACGCAACTTTAGAAGATCTTCCAAAACTTTATCCACAGAAAGTAAAGAAGAAAATTCAAATATTTAAAATAAGCGCAAAACTTCATCATGGTTTACCCCCAATCGCTGTAAAAAAACTTGCATAACAACTAGCAGTTGCAAACAATAAAAAATTTCCAAAGTCTTGGAAAAAAGAAAAATGTGCTGGACGAGATTGGTTTACAGCATTCTTAAAAAGAAATAAAAATATTTCAATACGAACAGCTCAGTCAACATCACTGGCTAGATCAATGGAATTTAATAAACCAGTGGTAGATGGATTTTACAAAAAAACTTGAAGAGCTGTATTCGAAATTTAAGTTTAGTGCAGATAGAATATATAGTGTGGACGAAACGGCTTTAACTACAGTTCAAGATTCTCCTAAAGTTGTAACAGCAAAGGGCCAAAAGCAAGTTTCACAGGTAACATCGGCAGAAAGAGGGGAACTAGTAACTATGTGTGGAGGAGAAAGTACAATAGAAAACGTTATACCTTCTCTGTTAATATTTCCAAGAGTTCACTATAAGGAATTTATGCTGAAGGGTACCCCTTGCTGTTCTATAGGCTCAGCTAGTCCATCAGGTTGGATGTTACCCGACATTTTTAACCGGTATTTGGAACATTTTATACGATATCTCTGTCAAAGGTATTGATTTAGCAAAAGCAAACGGTGTTGTTCACAATTTCCCCTCATACTAGTCATAAACTCCAGCCATTGTATCGTATAGTCTAACATCCGAAGTAAGGTCAACCTTCACCCATCTGTTTAATGGATAAAAGTTTCTTTTTATTAAATAAAATATGTTTAAAAATATACTGCAAAAGGGTTGCCTAAAAAAATACGGTCCAGACTATTTATTTTCTTAAAATAATAAAAACGACACCCTGTAAAGTCATTCCCAAATGCTTCGACTATGCCTAAACTTTAATCAGCTCACCGCAGGCTAGATTAAAGCTTAAATTGAAAATTTGGTGTTTTTCTCCTTATCCGTTTTTGAGTTGTCTTTAAAATTCCAAATTTTCATTTTTCCTTAAATATCTCGAATTAGGTCCATTTTAGGGAAATCATGTATAGGGACAAAATAATATAGAATGACATCGTTAGTAACTTTTATCATGATTTCTATACTTTTCTTACCTGTATACAGAAAGAAAAGCAAAAAATGGCCGTGACCGTATTTTCTTAGGCAACCCATTTGCGGTATATTTAAAAACATATTTTATCAAATAAAAAAAAAACTTTTTTCCATTAAACAGATGGGTGAAGGTCGACCCTACTTACGGATCCTGGGCTAGTAGAGTGTATGGCCCATTAAACAAATTTTATAAGGATGCCTGCAATTCTTGGTTATTACAAAATCCAGGAAAACGGATAACATTTATGATATTTCATAAATATAGGGAAAGGCTTATTCATTGGCATTTTCTTTAAAAAATATTACATCCGGGTTTAGTTCAACTGGTATATATCCTTTTAATAAACATAAATTTGGCAAAGCTGATTTTTTGGCTGCATCAGTCACTGATCTAAATCCCAGATTGCAATCAGATAATTTAAATGCAGAACCTAGTTGCTCTTCTGCAAAAAATATTGCAGAATTTCTCAGAAACCTCAGATTGCTTCTTGTGTAATAGAAAAATCAAATGATCAACCAAGTGGCTCAGGGATGACGGCTAATGAAAGATGTGTAACTCCTTCAGTATCTTTTGTAACTTGTAAAACCGTTCCCAAAAGTAACAGCGTTAAAGACTAAAAGAAAAAGAAAGGAAAAGACAGTGTCTGAGGTTCTCTTACTACCACTATTAGAGACAGAATTTCGGAGGAAGAAGAAACTAAAAGAATAAAAAAAGAAATGCGTGTAAAAAGAGAAGCAAAATAAAAAGTAAACAGAAATTTAACAGACATCGAAGAGAGCATGACACCAAAAAAGAAAAAAAAAACAGAATTTTATCGATGTGACAGCGACAGTTCTGATTCCCTTGCACCTTTAATGGACGACACCGATGCAGAAGAAGATAATGAAGAATCGGTTCCTTTGCATTTGTTGAAAGAAACAAAATATTTCAAAAGCAATGATTTTATTTTAGTAAAATTTGCGACGAAAAAACTATGAAATATTATGTTGCGCAAAACCAAGAAATGGATAATATTAAATTGATAGTGTCTTATTTGAGACACAAACTTGGAAGGTTTGTCTTTCCAGACGTTGAAGATGTGGCAATAGTCAACTTGGATGACGTGGAACTTGCTTAACCAAAACAAATACTTAGTGGAGGCACTGCTCAAAGTAGTCACTCGTACGAGTTTCCAGCCGATCTTAGTTCTTTTAATGTAGCATAAATACCTATGTTTTTGTATTACAACAAACCAGCTGTTTTGTTGTTTTATTTCATCTACATTTTGTTACAGTGTATATAATAGATGTGACCACTGTACCCCACGACTATGTTCACTGTACCCCTGATTGTGGGGTACAGTGGCCAGTTTTTGCATGTAAGAAAAACATTTTTTTCTGGATACCTAGAGTTATTTAAACAAATACTTGCTGCAATAAATAACAGTCTTATGTTCCAATAGACCCTGTGTAAAATTTTGAATTGTTTGTTTGATAATTATGCATCTATTTATCAATTTCAAAAAAAAAAAAAATGGCCACTGTGCCCCGCTCTACTCTATCTAGTTTAACTACGAAAGAAACTATCCTAGACAAGATATTATCATCAAGTCCGAGCCAAGCAGCCATTAAAGCGCTGAGCTATTACAAAATCGGTCGAAAAACTGAATGAGCTGGGCGAGGAAAATACAGTTACTCTCACTTGGGTCCTGGGAAAAAACGAGGTAAATGGTAACGAGATTGCAGATAGTCTCGCAAGGAAAGGGGTTCAAACACCCTTAATGAAACCTGAGCCGTCCTGCGGTATCAGCAGTAACACAATATTAGGAGAGATTAAACAATAATTGGACAGTAGAAGAACCGATAATTGGAACATCCTCCTGGGACTATGACAGGCTAAGATACTTTTGGGTGAATATAACCAGCTAAGATCGAAAGCCTGTAGCCTGAGCACGAACAGGCTACGCATTGTAAACTGAGAGAAGTAGGAAAGGAGGAGGACGACCTCCATTTACATACTATCTGAATGGGTAGCAATCCATAATCCAAGGGCACTATACTTAGGAGCATATCAAATAGAAGAGGGAGATTTACCTAACTTGGAGTCACTCCAAATCCTACACTTCCTTAAGAAGATAAGATTGGAAGGGTCCTTATAGGCATTGAGACATTTCCTTGCTGCATTAGCGACAGAAGGGAGAACAATAGATCTTTTAGGTAGCAGTCCCAATATAACATAGGTTTATTTCAATTTGTGTGAGGCTTACATCAATTGACAGTTATTTTTTTTACTGTTTTGTGACTTGATATTTAATTTTCTCACTTTTGTGCTTTTGTATGGCTTACACCTAAGGGCTACGCCGATGGACTTGTCCCAGTATATCGAAGAATTAGATTATGAAAACAATGTCTATTTCCCATTTGGGCACTTTTTTAGTTTATGGGCTACGCCAGTTGACCAGTCCGTAGAGAAATATATGTAGTCTGATATAATGACGGTAACGCCATTTACCAAAAATTGAGGGTAACGCCTATTGACCTATTACCAATCGATATAATATATTTATTAAAACAAATATTTATAAAACCTAACTTTGAATTTGAAAATTACCTTTTAATAACTGATAGTTATTTTCCGCATTATCCCAGATTTCGTTCCATAATTTTATAACTCCGGTAGCCTGGCTCTCATATAAAACTAGATCATTTCTCAAGTCCATAAGCTCTTCAAATTGATCTGATGCTTGTTGCATTAAATCTTTTCCGAATAATAATTGTTTTGAAATATCCTTCTTTAAATCTGCACTTTCTTGAAACAAGATATTTGACCTTCTTCTTAACAGCACCGCTTTCTGTTGTAATTCGACAGATTTTTCTTTAAACTCATCAACGTTTACGTTAGGAATAATTAAATTTTCAACTTCATTAAATAATGTTAAAGCGTTCTTTTTTACTGTCTCAGTTTTTTCTTTTACGTTTCTCATCCATTCCTTAGACGAATGTATTTGTTTATCAGTTTCTTTCATCTCATTTTTTAATTGTTTGATAAATTCTATTAGGTGAGATTGTTCCGAAACAGAATCCTTAGCTAACTTGTAGGCTTCTATTGACTCCAGTTTCGCTTTGCCACTAGCAGCAACGATATCATTAGCTTGCGAATCAAGCTTGCTGGCTAAATCTCTAGCTTCGTGTGATATTATTGTCATTTTCTCAGAGTGTTCACCAGCTAACTCTGCTCTAACTTGGGCATTAGTCAAAGATTTAGTTGCCGTATTTAAAATATCATTTTTTATTTCTTGGAGTTTTTCATTACTTTCGTCTAATATTTCATCAGCGTGGTGAATGTTGTTTTTAGTTAATAAGTTGTTAGTTCCGATGTTGTAGACATTTTCATCAATCTCGCTTAAAGAACGTTCAACTTCGTTGATGCTCCCTTTAATATTTTTAATCTTCAGATAAGAACCCTCATTTCCCATTATTTCAGTGATATTTGAATATAGTTCTGATATATCTTTTTGCGTTTTACGTAAATTATCAGGAAATTCTTCGTCGGATATTACTGTGGGTTGGTTTTCAATTTCGTCCAAGATATTTTCCATTTTGTCTAATTTATCGTTATGAATTTTAACCGCGTTTTGGACTAATTTATAACAATCCGGACAGTCTATGCAACCCCTTTGCCTATCGTATTTATTTTCTTTACATCTGTCACATTTTCTACCGTCAACGTTTTCAAAACAGAGACATTGTCCAGTATTATCACATTGTAATTTTTTCGATCCAGCTGGATCACAATAACATTCCTTGCAGCCTTCTGGAGAAAATCCGTATTGCTTCGATTCGCAACGATCACATCTTAATCTGAAAAATAATTTTTATTAATTAATGGTACCACTGAATTAAGGAATGCCACAGTGGAAATTGAAGATGAAACAAGAATACTAGGCATAACAAACTTGAAATTGAACTTGAAATGTGAATAAAAATAATATATAAAGCAAAGAATGCATTTAAGGAAAAAAAGTAATTCATCTCATCAAATACATTTTTAACGCATTATGCGTTAGCCATAATCCTAGCATTGAACAGCTATAATGATGGTAACTACTAGCTACAAATGCAATTTTGGGATCTGATGCTTTTTTTTTTTTTTTTTTTTTTTTTTTTCGATTTATGGCCTAGGTGTATATACCTAATATGCCAGTCTCAAATTTGTGTTTAAATTCTCAATCATGTGTGTTCTGTGTAGGCTTTGTTACTGTTTCCCAGCGCCACTTTAGGAACAGCACTGTTAATTAGAACCCAACAGTGAATGGTCGAGTGGGGAATCCTACCAAGGCATCAGAATTAATTTTAAATAATTAAATTAAATGAAAAAATTCCGGCCAACGGTGGGATTCGAACCTGGGACCCTTGGATCCACAGGCACAGGCTCTAACCACTGAGCCACCCACCCCCCATCTGATGCTTTAAACTGAAAACATCGATGGTATGTACCAGTTTCTCATGCTGCATATTCAAACACCATTTATTATTTACTTCAACACAGGCAAAGCAAGTTTGCTCTTTCAAGCAATATATAATATATTTTAGAGTCGAGATCTTAAAGTTAGGTGATAAAAAGAAACAAAATATTATAAACTTGTGTGTATTTTTATTTAATTTAAAATTAAATCAAAAAGATGATTATAATTTATTGCACAATATCATAGCTTTATGTATGATAAATGCTTTAGGTTTTAGTAAAACTCTACGAATTCAAAGTTATACAAAAGCTCTACCATGTATGCAACATCCAAGATAACTATTTTTACAATATCATAGCTATATATAAAATAAATGTCCAATACTTTATTTAAACTCTACGAATTCAAATTTATGAAGCAACCTAACTTGTTGTTACAAAACCTTTCTCCAGATTCGCTATTACAGCATTCCTTCTTATTCTTGCGACATTAGCAGGATTTAGAATTACGTTCTTTGTGTTGTAGCATTAAAACTACTTATTATGTCGGAGCTGTTCGTTGGAGAGCGTCGCAGGTTCGAAGTTAGAAAATTACATGAGAGAAAACTTAAGATTGAATGAAGAAAAATAGTTTAGAATTTAATTTAGATAAATTGATTATAGGGCGCCACTGGATTCTATAGAATATGAAGTTTCAGGCCTAGAATGCAGAGAAGCCTAGGAGTTCTATGAACTAGGTATCCTCTGTACAATTATATAATATTTGGATAGGTCGTTTCGTTTTTGTCTAAATAAAAACTCAATAATTTAACATTTATTAAACAACAGTTTGAAAAAAATAAAATGAGAACAGGAAAATGAGAGTCTTGACTATATCGCTACCTACCTAATACAAGGGAATTTATTTGTCTCGATTGGCCAATTGACACAATAACTAAAATTTATTTTATGCAGGTAGACTCATTTACTTTAAATGTCTATTTAAAAACGTTGTCTGAAATGACTGACTACAAAAAAAAAATAACTGAACAAATAAAGAAATATTAGGAGCTTATCTGTGAAAGTCCACAAATGGACGGAGACACGTAGGTCGTCTTAGCTTGTCGGCTTGACTCGCGTTTTAAGACTCAAGTTGGCCGATGACTATCGCGCCAAGAACAGGGACGAGCGACGAATCTGAATTGGCAGCACATTAAAGTTTCCTCAGCTTCTCGGGGTTGACTATAGCACCAAGGACAGGGATGAGGGACGAATCGGAACTGATAGCACGGCTATTCAAGTCTCCTCAGCTTCCAAGTTGAATTTGGTTTACATCTAATCCACGAAGATAATTAACCAACATTAATCTCAAAAACCCAAAAAAGGCCTTGCCTTCTACCTAACCTCGATCAACGATCATTCGATTTTTCTCAAAATTTATCTCAGTAATGAATGTTGCATAAGCATAACTTTGATTGAAATTACCTTAAAAGTATGAATAAAAGATGTTTAATGTAATTATATTAAAACGCTACAGTGTTCCTCGCAACAGTCGCTGGAAGTTATTGGTTATTTGCAACAAGTGCACAGTCGACCATGGTTTCGAAGATAAAATCAAGAAAATATTCGCAAGAATACGTTAATTTTGGATTTACCACTACTAAAATAAATGAAAAAGAAAGACCTTTGTGCGTCATTAGTTTTAAAATATTGGCAGCAGACAGCATGACACCTAATAAACTTCATCATTTGAAAACAATTCATAATGAGTACGTTGAATTAAAATTAAACTCACATGAAGAACAAACATCATTCAGAGAGAATATATTAATACATTTTTCTTTAAATTTTGGGCAGGAGTGGATGATACCTTCTGTTCACTGAAAACAAGATCATTTCGTATATTATTGACATTTTCAACATCCTACCTTTGCGAAGCCGGATATTCTGCGGAGGCTGCTTCAAAGACAATGAACCGAGAGTGGCTATTTGTAATATAAAACCTTCTTTTGAATAACTTTGATGTGCGAGACAGGCCCAAGGGAGTCACTAATAATTATTAAAGCTACTTTTAGTTTAGAACTGATGAGTTTATTATTAGTTTTAATTGGAATTTGACAGTACCTACTGACATTTATAATTATTAAATAGTATATTAGTTTAAACGTGTACTGTACATACTTAATTTTTTGTAATATTAGAATGAATATCATTTTGCTTTTCTTTGTGTGAATTAATTTTTTTTTATTAGTAACTATCGTTTTTTGGTATTATACGCCGACACTCGAACGGCGGATATAACTATTGAAATGTTATAAAGAGTTTCTAGACACTTGGAAACACACTATGCATAACAATTTTGAGTACGCTAACACTTATTTAAAAAAAAAATTTTTACCTTAAATTCCTGAAAATCCTTAAAATTTGTTGTCCGGTCTCCATCATAAAACAAATGTGAAATAAACCATTTTCACTGATTTCTTGTTGTAGAAACGGCTAAATATCAATATAAGACCATTCATAGAGCAATAAACCGTACCAAATTTTTTCATAAACAATCAAATTTTCTTATTTTTCATTTTAAGTTTATTAGAAAAATAAATAAACATTAAATTATTTTTAATGACAATTGATGTGTCTAGTTTCTATAATTGCGGTGTTGCCAAATCGAGTAAGAAAACATATAAGTCAGGAAATAATTCGGTTAGTGAAAGTTGGCTGAAAAATTACATAGTGTCCGACCAGCAGGTAAATTTGGATCTCGAAGTGAAAACGTTTGTAGTAATCACAGACATCCGTCTTTTTATTTCATTTCATGATGATTGTACGTTAATTACGGCATGTCGGTACTTATCTAATATTTAAAATACATTTTTTTTCAATTTGAGCTAGGTCCAGGCCGTTGGAGTTTATGCCGGTCGGCGTAGCCAGGTATGGTTTAAAAATTTTCTGGTGGTGGCGAAGCCACCACCTTACAAGAAGTCGTTCCTTCATTTACTTATTGTATATTTTCTTATTATTAGATGCCCACGATACAAGACACGTTCGTTAAAAGTTGGGATCGAGGTTCACTGGTCAGACGCTAATGAGGGTTGGTTAGGTTAGGTTAGGTTTTTCAATTTGAGCTGTGTCCAGGCCGTTGGAGTTTATGCCGGTCGGCGTAGCCAGGTATGGTTTAAAAATTTTCTGGTGGTGGCGAAGCCACCACCTTACGAGAAGTCGTTCCTTCATTTACTTATTGTATATTTTCTTATTATTAGATGCCCACGATACAAGACACGTTCGTTAAAAGTTAAGATCGAGGTTCACTGGCCAGACGCTAATGAGGGTTGATTAGGTAGGGTTAGGTTTTTTTTTCAATTTGAGCTGTGTCCAGGCCGTTGGAGTTTATGCCGGTAGGCGTAGCCAGGTATGGTTTAAAAATTTTCTGGTGGCGGCGAAGCCGCCACCTTACAAGAAGTCGTTCCTTCATTTTCTTATTGTATATTTTCTTATTATTAGATGCCGACGATACAAGACACGTTCGTTAAAAGTTGGGATCGAGGTTCACTGGTCAGACGCTAATGAGGGTTGGTTAGGTTTTTCAATTTGAGCTGTGTCCAGGCCGTTGGAGTTTATGCCGGTCGGCGTAGCCAGGTATGGTTTTAAAATTTTCTGGTGGCGGCGAAGCCGCCACCTTACAAGAAGTCGTTCCTTCATTTTCTTATTGTATATTTTCTTATTATTAGATGCCCACGATACAAGACACGTTCGTTAAAAGTTGGGATCGAAGTTCACTGGTCAGACGCTAATGAGGGTTGGTTAGGTTAGGGTTGGTTAGGTTAGGGTTGGTTAGGTTAGGTTAGGTTAGGTTAGGTTAGGTTAGGTTAGGTTAGGTTTTTCAATTTGAGCTGTGTCCAGGCCGTTGGAGTTTATGCCGGTCGGCGTAGCCAGGTATGGTTTTAAAATTTTCTGGTGGCGGCGAAGCCGCCACCTTACAAGAAGTCGTTCCTTCATTTTCTAATTGTATATTTTCTTACTATTAGATGCCCACGATACAAGACACGTTCGTTAAAAGTTGGGATCGAGGTTTACGGGCCAGACGCTAATGAGGGTTGGTTAGGTTCGGTTAGTTGAAGAGTTTTTAAAACTGGCGGGAAAATTGTATAATCCTTGCAATTTAGAAAATATCAATATTGACGTCGAAGAGTATTCTGCCGATGAGGGCGAGGAAGAAGATCTTGATATGGGTATTTTTTAAATTGTTAGTTTTATATAACTTTTCTAATACTGAAGTCAATTGGTTGGCCTGGTACAACGCAGGGCATAGGTAAAAATTACCATTGCTATGTAATACATAATTGATATGGCAACATTGTATTTCTTTTAGACACATGTCACACTGCCAATGTTAATTGTCATTGCGGTTATGAAAATTTGATCATTTTGACGAACTTTAAGTTGGTCGTAAATTAAGAAAATAATACTATTTACGAAAAAATTTGGATGGTTTATTGCATTATGGATGGTCTAGTGTTATTATTTAGCAGTTTCTATAACAAGAAATTAATCAAAATGATGTAGTTTAAATTTTTTCAACATCGAAATTGGAGGACACATTTTAATAGTTTTAAGGTAAGAAAAAAATTGTTTATAGCGTTTGCAGGGCAAAAAAAGTATTTTGAAATGTGTTTCAGAAGATCTAAAATCGTTAAAAAAAAAAAAATAAAAAAAAAATAAAAAAAAAATAGCCCGTTCGACTGTTGGCGGATTTTTCCCGTTTTTTTTTTATTTTGATGTGCTGGTATCCACCACGTAGAGTTACGGCACCCCCCTTAGGAGGGGGCGTCCCTCAGGTTAAGAAACGCTGCTTTATTGTGCTAAAGTCTTTTTATACAATATAAGTACGCTTAACAAAATAGTAATGAGTGTTTAAAATAAAAATAAAAATCAATTGTTTTAATAAACATAGAAGCGTTGAGGTCTAAGAGGTCTAAATATATACAACTTAAATTTGGCAACATTGTTTTCGAATGATTATTAATAGTCCTAATGTTAACATATATGTTTTATGTGGGTTACAACTTCTCTCTGTGATGCTACCTCTATAGATTCTAGCTCTATGGAGGGAACTATCTATATCTGACAATATATATGAATTAAGTTTTCTAAAATATATTAAAGGGACAATTTTTTATATAATAAACCAGGATGAGTCGCACTTTGTCATAGGCATGTATATAACATCTAGGAAGGCAGCTAAAAAATAATATTAACTCTGATGCACCTTGGGTCTTAGATCATATTTCAGATTGTTGAAACTCGTATTTATAGAAAATAAATATCATTATGGCAATAGGTATACATTGGTGCAGTGATAAGAATATTTTCAAAAAATGTATACGAGTTGATTGTGTATAGTGTCTTCTGTAATTTTATAATTTTATCTGTATTTTTTTGTTTTGCTAGTTACTCGTTACTTTGGACCCAAGTCAAAAACAACTATTTCACTGAGTCTAGGACACTTCTTTAGGCTAAACCAATAGCCATACAATACTGAGCAAGAGAAATAATAATTTAGCAAGTATCTTGCAAAACTATTACCAACTGCTCTGATATACAAGCTACTATAAAGGCAATTTTCTCACCAGAAATCAAATCACGACTGGTGAATGATTACCTACAAGATCATTCAGAGTTGTAATCACAAGTATTAGAAATTAAAAATTAAAAAAACCGACTTCAAAAACGTGCAGATGCCATCACCACATCTTAGTCAAATCTATATGGGACCACCCCTGACGTACCCCCTTACTAACAAAAAGAATCATATAAATCGGACAAGGTGGTAAAGCATTATCGCTAAAAATACATAAAAAATGAAGAGTTTGAGGATTTTCTCATGGATCCAATTATTAGATTTTGACCACATTTATATGGGACCACCCCTGAAGTACCCCCTTTCTAACAAAAAAAGAACCATTGAAATCGGACACCGTGTTAAAGAATTATCGCTGAACATTAAAAAAAAAAATATATCGCGACGAATTGAGACCCTCCTCCTTTTTTGAAGTCGGTTAAAAACAAGGTGAATTTAGCCTTGGTGCCAGGCTATGAGGGATATCAGCCGACGTACTAGCCTGAGAAAGCTCGGATAAGGCCATGACAGGCCTCGAACTCTTCCGTGGAGTTGTTAAGGTATTGTACAAGCCATACATCAAACAATGGATGCAAAACAAAAAAAAAGAAATGGTGAAACAACTATTCAAGATTGAGACGGGCCAAAGAGTTCATTAAGGAACGTCGGCCCAGTTCACGAAATACCTACTGGATTAAAAATGACAAATCTTTAGGATAACAGTAGGTATTTTTGGCGGTCACTACCGTCCAAGAAGATAATTCAGTGTCAATAATCTCGCAATAGAAACAACTTTATGCAAGTTCTCTGAAGAAGGAGAGAAGACGTCAATCATCGTCCTGTGTCAATGTAGAGGCCTGATTAGATTGAGGTTTTTAACACTAGGCGAAGAATGGCCAGATACATGGAACCACATGCAGAATCCACTGTCAAAGCTACTAATATAAGTCTAATAAAAAAAACGGCATACTCTATATAACGGAGTCTTACAATAGATCTGGGGCCCTATCCTCGGCAATCGTTTTCTAAAAAACGTATACGCTTTAGCAACATGCGAGCTATTCGCTATTCTCGACATTCGTTTTAAAAGCGTGTACGTTTTTAAAACGGGTGTTTTACAGCGAGCGGAATTTCTCACACGTTTGTGATAAAACGTGCATGTTTTCAAGGATTTAGTTAATGTCAGTTATATGTCACTTTTAGGATGAATAATAATAATAATAATAATAATAATGTTGTTTATTCACATAAAACAAATATAATGTATAAAAAATGTCATTTAAAGATAAGCAAAATAAACATGAACTACACAGAAGCTGTTATGGACAGCTTGTACGTGGTAGGTATTACTAAAAAATTTAATCAAAAATTAATTCTATAATAATATGACCTAATAAATAATGAATAATGAATAAGCCCAATGGATCAGTTTCTTTGTATCTTAGACAAAATGTTAAAAATTAAATTAAATTATTTATATAATGTAATACTTGGAAAAGGGTCAAAATCGGGAATTAGTTACACTCAAGAGAAAGGTCGTAATCGAGATAGAGGATATAATCGAGATAGAGGACATAATCGAGATAGAGGACATAATCGAGATAGAGGACATAATCGAGATAGAGGACATAATCGAGAAATAGGTCGTAATCAGAAGAACAAGTCCTATTATTGGGTGAGTAAATTACAAATTTTAGGAAATTAAAGAAATTAATCGGAAAATCAGTACAGTTATTAAAAGTATGGAAAATGAATATAATAGTTTACGATAGGTAATTATTTATAACATTAGTAAATTCTTCTCGGTCTTCTTGAAGAATCCAGTTTCTTAGATGTTTTTTGAATACATTATAAGACGGTATATTTCGTATCTCTTCTGGGACTAAAATATACATTCTTGGTGCAAGATAATTGCATGTACGTTGTCCTATAGATTTTTCACTACGAGGAAAATAAACAGATTCTACTCGTCGTGTATTATACTGATGTTCATGTGATGCCAAAACAATTTTTTTTGTTTTTATAAATTGAAGAATTTTAAAAAAATATAATTGTCTTAAATCAAAAACTTTTAATTCTTTGTACAAGGAGTTACTAGAATATTGAATATCTTTGTTATAGATAATACGCAAAATCCATTTTTGCACCACATGAACATCATTCAGAAAGTTATCGTGTATTCCTCCCCAACCTATAATACCATAGACTAATAACGACTGTACCAAAGAGAAATACATTGTTTTTAGAGCATGAACATTTAAAAAATCTTTTAAATACCTGAATTTGGGCAATAATCCTCTTATTTTTTTAATAAGTTGCTTGGTATGTAAATCCCACCTCATATGCCTATCTATAAGAATTCCAAGATATTTTACTGAAGAGGCTTCAGGGATTTCTATACCTAGGCCTACTTTTAAAGATCCCATGGAAGGAAGACCACTAGTATAGGAGCTAAACGGTAAGTAGTTTGTTTTTGTATAGTTTATTGTAAGTTTATTATATTGAAGCCAATTTGCTATTCTTGGAAAGTCACTTTCAACTTTTTGTTTTAGGTTATCCCAAGAAGACGAAGTGTATATGACAGCCGTATCATCCGCGAAGCTAAAAATTTGGCCAAGTGATTCCAAATTGAGAAGGCTATTTATGTATACAGAAAAAAGGATCGGGCCTAACACGGTTCCCTGAGGAACTCCAACAGTTACTGTTTGTGAATCACTTCTAGTATCTCCAATTTGAACAAGCTGCTGCCTATTTGATAAATAACTTTCAAAAGTGTTATATGATTTACCCCTAACTCCATACTTTTGCAATTTTTCTAATAATTTCACATGACACACAGTGTCGAAGGCTTTGGAGAGATCTAGAAATATACATAAAATGGGTACTTTTTTATCCAAAGAGTTATAAATTGTTGATGTTAGTTTATAAATGGCATCCTCAGTTGATCGACCCTCCCTGAAACCAAATTGACGATCAGATAATATACGAAATTTGTTTAGAAATTTGCAAAGGCGTATTTTTAAAATTTTTTCAATTATTTTTGAAATAGTTGATAATAGCGATATTGGTCGATAATTTCCTAATTCATTTTTATTTCCATTTTTAAATAGTGGTTTGACTATAGCACATTTTAAAATCTTAGGAAAACACCCTGTATCTAAACATTTATTTATTAGAAAGGTCAATGGTTCAACAATTTCGTAAGCAATTTGTTTTAACGTATCTGCACGAATTTCATCCAAACCTGGAGATTTTTTATTTTTTAGATTATTTATTATTTCTAAGACCTCCGATGTGTCTGTTGGAAATAGATACATAGTATTTTCCAAAAAATCTAAATTATCTTCATAATTATTCAGATCTGGTATTCTGTCAGCTAAATTTTCTCCAATTGTACTAAAGTAAGTATTAAAGTGATTTACAATTTCATCCGTTTTTTTTACTGTTTTTCCGTCTAAAAGCTTAATTTCCTCAATGTTTTTATTTTGCTTTTGTTTACCGCAAATATCTTTTACGCATTCCCAAACGGCTTTAGATGTATTTTTGTTAGTTTCAATTTGTCGAGAAAAATATGTTCTCTTAACTTTTTTAATTATATTATTTAATCGATTATTATAGTTTTTGTATTGTTCTTTTAATTCTATATTATCTGGATGTTTTAAGCTATATTTGTACATTGTCTGCTTCTTTTTAATACTTTTTAGCAAACCTGGTGTCAGCCATTTTTTTTTATAAATATCTTTCGTTTTTATTAAGACTATGTTTGTATTTTTATTTATAAAAGATTTTAGTTTAGCTATAAAGTTTTCACACATGATATCTGGATTCATTTCATTATAAAGTTCATTCCAAGATTCATTTATTAATTCTTGCTTTAAATTTTTATAATTAATATATCGTTTAATATTTTGTGAAGGCTCTTTGATACTTACTTTATCTGTGCTAAATGTGAGGCCTATTGGGCAGTGGTCTGTTATATGGTACCTAAATATAAATGATTTTATATTTCCAGTTTCTGAGTTAGCCCTAGTTTGTATCCAAAATTGGTCCAAACAAGTTTTACTTGGTAAACGTGTGTATTCATTAATATATGATATAAAGCCCTGAGAACTTAATATATTTTTATATTCTTCGATACAGTCGCTACTGTCTAAAATATTCATGTTTAAATCTCCTACGATAATATTTATATCACTGCGATGAAAATGATTTAAATAATTTAACAATTCTAAATTAAAAATTACTGGAGAGATGGATGGTGATCGATACACGGCAGTAATATCTATGGTATTTTTGAATGACATTATTTGTATTTTTAAACATTTTACATCCCCGATAAAAATATTAGATGAAGTATATTTTAAATGAGATTTAATAAATATCAATATTCCATCATTTTTGTTTAAGTTTCCTTCATTATATAAAATATCGTAGTTAGGGATTTGGTGTAAGTTGGGGTCAAGTAGCTGATATGTTTCAGTTAATACTATCAGATCAAATTTTACAGTTAAACGGTCTAATACTATAAACAATTCATCGATATTTTTTTCCACGCTTCTAATATTCATGTGAAATATTTTAAACTCGTTTAAGTTAACATAGTTTTTGAATTGATTTAATTGAAGTATGTTTTGTGCCTCTATAGGTTCATTTTCATATTGTAAGATAAACGGATCCATTGTTTACAGTTTATAAATGAAATTTTATTTATTAATAATTTAGAAAATATATTAATAGTTAAAGTTTCCAATAGTAAGGAAAAAAGAAATAAAATTAAAAATAGTAAAAAGATTAGGTCCAAAGTTCATAAATAGCCAAAAAAGAACCAAAAAAAAAAAAAAAAATTTTTTTTTTTTATAGTTTATAGTTTTATTTTTTCTTCTTACTTCTTGTATTTTTAGGGCTTATGTTATCCTTTTTTCGTTTATTAGATTCTGCACTCTTAGAATCTGTTATCGCTTCTAAATTTTCACTTTCATCTTCTTCTTCGCTGTTCGAGTTACTTTCACTATCACTTTCTTCTTCGCCTGTTTTTATATTTCCTTTTTCCAATTCTTCCACAGTAAAAGATTTTCCATTAATTAGAAGCTGCAGTCCTCTTATTTTAGCATTACATTTTTTATTTAGAGCATCTTGCAGATGAATTCTCAGAATTTTTTTATCTTCCCTATCTTCTTTAGATAAATCGTCGCAGATAGATAATCCTTTATCTTTGAGTTGCTTGAGTTTCTCTATATTTGCAAATAATGTTTTTTTTGTGAGATATGAAATAAATTCTACTAATATTGGAGTGTTTGGGCCCTTACCTAGTTTGTATATGTTGTTCAAATGTTCTACTTTTATATTGCACCCTAGATTATTATTAAGGATACTAATAGTTTTTTCAATTATAATTTCATTTCCTTCTGTTTTTATTCCAAAAATAATAATATTATTTCTTTTTAAATTTCTTTCCAATTTTCTGTTTTCGTCTTTAAGCAGAGCTATTTCTTTACGAGCATCTTTTAATTCAATAAATAATGTTTCGGTAACATTTTTAATTTCACTTTTTAGTTCTTTTTTTATTTCCTCTGTTTGCATCTGGTTGGCCATTAACAAAAGTTGGAATAATTTCCTTTGATCCTCTGGTACATTTTCCATTAGACTCATAATCGTACTAACCAGTTTACTTTTTCATGTAAAGAAATAAAATTATCAATATCGACTCGAAATTTTTCTTTAAAGTTGATTGTTAAACTGAATTGATGGCAACATGAGAACGTGACAGTGTATTAAATTTAAGGTGCAAAGGTTAATTTCAGCAATTATGGGCCATGTGAAAAGTCAAATTCTTTGTAAATCCAAAGTAACTAAGTTGATTTCACTTACAGGTAATCGGGCTCCACTAATAACCATGTTACCACTCAAAAACTAATTTATTTACCACTTTTTCCACTGTTTTTGAAGATGTAAATAAACCTAAAATTTGGAATAACTTTCACAACGTTGCCACGTTGATGTCTATAATAATATTGATTGATTTTAACAAAGTTTACTTTTTATTAATACCTACAAAAGTATCTAATCTCTTATAAATATGGTTTGCAGTACTAAAAAAGTCTAATAGCTGAGAAATTATTTCAATTAATACAATAATTAGTACAATTAGAAAACTTGGAAGATAAGAATGCTAAAAGCAGAGATTTACCTAACTTGAAGCCACTTCAAATCCTACACTTCCTTGAGAAAATTTACAATTGGTTTGTGGACATGGACAAATAATGTCCAATTCCTTTCAAATATAATATAATCTAAATAGTTGTTATAAGAAGCCTCTTCATTAATACAATATTTTGAACGTAATAAAGTGTTTTAAATAAGAGCCTGATAATGATGGACCCTACTTATCCAATAAAATAGGTTTAAGATTATAAAAATGTCTAGAAATATAAAGTTGAGTTCTTGTCTCTTTTATCTTGTTGCCGAATATTTCTACTGCCACTAGTATTTCGCAACCGTCATGAGGTCTTGTGCTGCCTAACTTAAATATAATTTTCTGTTAAATGATTTCCTTTGTAGAATAAAATTGGTTCAAAATTTCTGTGCTAATTCTGGACCAATTTAAGTGAGGACGGTGTTTAATTCATCTGCAATGTATTACCACTACCTACAGTTCTATTTTCCGTGACTATTTGAGACATGTTTACAGCTTTTTGGTTAATTATGCATAAATGGATTTAATATTTCACCTTAGTTATAGACATTTAAAATTAATTTTCCTAGTAATCTAGAAAAAACATAACCTTTCCTTTTCTAAAACTTTCTACATTTCTCAATTATTCTGACGATTAGACAACACTCCAACTAAAAAGATCGATGAAGTGCATCGTTTTTTGTATTAAAAACTCGCATGTTTTTTATATTGTATCTACAAAATCGTACTGCAAACCTTTATTTTAGAAATCAGCGGTTTTATTATTAAAAAATTAACACATGTATAATTAACATATTATAGATTATTCGTGAATAAAAATATTAAAATCTGATATCTTACCCAGTTACACCAGTTCTACAATAACATTGTCCCGTCAAAATGTCGCAAGTCTCGTTCAACGATCCCACAGGATCACAATTGCAGCTCTGGCAGCCGTTTCCGCTATGCAAACTAAAATAACCATCTTCACACGTATCGCAATTTCTTCCGACAACGTGAATTTTGCATTCGCAAATACCTGTAGCTTGGTCGCATTTCGCGGCACCGCTTAAGTCTTTTTCGCTTCCAAGAAAATGACACTCGCATCGTTTGCAGTCTCCTTTTGGTAATACTAAAGCATTCCCATAAAAACCTGTCGGATGAAAAGAATAAATGTGTTAGGAATTTTAAAAAAGTATGTTGCTCTGATGATAGCGGAACAATTTCAAAGGTATTGAACTTTTAAATTGATATGGAAATATTTTTTGGAGGAGCATAGATAAATTATTACATTGAAAACTATATAACTATTTAAATGAGAAAACAGAGATATTGATAAAGGACCCCGCACTTTTTACATTGAGTTTGGGTACTGACAGAATTTGTTCAAATTTTGGTATGTTATTTTTCAGGTCATTAACGGCAACTTTCTTAAGAACCTCAAGTTTGCAGCTCTACAGGGCGAGCTTTTAGAAGGAGCCAAAAGTATGAAATACAGAATTAATATTTTCATATATATCTTCTACTACTCTTAAGTAATTCATGTTTTTTCCATGAAACTTGTGGTACCTCTTACACTTGTAAATAGTTTGTTAATGCCTACTGACACTTTGTAAAATAAAACATACAGAGCGTTAAAAAAATTAGGAATAGTAGAATAAGGTGCATTTTCATGTATTATCATAATTAGAACATTATTTCTGATCGTTTATTTGTTATATTAAATACTAGATAATATTAATTAATAATACAGGGTGTGACAGATGGACCACATTTTAGAAATGTCACGACTAAAACTTTATTAAAGCATATATACACCTAGCAAAACTGGTAAAATATAAAGTAATGCTAATATTTTAAACCTAAAGTAAAATTTAGTTATAACGACTATTTTAAAGAACATGGTAACAAAAATAATAAAACATTACATTGGACCGACTCTCCTCCAAATTGGAGGATAGATGGACTGCATATACTAGGATAGATGGACCATCTCAATATATTGTTTTTTCTTAGCTACATTCATACCACAAGCATAGCATATGGATTCAAAGTTCGTACAGCCTTCGTGGAGCCATCTCTTGCATGTAATGCATTGAATCCAATCTTCCTTTTTATTTGCTTTTCTGTAATCTTCACCGCAACCTACACATTCATTTTCTATATCTTCTTTAGAATCGTCTAATTGAGGATTTTCTTCTCATTCTGACGAGGACACGACTTTTTTTCTTTTTCTTTGATTTTTCGTTCATTTTACATTTTTAGATTTAACAGTTTTCTTAATGTCTTTTTCAGCTGGGGTAACCACTGGCACTGGAGAAATTTCATCTTATATTTAGAACTAGTTTCTCAGGAGTTTTTTTTTGTAACTTTTACAACCCAGATGGACCCGGCTGCGGCGAATAAGCCCTTTCATCGACAGATAAATCTTCATCTAATTTGTGTGCATCAGTTAGTTCTCCATCTTGCATGAGAAAAGCGTGATCCGGAATAATATGAGAGTTAAAAGGCATTGTACCAGTGGCGCAAAAACTTAACAATGCATTTTGTTAATCTATCTTGATTTCTTTTTCTACATTTAAAATATTTGTTTGGATATTTATAAGCAAGTATTTCAATGGGGCCTATTGCTCTTGGATCTTTTTCTAATTGACAAACTGAACATATTCTCGAATCGCAGTGAAAACAATATTTTGTATTAGGTGGTAATGACATTTCAGGAAATCCAAAGCTTGATCTATGCAAAACTGCTATATATCTTCTTTTTTGTATATTAAGTACATTATTATTTTCTTCCTTTATTAAAAAATGAGCTAAATGAGGTGTGTTGCAAATAAAACATCGAACCATTTTTCTGATTATTAAAACCAACTATTAATCTTAGTAAAAACAATAATATTCTGTGACCATATATTATACTTGTCAATGCAATGCAATTGTTTTATAGCAATTTCAGCCTGTTTGTAAAAAACGGAAGGCACTTCACATAGAAAATTTTTTTTATCAAAATATTCCTAACAAACTTTTAAAATTGTTTCTAATAACATAGCTTAAAAAAGAAGAATGAAATAAACATAGTCTGAAATTATTGCAAAGGTTCCATCGCTGAGTGTTAACTCTATCATAATATATTAGTTGCTAGTAAATCTAACGCTCGCCAACGTTTTAGCTTATATAATCCTTTTGCAATTCTGATTATGCCTATATAATATTTTATAGTATAAGAAAAGTATGCAGGTACAGGGGTGTGGAATAGCTAAACAATAAGAATTAGCCAGAATTAAATATCATCAGTATTTATAACAGGAAGTTTTTAATAAATTTGTTTTTATTTTAACTAAATCTACAAAAATAGAAAAAAGTGGTAGACTGACATCTGTAATGTATATCAGGAATTACTTTTTATTTAGAATATGTCTTCTGAATCATTTATTCAAGTGAGGGTTAGTAGTAATATTTCGAAATTAAAGAAGACGTAGAATGGGATTTGGTTAGTTGTAGAAATTATATTACAAACAAAATTAATTTCACTTCAAGATTCTTTCTAGAATATTTTAGGTAGGTATACCAAATTTTTTCACTGTATGTGTTTTTTTTTTAATTATTAGTTGTTTATGTAGTTTTGTCACACCCTATATTACTTATAAAAATTATCCAGTGCTATATAAAACAAAAAATGGTCAGAAGTCTTATTTTAGCTATAGTTATACATGAAAAATGTACCTTATTTCAGTAACTAAATTTCCTAATTTTTTAAACACTCTGTATAATTTATTTTACAAAGTTCAAGTAAGCATTGACAAACTATATACAATTGTAAGACGTGCCATAAGTTTCATGGAAAAACATGAATAGCTTAAGAGTGGTAAAGATATATATGAAAATATTAATTCTGCACTGCATACTTTTGACTCCTTCTAACAGCTCACCCTGTAGAGCTGCAAACTTGAAGTCCATAAGAAAGTTGCCGTTAATGATCTGAAAATTAACATACTAATATATGAACAAATTCTGTCAGTACCCAAAATCAATGTAAAAAGTGCGGGGTCCTTTGACTAAACTAAATTCAAAACAAAAGCTAAAACTATATTTGTTTAAGAAAACATTTAGAAATTAACTATCAACATTGGAAAACAAAAATATATATAGAACATAAGAAGTTAAGGAAAAATTATCTGCATAAACAATCAAATCTATAAATATTTGTTTTCACGTCTGGGGTCCAGGGATGGTCTTAATAATTCGTTAGAGGATTTTTGAGATTTGTTTTCGATTTTTCAAATTTATTTATAAACAATAATAATAATTATATTATAAGAAATAGAGAAACGAGAGTAAAAATCTGTAATTAGCTTCTTAAATAGTATTGAGTAAGGTTCGTTTTTTAAAGAAAAATACTTTTGCATATTTAAAAATCTGATTTGTCCAACACATGACTTTCCTATCTAGTTATTACAGGCTTTTCCCGGTTATTTTGTACAACCTATTGCAGCACCTCCATAAATGTTTAGAGGATAAAATAAATATATACATTTTCCACATACATCTACATCGAAACATTTTTCTATAGATATTCATTGACAATGAAAATACTGAAAAAATTAAATTTATCACATTTCCTACAATTTTTCCATTACGGTCTATTTTAGAAAAATCATGTATAAACAAAAATTATAGAGATCGATATCGCAAACAACTTTTATTTCAACAAATTTTATATCAATCAGAATTTTGCACATTTTGTCAAATTTCTCGAATACGGATCATTTCAGGAAATTTTGACGTAAAGCAAAAATTATAGATAATAATATTAGAAATAACTTTTATTTGAACAATTTTTTTCTCCAAACATAAATAACAGATATTCCATAAAATATAAAAACGGTCCCCTATAAAGTACCCCCCCAGATGTTCCGACTTTCTCCAAAATGTATATGATAAAAAATTATAGAGAATTATATTAACAACTTTTGTTTGAACAATTTTTATAAAAAAAATATTTTTTTACATTTTATCAAATTTCTCGAATACGGACCATTTTAGGAAAATTTTGTATAAATTAAAAATTTTAGATTATAATATAAGAAGTAACTTTTATTTGAAGAATTTTCTTTCCCAAACGTAAATAACAGATATATTCCATAAAATATAAAAATGACCACCTATAAAGTACCCCCCCAGATGTTCCGACACTGCCCAAAATCTAATCAGCACATTGAACGCTGGAACAAAGCTTAAGTTTGAAATTTGGTGTTTTTCTGTGTATCGGTTCATGAGTTATGCGACACACAGACACACAGACACACAGACACACAGACACACAGACACACAGACAGACACACACACACACACACACATACACACACACACACACACACACACACACACACACACACACACACACACACACACACACACACACACACACACACACACACACACACACACACACACACACACACACACACACACACACACACACACACACACACACACACACACACACACACACACACACACACACACACACACACACACACACACACACACACACACACACACACACACACACACACACACACACACACACACACACACACACACACACACACACACGCACGCACGCACGCACGCACGCACGGTTTTCTTCTTTTGTTGTTTCTCACTTTGTAGTTGTGGGAATTCATTCCTTCATTTCGTAGGGGAAATTAAGGTATTCATTTTCCAAGGTATTCATTTTCCAAAATCATTACAAAAATAGATGCAAAACAATGTAACATCAAAAAGTATAAAATAATTTTCAATAAATTTGAAATTTTGAAATAAGAATAAGGTGATTAACAAAAATATTTCTTTTAACTGACAACTGCATCTAAAGCGAACTTGAGCTGAATTTTTATTGGGACTAATCATAATAATAAGTACATGCATGAATAGAGGATCGAAAGAGATGGTAAAAATGGACTCCTCTCTCCTCTACCACTAACATTGAATGAAATTTGATAAAAAGTAACCACAGAGATAACATACAGTATCAGATTTGGAAAATTGCTAAACCTGAAGATCCTGATTAGAATAATGGGGCAAACTATTTAAATTATGGCGTTGTCATAAATCTGACGTTTTGAAGGGGGTGAAAATCACATTCAAGCTAATAAAAGGATGTTAAAAAGCCTTAGATATAAAGGACCATTAAGGTAGAAAAATAATGAAATATGATATGTGTCTTAGAGGTGACAGTATGCTTAAAAACTGAAAATTAATATCGATAATTAAATATTATACAGGGTGTTACTTAATGATATACCGTAATTCCAACGGCACGTTCCTGAATCACGTTCAAGTAGAAAAGTTCATATAATCAGGTGTCCTAAAAAGTCTGGTTTTCAAGATACAGGGTGTCAAAGTTATTTTAAAAAATAAGTTTTTTAATAATATATTAAAGATACTCCTGTCGATTTTATTGAAATCTTCATTGTGATAAGACTAATTAGATGATAATTATGAGTTCCAGTGGAATCGCGGAAGCATTCTAACGAATAATATTCACCAAAAAAATTTACGCTACTGACTTTTTAATGTTTTTATATTTTTTATTAAGCAGCTTAAAAACAAATATTTTTACTCATGATATTTTTTCATATCCTACTTCGTTCTAATTAAAGAACAGTCCCTTGCGAAACTTAAGGAAAGATGGGATGAAGCAAGAAACTGTAGAGTTTCCAGGGAGCTTTTAAGTTATCCTGACAACAGTACAGGAAACAAATACTTGACTATAACCAGATAGAATCTGCGCTTCTGAGTAGTCATTGCCAAATACGGAAGCATCTCCAATATCATGGAATTGTCAGAATCTGCACTCTGCATGGGATGCGAACAATGTGACAGGCTTCTGGTTCACCTACAGTGAATCAGAAAGTCCGTGTGGCGCTAAGATGGTGATTTCAGAATAGGGATTGCTCGGGGGCCAGTTTTAGTAACACAGTTTGCTCTGCGACCCTGTAGTACACCTCTCTCTGTATACAGAAAATGAATTTTCAGTAATAAAAATTAATTAAACATGATGGTTATAGAATATAAGAAAACAATTGAAACAAAAGTTACGGAACGCCCTGTATACAGAAAATAAATTTTAAATAAACTTAACAACAAATAAAATTAAAATTCTCGATTAAATGAAATTAAAGTAAATATAACCTTTCACTAATACCGAAAAATGATCAAGCCGAAAATTATGTACCTTACTGTATACAGAAAATAAATTTTCCCAATAAGCAAAAATTAAATTAAATATTCTGGTCAAAATGGTTAACGGTAAATAATTAAAACGTAGTAATTAAATTTAATAATACGGCTGATCGATTAAGAAGCTCCAAAATAAATGAAAACGGGTAGCTACGACACTCCCTGTATTTGAAAAATAAAGTTTACAATAAATAAAACTAAATTATAAATAATGCTTAAACAGTACATGGAAATAAGGGCGAATTACAGGCAAAAGATACTATTAATTTGAACGAATATTTCGGCACCCTTTGTATTCGAGTTCTAGTCGTCATTTGAATATCACCGATCACTCGACGGCGAAATTAAATTAAAATATCTACCACGGCTTCGAGGTAAAATTATACGATGAAAGCACTAAAATTCGGACAACAAATCCATTGAAGATTTGCTATCGCTGATCAAAGCGGTGTTCTCGAATCAGAGAAAGAAAGTCGGGATTCATTTAAAAATTAGTTAGTGACGGAAAGATTTAAATAAAATTAAATAAATAAACAAAAAAACAACGTGAAGTGAGGAACGGTAATTAATTAGAATCTCTCTTAAAGAGACTAGATAGCTTCGTGATATTGAGACCTCTCATAACACAAGAACGAAGCAAGCCTCTGAAAAAGAAAGTAAAATGGGAGGATTCCTCAATGATAAAAAGAATGACAAAATCGGGTTGAACCTCTCACTCCAGCGTTAACTAGGGCATTATTTAAAAGAGATTGGATAGAATCGTCGAGATTGAGAGAACTCATAAATCAAGCCTCAATCTAGCCTCAAGTAAAAATTGCCAACGGTTCCCCACAAAGGGGTAAAATGTAAACACTCTGAATAAGAATCAAAATTCTCCGGCTAATTAAACGGATGTCCAAAACTAACTATAAAACGAAAATAAGAAAATTTCCTACCTTGGTAAACGGGAAGAACATAGCCACTGGTATGCTAGGGAAAACTAAAAACTTTTACGGATACGACGGCAAACACTGTAGAAAAGTCAGTACGTGGTTAGCGATCAAAGAGAGCAAATTTTTACTTGTCATTTTATTTATGCCTTTTTAACAGGCCAGCTCGAAGCCCGGCAATTCGGAGTGGGAGGGAGATACCACCACTACAGCCGACTGTTTACAATTTAAATATTAAAAAAATGTCCTACTAGTACCTTGATAAGTGCAAGTAGATAATTGATACGAAATTAAATCAAACGCCCATTTGGATTTCGGCAAATATAGAAATATTTTAACCGACGAGGGTACTCGCAATTGTTTAAAAAACGGGAATTGTTGGGAAGCACAAATAAGGGGGATCTTCCACATGTCCTCAGGCGGGAATTAATTAAAATATACATTTTTAAAAATGTTTAAAAATAAAATTTAGTGACTTCGTCACAACAAGAAGATGAGACAAGAGAGCATATCTTCTACGATTGCCCGATACTCTCATATAATAGACGATTGGTATTTGGCGAGTATCGGCTAACACTGGCCGATATAAGAGAAGCACCTCTTAGCGACGTTGTCAACTTCATTAAATTTGTTGGCTGGCTCACGAGCTAGGAGGTGCCTATCACCTTAGCAGGATAGACAATGGGCCTAGTAAGGCCTAATGCCGTGGGGGTAACCCACCCTCCACACGTTACGGATACAGAAGCCATTTTTTAAATTCTAACAAATGAAAAATAAAAAAAATTTAACAGAATATTCACAACAATACTTGTTGGAAATGACCATCTCTCGCTTCTATGCAGACTTCTGCTCTTCTTCACATCGAGTGACCAACTATGTCGAAAATTCCATAACTGTTACGTATGGTTTCATATCCATCAACAATTCTATTCCTTAGTTGTTTTACTGTCTCGATTGGTGTAACATAAACTAATGATTTTAGGTGCTTTCAAAAATAAAAATCTAGGCTGTTCAACTCGGGCAATCTAGGTGGTCAGAATTGTGGTCTTTTACGACTTATCCAATGATTTTGGTAAGCTCCATTCAAATACTCATGAGCCAATATGCTAAAGTGGACTGGAGCACCATTATGCATAAACCAATGTTGTTGCCGTAACTAAAGAGGAACATCATATACACCGATGCTGTATAAGAGGTATTTGAAGATTTAAGAACGAATTTACGGTGAATTAGCACATCAAACTGCCGCCTAGGAACCTTGACAGTCAATGTTGTGATGGTCTGAAGGTAGGCTATCAGTGTACAGAACAAAGATATCTGGGTTCTAATGCCGACAAGATTTTTTTTAAATCTCCAAATATGTGTTTTTACCTTTTGAGTTCGGGGATTGTCTTAATAGTTTGTAGGGGGAGTTCTGATATCGGTTTCCGAATTTTTAAATATTGCACTCTTATTCTTTAGATTTACTAATTTTTCGGATTTCGTATTGCGATTTTTCGATATTTAATAACAATTTTCAATTTGTATTTTGTTACCCATAAGAATGATACCTAGTCGGCTTTGCTTGTGAAATTAAATTAAAAGTATAAACTGTTTGCAACTCAGATACACATAAAAAAAATAGATGATAGTCCGGACTTTTTGAAAGCCAAGATCTACCCTTCAGAGATCCTTGATGTGAGTTGTCCATTTTAAACGGCAGCAGTAAATTTGGTCAAAAATATAAATCTCTTTTCCTTTGATTTTTATTTTTAAATTGGTCAAATTTGTGAATTTATTTCCTTTGATAATTGCCGATCTGGTTATAATTTGGCGTTCTAGAGAACTAGGTACCAAATCGAGTTCTGATTTAGCTTCCTAAGTGTAGATGCCATTATTATTTTTACTCACTGACTACCTACACTTTCTTAACCACCATTAATGAATACTAGTGAGGTAACGCATCTAGCAGACTTCGTAAGAGACTGAAGTCGAGATTGTCTAAATCATGCTAATCATCCTAATAAGGACGAAATGGCGAAAAGAAGAAAAAAAAAGAAGAAAAAGAAGAAGAAAAAAAAGAAGAAGAATCAAAGCTGGTGTTGAAAATACTATTCCATCCCTGCTATTTTCTTTTTGATATAATGCAATGCATGTCGCGTTATTAGTAAAAGGAGTAGTTATTTTTAGGTTGGAAACAGTGCTCGACCTTTCACTTTGAGATTTTCTCTTTTCCTTTATTTTTAATTTTTAAATTGGTCGCATTTGAGAATTGGAATTCATTTTCTTAATAAATATAAATACTTTTAATACTTATAATTTTGTCTAAATTTATAATAGGTTTTATTCCCCTAGCTTGAGATTTAAATGTACAGCCAAAATTCGCCAATATCTCTTGGTCATTGAGCTAGAATAAAGTAGAGACGACCTAAACACTATTTTGCGTTATAACACATGGACGTACTTCGAGTGACGGAAAAATGTAATGAAAATGGCGATGTAAGTGGTACTTCGATTTCTTTGAAATCATTAATTTTATATTTGAAGACTGGCAAAATGAAAATGATTTTATATCATTTAAATAAAGCTATTTATCAAAAATGTCATTTATTTTTACCAAAACTGATTAGCTTCACTATCTCGAGTTAGATATAGGACGTAAAAGTATAATGTAAAGGTGCCACATACTTTGATTTTCTTTAATATACGTTGCAAGAGAGAGGTCCCACACGCCCAACATAAGGCGCGGCCATTTTGATTCCTATGCCACAGTTCATAGCTAAAGAATCAGATCGCTCACTCTGCGTCGGCACTTTTGATCTCAATGTTCCAATTTATACACCGCGCAACTCGGATAATACAATATATGACAACCGCCTATAATAAAATAGCAGTCTTCTGCGTATCCCGAATTTGTATCCCTGGAGTGGATGTTATTTTGGAACTTTCAACTGGTCCGAGTGAGCTAACTGATTCTTTAGGAATAAACTGTGACTCCAAAAATAATACTCACTGACACTGATAGCAGCAAGCAAAATATCAGGTGCGTTTTAATCATCCGCTTCTGCTTCCGGAATTGTCGGTTTAGTCGTTTTAACCTGTCAGATTAAAACAAAAAAAACGACAATTCCGAAGCAGAAGCGGATGATTAATACGCACCTATTAAAAATATTGTGCTAAGATGTAGGCAACACGTTATAAGGGATTAAAATGGCATATTTTTCTATCTCCTTTTAAAAGGCACTCAGAAAGCTGCGCAGTGCGACCATTCTTCGTAAAGTAAAAGAAAATCAAAGTATCTGAAAGGTGCAGACACTTTAGCATCGTCATAGCATTTCTTTTCAATTCTATCTCAATGCTCTTGATCCTCATAGATACAATTGGCACAAGTAATCAGTGGTAGCTTGTGACCAAAATATTAGGTGTTCACGTGCCAGAATGTAGATAGAAGTACAGATGTAGGTAAAAAGTTTTCAGTGTTTGAGAAAGATATATTTAACTTGAAGGAATCTATGGCATGGAAATTTTTTAAAATCCTACAATTTTAATACTGGTAGTAATAATTTAAGAAGACTTTATTTCATCAACGAAGATGCATACTTAGATTAGCTTACCTGCTAAACAGACTTCACATTTAGGACCATCAGTATTAAAGATGCATTTTAAACACTGGCCAGTATTTGTATCGCAGTTACCAATAGCATTAGGATCTATATTCTTGTTACAGTCGCAAGCACGGCATGGTATAATTGTACCAAACTGTCCATTGGGATCACCGTAGTAGCCATCCGAACAAAAATCACATCGATGTCCTGCATAACCTATAGGACATTCTGTACACGTAATGGTCTCTTCATCAATTTGTATACAGGGTCCTTCATTTGGACAAATACATGGTTGACAATCGTTGGCAGTGCCTTTAAATTAAAAGAGAGTTATTACAGTTTTATTTTAACCTAATAGCAAGCAAATTGCAAGTTATTAATATTAGTCCTTAATCATGTCCAAACTAATTTAAGGAACGTTTATTAGTTTTTTTAATAATCAATTTAATAATATAAAATGTGTCTAATACTATTTTAAACCTGATTTAAATAAGAAAAAGTAAATATTGTTAATGTGCCATTATAAATTACATTACCTTTTAAAGCGTTGCCATAGAAACCCCTAGCACAAAATTGGCAATTATCTCCTGCAGTATTATGTTGACAGATACATTTGCCCGTTTCAGATTCACAGATGCTGGCGTGATTATTGCAATCGCATGGAATACAAGGAAGAAAAGAGTCGCCAAATGCAGGTGAATGTCGGAATCCGGGAGCACAGGACTCGCAAAATTGTCCAACGTAACCTAAAAATTATAATTTATACGAAATAACTGTCTAAATTTAAATATTTAATGTCTAGTGTAATATAATAAATTTTTGAAATGTCACGAATATCAGTTCCTAATAATTAAATTTATTATTTGCTACTGATAATGCTATTTTCATTTCCGATTAGGAATTGGAAGGTACTACTGTTTTTTAAGTCTTAACAACTTCCTCTAATCTCAATATTTAGAAAATATAACTCGGGTTCCTTGTATTTTCGTCATGGGGACTGACCATCGTCATAATTCAAAAAAGTTATTTATAATAAGCTCTACCTGTTGGACAGTCACATGATTCAATCCATTGAGCCGCTTGTCCAGCCACTCCTCTTAAGGCTGTTGATAGTTTTACATTATCTAGAAAGCCGCTTCCTGCTGATGTATAAGTCCCCTTAATTTTTATTGCCGTTACATTTGTTAATATTGATATAAAATTCGTTGATGTCAGGGTGGGTTGCCAACCATAATCAGGATGTTCGTGAAAACGAAAACTAAACTTTTGATTCTAGAAGAAGTAAATCAAAATGTAGTAGTTTAACGGAGAGAGCGCTATATTTTATTATAGGTTGCATTAGTATACATTACGCATGACTGTATAATAAAGATGAATTCATTATGGAATAAATATGAGTTTATAAACTTTTATTAATCCAATTAAATCGTATTACGTATTAAAATAATATATTCTTAAATCAAAGAGATAAATATATAATCCTTTAGTATCCGATTAATTAAAAGGATTTAACGATTTAGAATGATAAATATTCGGCCCCTTTACCCCGTACGTCTACCTATGAAAAGTGATTGACCCTTTACCCTTTAATCTTATCTGTGCATATTTGGAATATTTATTCTTTTAAGTTTGTCAATGTAAATATATTATTTAGGCTCTACCGGCATGATTTCAATTTTAAATTCAGATACATTCTGAAATTCATTAATGCTCGTGCAAAATTCATCGTTAAAGCACCATGCTGTATTTGTTCTTCGCGTAAGATCCACATTTATTTAAACTTAAAGCAATTATTTTCACTTATCTATGAATTTCACTTGCAATTAATAAACAATCAAATATAATTATTTAAAAGAAGGAAAAAACTTTAAATCAATTATTTGACGTTTAGGAATGACAGTAATATAGAAGAAAATATCTGTGGTTCCAGAGCTGACATTCATGGCAATTTATTGAAATTGTGACATCCTGTACCCGTGTCGCACTGCATAAAATAAGCTCCATTTTCAAAGAACTGATATATAAAGCACCAAAGTTACACCTGAAATAATGAAAATCAATAGGATTCCCGATTTGAAGAATTCGAAGATTTTTTTGGATTCTCGGACTAATCGAAAACGTAGAGAAAAGTGTTGAAAAGTAGGGATAAAAATATTTAATTTTTGTCGGCATAAATGCAATACTGAGGACGCATAGGTAAGGGGCCTGAATTCATTATTGGTATCGGTTTCCACAAAGGCGGCTCCAGGCTAAATTTTCGGAGGGAACCATTTACATTAGCCATTTCCCTTTTAGCATATTTTTGAAATAAAATGGCTCTCTCCCTGGAGCCGCCCTTGGTTTTCAAATGTGCCTTTTATACCTAAGGATTTTTTGTTTTCATCAATTTCATAGTTACCTGATATAAATCTCTTATTTGTTAATGGAAATCAATAATTATTAATAGCTATTATTATCAAACTACAAAATATAAGTTTTTCATTCTCAAAATAACCAGCTTATTTCTTTACTTTCAGTATCTTTAAAAATATATAAAATAAACTTAAACTAAAAACAACTAAATTTTTAAAAAATGGTTTCAATTAAATAAACTCTGAATACTAATAAAACTAGATACCATTTACTTTATACATATACAGGGTGTTTATTAATTGAGTGCCAGAACTTAAGGGTGTGAATCTTTGGGTAATTTTAAGGAGGAAAGTCAATGTCAACATATGTCGTAAACCTGAGCTACAGGGTGTTACAGTTTTAAGAAAAAAATAACTATTTTAATATTATTATTATTATTATCATGAAATTTTGAACACACCTTTTAATCATTAAGGAGCAGTTTTTGATGTAATAGATTTTTTAAATGTTTACCAGTGACGTCCGTAGGGAGTTTGAACTGAACAGTTTTGAAGAAAAAAAAGATACGCCACTGCTTTTTCTAAAAACCAAAATTATTTTTGATATCCTCATTTATTTTGGAGTAAATTTGGTCAATTGAAAAAAGTTCATTGACATTATTGCATTAGATATTTTGTTGAAATTATGTAGGCACTCACCATGCGTGGAAACACTTTTTTTGGGGAAAAAAATATTATGAAAATTTATTATTGAGTTTTAAGAAAAATTAGCCATCGGTAAAAAGAATGTGCCTTTCAAATAACGGATTTTTCAAATTAGGTGAAATCTCTAGGGAGCGATGAGAATTTTCCAAACAAGTACATGTGAAACATTAAATGTTGCCGCCGTTTTCCTTGAGCTAGTTTCGCTGTTCTTTTCAATTTCATGTCAAATTCCTTCTTCAAATTCTGGGCTCATAAAGACGTCTATGAATCCTAGAAAATGTTCTTGGATCGAGTGATATGCGATTCGGATACCGCTCTTGGTATATTCGAATGGCTTTATATGAATTTCCACCTGCAAGCCCACAAATAAAATGTTTTCTTATATGGTGGGTGCCGACCAAATTTTAACAAAATGTCAAAAGCAGGCTCAATGAATTTAAGGATAAAATTTTACCATCCACTTTTTTTTTTTTCGCCAAAACGATGCATATACGAAAGTAATATATGGACCAAATTTACTACAAATGAGGATTTTAAAAATAATTTTAATTTTAGAAAAAGCAGTGGCGCACCATTTTTTTTTCTTTAAACATATTTAGTTCAAACCCCGTACAAACGTCACTGGTAGAAATTAAAACAAATATTTAACGTCTCGAGTGATAAGCAAATTAGGACAAAAAAAGTTGTTTTTTTTTCTTAAAACTGTAGCAACCCCTAGCTCAAAAATTAAGAGTTTTACGACATATGATGATATTAACTTTTTTTCTTAAAATAATTCATGTAATTTAATTTAAAAGGATTCACACTCTTAAGTATCGATACTCAATTAATAAAAACCCTGTATATAGGGTAGCGAAAAAGTTTATCAACAAGGTATTTTCTTTGAAATGAATAAATGTACGAACATCAAATTGTAAAGTGAAAAATGGGACTGTATTTTGCAATTTTTCAATGTCATTTTAAATTGATGTGACGCCAGCATTTAGCATACCACTGCCATTTTTTTTTTTTTTTTAAGGCAACCTAGGTCTAATAATACGTTTATTTTTTCTAATTTTCAAGAATATACTTTTACTACAGGCCTATTCATCACCCCAAAATACCTTGTTGCTAGAATTTTTCGCTAGCCTGTATGTATAAGATCATAAAAGAACAATAATAATGCAATACAGTCCCATTCGTGACCCTACAATTTCATAATTATACATTCATTCGTTTCAGAAAAAAAAAACAAATACCTTGGAGCCAGAGTTTTTCGCTACCCCGTATAATTAATTTGCTAAATTTTGATAGACTGAATATTGATGAAAACAGCGAAATTTCAGAAACAAAATCTATATATCTATGAAGTATTTAGGCATGATCGTAATTTTAAGTGGGATTTGTAAATTAATAACACCAGTAAGGGTTATTATTTAAATTTAGAAACTTTTACAATTTTTTAAACTTAAAAACACCAAAAACTCTGGTGCAATAAGATTTTCCACATGAAATTATCGGATGGGGTGGCACTACTGAATGTCATATCACAAAGCTAAATACAATTTAAAAATGGTAATTAAAATTTAATTCTAAACCCATATCATACCGTAGTAATATGGCACTGTTTGATGAAGCTAAAGTATTTTATATGAGACAGTTGCATATCCAGAAAATTATTTTAAATATATTTAAAAATTAAATACAAATAGCTCTTTGATAACACACATATCTCACAATAAGTATCAAATCTTAGTAATTTACCTGCTAGAAATTACAGATATTAGAACAAAAAATGAAGTAAAAGAAAAACATAAAAGATTGCAAGAATAGAACGCGCAATCACTTGCTTCGATAGCCTACGTCTTATCCATTACACCATGTTGGCTGCAAGTTTATATTTGTGAGACGGTGTATATGTCGTAGCCAAATTGTAAAACCCGTCGTTTTATAAAATGTCTAGACATTTTACAAAAAACGGCCACATTGTCAAATTCTCGTTTAACATTCATATTATTTTCTGAACTGGCTAGTCGAATTGTATAATGCCTAGGTGTTTTATAAAATGACGGTAAACACGCGGCCATATTGTCAAATGTTTAAAATTATATTCTGCTTGACATTCTGGCAGGTGAAATGTTTTAGTCGTTTTATAAAATACGAATTTTACTTTAAAGTTAGGACCATCAAAATTTGAAAATATGGATTTAATGGAATTAGAACATATTATAAAGAATATTTTACATTTTTTTCTAATAAACAGAACAAATGAAACTGAAAAACAAATTAAACTGTAGATCAAATAAAACTAAAGAATAAATGAACATAAGATAAAACAACACTTGCTAGGCTTAAAAGAACCAATAATAGTCTTCGTCCGACCGTATGATTTCTGCACTGTTTTTTATTCAAAAAACAATTTCTATAGGTCATTATTGATGATGAAATAAGTGCTATCAGGACTTCACTTATAACACCCTGTATCTCGAAAACGAAACTTTTCGGACCTATACTTATATGAACTTTTACTCCTATTTTAGGATATGACCGTCTAATTTTGGGACACCCTGTATACTTCATTTAATCATTTGACAATGAATTACACAAAAGCATATTTCTAGAACTCAGCAGGCGATGAAACAATGAATAAACATTTCTAATTTTGACAGAATTTTGCACAGCATTTTAATTTAAATACACAACACATGTCGATCAGCATAATTAATAATGCATAAAATATTGCTCCATCTGTTTAACAAAAAGACTCTTATTTACCGTCAAATAGTGACAAATTAAGTTGCCCCATTTTCGCATACAAGCCTCGAAGAGGTACATCGATATTAAGTAGAATGAAAAGAAATTAAGGAGTGCCTCTTGAGGACAACACATGGAAAATTTGATTTTCCTCAACAGAAATATTTTTAGATCCCAAAATGCACTTATCCGGGATGCTATTCTCGATTTCATGCGAACATTTTCTCATACGAAATTACTCTATCAAAAATTTGCGCATAAGAATTCGAATCCATATTCTTGAACACCACTAGAACAATACAATTACGTACACGACATTTTTCGCATGACTAATTTGACAACACTGTTTCGAAGCAGTGCATGCAACTTTAAAAACTTATTAGTTTTAAAGGTTGCTTGTCATTAGCAAAAATTATCTAAATTTTTGAAGTTCGACCTAAATTGAAAGGCATGTATTGGTCAAGCGACAGGAATCAGTAATTATTTTATAAATAATAAACAAGCACTTAAGTACATATACGTGACATAACCTTAAAAAGCGTAGTAGTGTCAAAGGTAAAGCAAGGCATCTGCTAACAGAAGGCTGAGACATTGCACAGTTTAGATTATAACCAACATCTTGCTGGTAACTACCACTTGCAAAAAATGTAATAGCTGTTAAAACCTGAAACCCATAATTTGTATTGTTTAAAGGCTAAATAAAGTACCATGATTTTGTCAGATTAAATAGGTAGGTATTATTTATTAGAAATTCCTTACTTTTCTTCTAATCAGGAATTATATAAGGAGACACCCCTCTATTACATTATCCACTAGTTCTTTAGTTAATCTAAATACGGTTTTAAAATTTCGATCAGACAATTTAACAAAAGGATCTTGGTTCCTATGGAACATTCTCAGTATATCGGCCTCCTGCTCAAATTCTCCCAGAATAACCTAATTTATTACTTTATTAGGTTTTTTTACTCTCTATATGTATGAAATAAAGATAAAATAAAACCATTAACCTGACATCTATAACCTTTCTTTTTTCTTAAACTTCATTTATAAGACATTTCGTATTCGACTTTTGTGTTTCTCATGGGTTATACCCAGTAGAAAATAGTCGGATAAAATTGTTCGTATAACGGAATAAAAATACGCATACGATTAGTTTTGTATCGCTCCAGACTACGCATTTGGAATTCTCAAGCGAAAATCAAGAAATGCGTATACGTAACTTACTCTCTTGATCTCGAGAATAACACCCTTGTTCGGGTCATTCAAGCCAATATGTTTTTTAAACTGATGACGATGTAAAATTGGTTAAAACCTCATTTTTTTTCTTACCAGATTACGCTCTTATTTCAAGCCTTTAGCCACTTGCAACATTAAAGCCTTTGGTTTTTCAAAGCCTAGTTCTGTTAGCTAATCATTTAATAAACACGGCTTGCGTAAAAATATGGGCAATAAATACCTTTTAATTTCTTTTGGTGTCAGTAACTGGTTTCTGATCTTTATTACATACACATGACATCTATCAAAATTAGTTATTGTTACGAATATTCAATGAGAATTCTGGCTGCTCTTATAATCTTACAAGTCGTATATGAATTTTTGGCTATGCTGACGCGTTATATTTTTAGTATATAAAATTAAGCGCAGCAGAAATACATGTTTTACATTAATTTAAATTTGAAAACGGAACATTATTATTAGTTATTGAGTATTACCTACCAAAAATTAATAATGTCATTACCTCTACTGACGGTAGCTTATTCTGCTGAGAAAATATCGTATTAGTAATTGATTCGCCATTCCCTTCAACAATAATATCAGTCGGCGATGGAGTCGGTCTATTATCGCTGATCCTCAATACAAATTCCAATAGCTGATTATAGGATGCTCTTTGGTCGCCCAAAAATCTCGGCGGCGCAACAAAGTAAATAATTTCTTCATTTATTGACCTTACACCTACACTCTGAGTGATCGAGTCGTATTTTATGTTTGAAGGCCTGCCGTATATATCTTCAGAACTCCACCTTTCGTCGTTTCGTGAAAACGCAGATTCGATGCTGTACTTGAAATAACCCGGCGCGGACTTGCAACTTGATGAGTGGCCGTAGCAGAAACACGGAGTGCAACCAAAGGGATTGTCCTGTTGGAGGTTAAAGTAACCTGGTTTGCATTCTCTACATCGTCTTCCTAAAATAAAAATAAAATCTAAAAAAATTGGCAAATTTACAATAAAAAATAAGTTATTAGACCAGAGCATACTGGCGCATTCGTTTGCAAAATTGTTTTAATTCGCAATTTTTTTTTTTTAAATGTCCGGAAGGCTTTTTTTTTTTTTTTTTTTAATTTGGTGTCATCGGCGTCGACTACTACGGCCATTAGCCTCGTGTTCTGTGTAGGCTTTGTTACTGTCTCCCAGCGCCACTTTAGGAACAGAACTGTTAATTATAACCCAACAGTGAATGGTCGAGTGGGGAATCCTACCTATGCATTAGAATTAATATTTAATTTTTTTTTAATTGAATAAAAATCCCTGACACCGGTGGGATTCGATCCTCAGACCTTCCGATCTCAAAGTCACGACTCTAACCATTGGGCCAACCCACCCCCTCCGGAAGGCTTTTCTGATTATAAAAGTGTAAGATGACACTCGATATTTGTTGATGTTATTGTTTAAACAACGAAAAACTAATTAAATAATTAAATTATATATGTATATGTATATTATAATTTTATAGTTATATAAGAATGGCGAAAATATTGTAAGCATAAGTACGCGTATACGAACTAGTGGACGTAAAGCATTGTCTTTAGAAGAAAAAAAAAATACTTTGTTTTACTTTTTGTGGATGAAATAGCCACTAAATGTAACACCTATACTAGAGTATCTATGCGGACAGTGTTAAACATTATAGTATTACAGAAGATACAGTTATTGGAGAAGTCTCACATCCGAAAAAACCCCCCCGGAAGAAACAAGACCTTTACTGAAACTTGGGTAACGAATGTAATAAGACATTTGTCCTTTTTTTTTTTATTTCGAAATGGAATTCTTACTCTCAAAAAATTACACTCAGAAATAGAAAATAGCCCCACTCTTATAAATATATCATATTTTCATCGGAAAAAAATATTACATCAATAAAATTTTGGTTACAAAAACGTGACAGAAACAGCTTCTTCACAGAGAAATACGAAATCATTGAGGGGAGACATGGTTATTTAAGGAAAATAGCAGATGCAAGGAATCAGCATAAATAGGTATTTTATTTAGATGAAACATGGGCTAATGCTGGACATACAGTGACAAAAATTTGACAAGATAACTCCATCAAAACTAAACAACAATCCTTTATGGAATGGGTCTCTTGTGGATTAAGAAATCCAACAGGAAAAGAAACTCGTATAATAATAACAACCCACATTGGAAGCACTGATAGATTTTTGCCGGATGGTCAAAGAAAACAAGAAACTACCATGAAGAAATGGATAGCACTATGTTTGAAAATTGGTTTCAGAAAAATATAAAAAAATCCAGCCAACTCCGGTATTGTTTTGGATAATGCACAACTGGGCAATTTTGCTGATGAAATCATTTATCTAGAGTAGTTTTTACTAATGACATATGTTTGATAATTATATCAATAATTTCATATAAGGCGTTTTCTAATATTCAACAAAATGATGGACTGATGATAAATCACGTGACCAATAAATTGTCGACTAGTGCAATCAATAATCTTAACTGTCAAATTATCTTTATTTAATAAAAAACAAATAAATCTAAACACTTTTTGATAAGCATAAAAACTAAAAACAAGTATGGGTAATACAATAATTGAAAAAATATGTACTTGCCTTCATTTGCTTGCTGTAGGGGAAGCCGGGGTATAACGGACACCGGGGCATAACGAACATTAGCCCTACTTCCATTCATAAAAATGTAAGTCCGACAATAACGTTCTGTGTTAGTTTACAAAGCCCCTTCAACTTACATGTAGCGGTACCGTCTTGTTAAAGCATGTTCATGGTCGTCAGCGATATTTATTTATTTTAAGTGAAGTAAAAAATTTGTTATTTTCTTTTACAAATAACTTAAAGTGCTTGCAAAATTGTGCAATACTTGTAATACTGTGGTGATTAGTAAACATTGCTGTCTCAAATCATTCATTAAAACATAGTTTAGCCATAGCTGTTTTAGTAATTTATTGCAAATAATGAATCATGATGTTCGGGGCATATTGAGCGGGGCAAAATGGGCTGCTCGTTTTTCCCCAGCACCGATTACAGCTCTTGGACGTGTTAAATGAAACATCTTAGTGTCTACTATGCTAATGAAGTCAAAAATTAGTTACGTACTAATCCCGGGCGAGTTGTCTCACATGATTATGGGTATTACAAAAACCCCCAATTAAATAACGAATTACTAAAAACCTAGGAACAAGGCGTATATTAAGTCTCAAACGGAAAAAGCGAAGAATAAAAAGAGAAAAGTTTTCGACTATACACAAAGTTTTAACAATAAAAAATGACATGATGTAGCACCATCAACATAACAGACAGAATCAAACCTCAAGATAAATAGCCAAGAACGAGGGTAAAGAATAGCGTTTCTGAAGAGGTTGTCGAAGATGATGTTCATTGTTTCTGTTTTATATATTTCTACTTGGATTCCGATGAAGATTTGGTGGCGTGTCGTCAATACCAGAAATGGACCCATTGTTCATGCGTCAGAGAAGCCGATGACGATGATGAGTGTTCTCATATTTGAGATTTTTAAAAATAAATACAAACAAACTTTCAAGTGCGCCAATTTTCATCCTATTCCGGGAAACAACGAGCAAATATATGACAATATTTTTTTTTAAATTGTGGTTAAGTTAACCTTTGCGTTAGTTTAATATATTATATATTTTTTTATTAATAAACATGTAAGCAATGTAACTCGACTTGTTATTTTTAGTAAAATTTATTTAAACGAAAATTATGATTTTTTGTCCTTAACGTGTCCGTTATGCCACGGCTTTCCCTGTATCTAATATACTGACAATATTATTTTAGAAGTAAGCCGACTTAGAGATTGGATTGATAAAATACAGTGAGTATTTTCACTCATATCAAGAATTTTGGGAGAACTTTTCCTATTTTCATATCTGTTTATTAATAATTATTAATTTAAGGTTATGATACGTGATCCATCAGTACATCAACACAATCGGATTTGGTGACAACCATCTGAGAATAAGGTTAAATTAAAGAATATGATGTATGACTCACCTAAAAATTTTTGATGAATAAAAGAACGGTTTTGATGAAGGCATAGATGAATATTAGAAAGCGCCTTTTCAGTGTATTAAAATTTTGTTCTGGGTTGAGTAAAGACAGACATAGAAATATGCAACAGACAACACTATCGAGTTTGAGAGGATTCCAATCATAAACCAAGAACTGATTAGATTTAAAGAGAGAGGAAGGTATGTAGTGAATTACATGCGCTACGTATCTTCTTCACATTTGCATTGCGTCTCTTACGCCACATGCGAAAAACACGTCAAACACCCGTTATCCCTTGATAAATAAAGAAATAATTAATTGGAGGATATATATTGTATATTATATTTTTAAAATAAACGACATATGTGTATAAAAAACTCCAAATCGGAATAATGATAAATATTTCATTCCTAACAACAAGGTGATGAGCTCCATCTTTTGTCTTTATAGAACTGCCATGCAATAAAAGTTTATCAAGGGATAACGAGTGTTTGATGTGTTTGACGCGTGTGATGCAAGTGACGCAATGAAAGTGTGATGAAGATATGTAGTGCATGTAAGTCACTACACACATTTAATTTAATTAATTATTTAAATAACACCCTGTACATTAAACCTTGTTAAATATTGTTGCGAATTTGTTTCAAGTTTCAATCATGTACAAAATTGATTATTTAATATTTAAACATTAGTCCAATAACAATAAACTATAGATAGGGTGTAAATATAATCTTTGTGAAAGAAACGGAACTATTTCCACCGGGAAGAATTTTCTGCGAGGTAACTCTTCCAGTTTTAATAGCGACTCCAGATTGCGGATACTCTGTTTAGAGGCTCTGGATATCGATTGCGAAAGGTTAGATCACGGATTAAACAAATAAAGTTAGTAATATCTAAGTGAAATATTGGAGTTATAAGTAAATTTTGTATATTTGTTATAGTTTTTAGGCTTATTTTTGTTATATGTCTGATTGTGACCTATTTTGTATAGTTGTTTTTAAAATATATTTGTTTTGAGAAAAAGGGACTATCAAGCAAAGTTTAAAATAATATAGTTGATTGAGCCTGAGATATACTTAGTCTCGTTTTTATTTTTAAACCCCAAACTGTGGAAAAACATAGAAATTGTCACTTAACAGTTTTATTCGAGAGCACGCTATATGTGATACGTATAGTAATATTCCAATGCCTTTCATGGTATTAGCAAAAAAAGTAGATATTGTTCAGAGGAAAACTATTATAATACTTTATAAGACGGTTTTGAGATTTTCTTGTATATTATTATTTTGAATTTGTCACATTTTAACTTATGTACCTACTTATTTTAATACATTACCTTCAACATTTTCCTTGCAGTTACAATTCCCGGAATACGGATCACATGTAGGTGTATTTTGAACTGAACCAGACTCATTGCATCCACAACTTCTGCATCCGTAAGAAGAAAACTCATAGAAATTTACTTCGCACTGACGGCATTTTTCACCAGTTACACCAGGTTTGCAGTAACATTTTCCTTCGAGATTACACTGAAGATTTTTAGCACCAATTCGATCGCAATCACAAGGAACACAGTAACCATCTTCTCTCATGTAATAGTTTTCACGACACTTTTCACAATTCGGTCCATCTCTATTGGCGTTACAGTCTAAACAGTGACCTCCGTGGCCTGTTATTTCGTACAAAGATTGGTCGAAATAGCATCTGTTAGAAAAGCCGTTGCAGTTACATTCTGAAAGTTAAAATAAAAATAAATTATTATTTTAAAACCCGACTAAGAATTTTTAGAAATAAATTGCTCAAAGTAATGGATCCGTCTATTTGTTTTACTAATTGGTTAACCCACAAAGTTCTCCCGCTTTCGAAAGACAAAATAATATATTAAAACTTCTGTCTGGTTGCTTAAGTGCCGACAGAGACTTCGTACGCCAATGAATTACTTCGTTAATGCATCGCTATTTAAGGACTCTGAACATCCGTGAAGACATATAAGGCATAAAGTCCAAAAAGCGACATCATTAGCGAAGTAAAATCTCTTACAAAGACCAGAACCTATATAAAAACAATGCCCGGCTTATTCCATGTACCGCGGCGCTTAACAAATTACAGGGAGGCTCATGGGTATATCTATTATTTTAAAAAGAAAAGAGCTTATTTATCGGGTTTATTGTACCTGCACCATAGTCTTTATCTAAAGAACTAAGAAGCGTGCGAAAATATTAAGGTTTGCCAAAGATTTCGGTAAAAAATTTATGTCATTAATTTTAACATAAATCGTTCTTAATGTGGGCTACTAAAGACGTCTTAAGAGTTTTTTTAAAAATAGTTGAAATATTACTTTGTCCTTTGGTATTTAAAAATAAATATATTTTTAAGTTGCAACACGTACAACTAACAGAAGAAAATAAATAAACTCATTACACTTTAAAATAAAATTTAGTTTAAAACACCATTGATCTTTTTATGAAAAACTCAATTTTATATATTTTGTATAATATATTGCGCGATATAGCGGCAAGTTACAAAGATAATAGTAGTTTGTGTAACAAGAATGAATATGGACAATACACTCGAGTTGAACAGTATATTTTTTCTACGACCCACTAACGAAAATCTACAAATATTAAAAATTATTTTAGGTTATTAAGATACAATAAATAATTTAAAATTAATTTATGACTTTTAATAATTTATAAAATAAAATAAACAAGAAAAAAAAAGAGAAAAAAAATTTCATTTCATTTCATTTTTCTGAGATTCGAACTCGAGTCTTCCGTATGGAAGGCAAGAACGCTGACCACAGGACCATCTATGCGTTTATTTGTTTGCTTTAATACTCGTAATTAAATTGACTTAATATAGTGTTATTTAAACTAACTAACGAATTATTTATAATTATAGATAAAATAAAAATATAAATTCTAATATTTATCGATTCTACACAATAATAACTTATTTAATTGTATGTTTAATCTCAATAACTAAAAAATATACATCATAATAAGTGGATCGATCTCGGAAGGTATTCTTTGTTACCAGATAGAAAAGGTAGCGCGATTCGTCATGAACTTTCAAGGCTTTTCCAGGGGCTGGTAACTGACATTGAAGTTCTAGCAGTCGACCAAACTTCTTACGGAACACGTATGCGAGTCCTCGTGCGTCGTTGATGCTCGTGGAAGTAATATGGACCAGCAAGTAGTCTTTTGGAAGCGATAGCAGATCTTGTGTGTGTATGTGTAGGAGGGGTTGTTGGCTTTAGACTAAGTCTATTAGCCACAGATATTTTTTTTATTTTAAAAATAGGTAATTATATGTTGAGGTTACAATTTATTTCGTCATATATATCTTTATTAAAAGTACTTAGTAAAGTACTGATATTAGTTAGGAGATTTACTTTACTAGTTTTCTAATGAATTTGTCGGAATTGTTCTTGTTAAAAAATATATGGTTCAAGTCACCGACTGTTAAGTTATCACACTCATATGTAGGGGTCTCATTGATACCGATTCTAAATAAATATGCTGAAAAATACCCGTGGTTTAGTTTCTTTCGTGTTATTGTTATGGAATATAACCTACTGATATTGTACAAAAAAATGTAATCAATTTTTTTTGGCAGTGTAGGGTGTATATCAACGTAATGATTATTGAAAGATGATACGACACGTAGGCATTCCATAAATTTTTCCAATCTGTACTCATTTGGTTCTTAAAGAAACTGATTATATCTTCGTACGCAAATACATCCTCTATTTCACCAAGGAGAGTAACTTGTTTCGCCGCCGAATCGACAATTTCATTCCCTCGTATTCCTGCATGTCCTTTGGTCCAAATGAAATCTACTTTAATATTTTTTACTTAAGTTGCACAATAAGGATCTAATATTTATTATTAAGTGTTGATTATATTTTTTTGTGGCATTACTTTCCAATGATTGTAGAACAGATTTAGAATCTGACATAACTACAGCTTTGTTTATTTTTTCACTAAGACACCACTCAAAAGTAGATTCAATTGCTTTGGCTTCATCAGTTAAAAATTGAGCAATAGTTCGGGATTCAACTTTTCTGTATATAGTTGAAAATTGGGACTATAACCTGTACTGGTTTCAGACTTCGAACCGTCTGTAAATATTTGAATTGTATTAGTAAATCGAATTAGTATGAATGAAACGAGGGTATTATTAATAACACTAATATTTGAATATAAAGGATATAATGCTGTGAACTTGCTTACAGTGACCTCAAAGTGTTGATCATAAAGTGGATATTTTGAAGCTTGTTTATAGTATTTACTAAATACACTGGTATTAGTGAATGCATCTGCTAGTAATGGATATTTTTGTGATATCCAGTAGGTATTAACTAAATTATCTATACATAATTGAGAGATAGATTGATCAAGGTACGTGTTAAATGTTCTGTATTTAATTACTAATTTATTAGCTAAAAAAGTACTTCTTAAATTTAAGCGCAGTTCTCGTGCTTCAGCAAGCATTGCAAAGCATGGAAATGAATTCATTGCGGCGCCGATGCAAATTCTTATTGCTTTATATTGTATTCGGTCAATTATTTTTGAATTAGTATTGGATGCTGATCCATATAACACACTCACATACTCCATAATTGACCTAATATAGAATATAAGGGTCATTTTAGGTTCTGCACCATATTTAGTTTTCGTAACATATCGCAGCATATGAATGCCTTTTGCACACTTATTTTGTATATAATCAATATGTTTTATCCATAACAATTTTGTGTCAAGGACTATGCCTAGATATCTGTACTGGTTTACAATTGGGAACGTTATATTTTTTATTCCATAAAACTATTTCTGTCTTGTGAACCACATGAGTGACGATTTTCTGGAGAAATAGTAAACCCTAACTCCTGCAGCCAATCCAGTACATGACACACTTCATGCGATAATTTACTCACACCTTGCTGGTATGAACTTTGGATAGTGTGTATGCAAATATCATTTGAATATTGAATTATTTTTATTTTTCATCAAACATACTATACAAATCTGCTGTATAAATGTTAAAAAGCATTGGAGAGAGCACAGACTCTTGTGGTAAACCATCATAAATAACTCTTGGACCATAAAACATATTTCTATGATCTCTAATATATATTTTTTTATTTTTGTAAATTTCAATTATACTTGCGGCTAGCAGATCTTGTTGTTGCTCGATCGTAACACCATATCTTGCTTTTTCAATCCCTCAATAAATATGCACCCATAAATTCTTCAAAGACAATGTCAGGTTTTTTTTTAGGTTGGTTTACTTCTTCTTCTTATTCTTCTTCTTTTTTTTTTTTCTTCTTCTTCTTTTTCTTCTTCTTCTTCTTCTTCTTCTTCTTCTTCTTCTTCTTCTTCTTCTTCTTCTTCTTCTTCTTCTTTTTCTTCTTCTTCTTCTTCTTCTTCTTCATGGTCATTCTCAAATGGCGCCAGCCTGTTTTGATGCACTACCTTCGGTTTATCATTTGGGATCTTACTTATACGGTAACGGTTAATTTCATCATTAATTTTATTCTGGATGAGATACAGACCTTCCCAAAACCTTTTAAACTTCGTAGAAAAACCTTCCTTGAAACATCTCTTTGTAGCTTGGATAACGTACCGTTTCTTCATCATGTCGCTGGCGATTTGAAGATACGAGCGGACCAATTCATGCATATCGTCCATTATTTTTCGTAACTGGATCACAAAGTCTTAACCAGCTACATCTTCTCCAGGTCTGCATCTATACTCAAGGTCGCACGGTAGTCTCATCTCACGCCCAAATAGAACCGTTGCTGGTATTTGGACTATTAATTCATTGACAGCGAATGTATAAGCCATTGCAAAGAGCAAATGATACTGATTCTAATCTCGCTGATGGTTAGAAACTACTTTTGATAGATCTTTGCCAATGGTTTTATTCATTCGCTCTACCATTCCATCTGATTGTGGGTGCAATGCTGTGGTTCTGGTTGTCTTCATGCCTAGTCTGTGACAGATTTTACAAAAGAATTGGCTTTTAAAATTTCTGCTTTGGTCAATGTAAATCTCTAAGAGCACTCCAAACCGACAGATAAACTCATTTATCAACACATCTGCAGTAGTTGCGGCCTCTTGACTTGGGATGGCGTAGGCATTCACACACTTTATAAAATAATCCATAACCACCAAAATGTATTTATTACCATCCTCGATCACAGGGAATGGTCCAGCAGTATCTAAGGCCATCCTCTCAAATGCTTGTATTGCTTCATGGGAGCCTTCCTTGTTTTACTCACAGGTGGTACATTTCTTACACCAGTCCTTTACATCATCGGAACTGTTCATCCAGTAAAACCTTTTCCAAACTCCCTGAAGGGGTTTCTTATTGTTAATGTTTTTTTTAAGTCCTTCTGATGGACTGTCGTGTTACTGACGAAGTACTTCGGCTACTCTACTCCTTGGAATGACCAACTGTCTTCTGTTTTCGGAACCATCATCATTATCTAGTACTCGCTTTAATAGGCCTTCTTCAAAAGAGTCCCACTGAGCTCAATATGATTTGACTACTGGAGAGAGTTTTCCAAGTAGGTCGACAATTTTCCTCTTTCCATTGTTGCATATTCTTTAAAACGGGATCATTTTCTTGTTTTTCCCTAAGTTTGACAGGGGCCCACTCCTCGCTGACAACCGTCGTTCGTCGTACTGTAACTTCTTTAGTAGATGTGGCCAGACAGAGTTCCTTGACCAATACCTTCTTTACACTTCGAAGGTTCTACCATAACAGGCAGTCCTTTCTTGCAACCGCGTTACTCTTATAGTTTTACATCTATCAGGCAGCGTTACTCTTATAGTTTTACATCTATCAGGCATCACCGTTCCTTTCTGTACAGCCACTGGCACGGTTTTTGGATTCTTTGGGCTTACATTTCCCATTTCACCGCAATTCCAGCACCTAATTGTTTTTGGCTGTTTCTCAATAAGGCTTTTTATCATGTGAATCCTTGCTGTCCTTACTCCACTGTATCAACCAGAAGCTAGCGTAGCTGCTTTATATTCAAGAGCAGCGGACAAGACATCGATCAATGTTTTGTGACTGGCTAAAAGAAACGTTCTTTGCATTTCTTGGTCACAAAGTCTATTAACACATGCTTGAACAGACAAACATTCAATTATGTATTTCGGAGCTGATGGGTAGGCTAATCGCATTATCTTCTCACTATCTAATTTGAATTCTTGAAGGCTCTCGTCATGTTTCTGTTTACGATTCTTCAACTGTAATCGTTACACCTGCTCCAAGTATTCGTCTTCCACAGGTATTGTCTAAAGAATATCTAAAGCATCTCTTTGAAGGGCGATGGTCAAATTTACTGACTTATCTCGTTCAGACCATTCGTTTGCTCTGACAGCTGTTTCAAACTGTTCAAGGTAGTTGATCCATGACATCTTTCCGTCGAAAGTTGGAAATTAAACACGAGCAGAATTTACAGCTCCTTCCAATTTCAACTTCGACTTCACCCCATGGCACTTTATTTCACCGTCCTTGGTCTGGTCTACATGTTCCATTTTTTCTATCTTCCTTTCGTAATTATTTTATTTTCTCCTCCAAGGAAGACTTTATTTTCTCCTCAACGGAAGTCATCTTATTTTTCACATCAGCAGAAATTTAATTTTTCAGAGAAGACATTTAGTTTTCCATGTCGGAAGAAATTTCTGTTTTTAAAGAAGATATGTCAGAAGACACCGAAAAAACTTTACCATCTAGGAAAGTAATGTCAAAATAAACTTTAGTTTTTTTATAGAAGAAATATCTGAAGAAACTTTATTTTCTAAGAATGATATCTTACTTTCGATATCGGAAGAAATTGAAGAAATTATAGCAGACGCATCATCCGAAAATAAAAACGTTTCCGGATCTAAACCTTCATTTTTTAGTGCTTTTTTAAGTCGTTCTGCCAGCTCTGATTTCTTTCCTGTCGTCTCCAGTTCACGTTCTTCTTACCCTTGACGTATCTCATGCATTTTTAAATAACACAATTTTTTGCCATTTTTGTCCACTATTTAGTGGGTAAAAAGTCCTTACTCTCGAATTTTCTTTTTGTTTTTGAATTATCCGTACAACCAATATCTCAAAATGTTTCACTCCCCTCCAAAAATAAGAAGAATGGGAAGAAGTGCCCACTCTTGGAATTTTTTCTATTTTTTAATTATTTATACAACCAATATCTCAAAATACCCGAATTATGAAAAATTGTTTGCCTTCACTTAGGGACTAGTCATTCGGAGATCATAATAGTCCCTGCCAAACTACGTCCAGACAATATAATACCTTTTCAATCAATAAGATGTTATAAAATTAAAATCGATTGTCAACTTTTTTGTGAGGGGGGGGAAAGGTAGTAACGAAAATCGGATTACGTCTTACATTTAAGTCCTTTATACAACCGTGAGTGGGGGGAGTGGGGCGGTTGATCGAAAATTTCCAGTTCTCAAAGGTGCGTGTGCGACTTTTGGTTCCAATTTAGAAAAAAATTACTAATAATTAGTATTAAAAATTGGATGCAGTTATAAATAATAATTGATTGATTGATTGAGAAATAAATATAAGACGAGAAGGTGACAAATTCTCCAATATTTAAAAATCCAAAATTCCAAACTGGTAGTGCTAACTTTACATACATCATATCTCAGATGTGATCAGCTTACTCAATGAAAGAATAACAGTAATCAATATTACTTAAATAAAAAGGCGACTAATTTCAGCCTAACAGGACCATTTTCAGATTTCCAATACAAAAATATGATGGTAAATAGAAATAAAAAAATATAGATAAACTTTTTTAACAAAATGTGTAAAATACAAGGTTTTTAGTATTTATATATTTATATAATTTTAAAAAACCGTCACCGCATCTTAACCAAATTTATATGAGACCACCCTTGAGGTACCCCCTTACTAACAAAAAAAGAATCATAGAAATTGGACAAGGTGGTAAAGAATTACCGCTAAACATACATTAAAAATGAAGAGTTTGAGGATTTTCTAATGGACCTAATTATTAGATTTTGACCAAATTAATATGGGACCACCCCTAAAGTATCCCCTTAAAAAAAAAGAATCATTGAAATCGGATACCGTGTTAAAGAACTATCGCTGAACATACATAAAAAAATATATATTACGACGCATGATACTGTTAGTATCATGATTACGACGAATTGAGAACCTCCTCCTTTTTTAAAGTCGGTTAAAAAGGTAAAAATTGTGTAGTACTGGAACAATCATTAGACGATACAAATATAATTTTCAACTAAAAACTAGGAGATTTTAGCAAAATAAGAGGAAACATTTATGATTACTTAATATCATAAAGCAAATTAAACACCGTTAATGTGAACTGTGAATACATAATTAAATGTAGAATCCGAAACAGTACGAGAACTCGAATCCAAAGATAAACACCCTCTTTTACATGTAAGACATATATTTCTGTTGCAAATGATTTTATACAATAAAAATATGACGCACTATAATGGGCGAACGTTTACAAAGAAGATATAACCAATTTAGTCAAAAATGCAGATACGACTGATGTGCTTAGAAAGGCAATTTTGTTATCAATGTTATCAATGTTTTATATAATGAACGAATAAAAATGACATTACTAAATTGTGCTCATTAACTTTGCTATTTTGCCAACACGCGCCAGTAACGAGAACCGAGGTGGAATCGAGAAATAAATTCTATAATATTTGGCAACTTTTTAACTTATTGTAATTATTATATTGGCTGCTTATGCACACGTTTTTAATACCAATTTTCTTCTAAATGCCTAACTAATGGATAAATTAAGGTTTTCTAAAAAATACTTTAGATCTTTATTGTTTCTTTGTACATGGGAGACAAATTCAGATGCGTTATTATTCCTAGTTGTAGTTCATTACAAAGTTATATTCTATATTAATGTTTGTAACAGTAAATCATTAGTATTGCAAAATTAAAAATACGTTTAATGAAATGATCACTAAAATAACGACATGTTTGTGATAGTCGTTGGTTTGATTTGGACTTCAAACAAGTCTAGATAATTTGAAAAACCTAGCCTTCGTTTGTTAGATATTGGTTGAGACGCCGATCTTCAGCAGTAGAACGTGTGCTGAAGACAAAATTTTATTTTCCAATAATTTCTTTGGAGCAATTCGTTACGCCGAAATGTTAGGCATTTGAAATTTCTACGCAAATATCTGCAGATCATTTTCTGCCGCTGAACTTCTGCCTGATGTAGCGCTAGTAAAAGATAAATAATAGTGTCAGAAAGATAATTTATTTAACTTTTATCCGATTTAAAAAAAAGGAGGAAGTTCTCAATTCGTTTGAACTTTTTTATAAAATATAATTCTTAACCATGTTATCCGATTTCTATAATTCGTTTTAAGAAAGAAGTAGTCCCATGTAAATTTGGTCAAGATCTGATAATGGGATCCATAAGAACATCATTAAACTCTTTATTTTTTATGTATATTCAGCAATAAATCTTTACCACTTTGTCCGTCTGTCTTTTGTTGATAAAAAAGGGGGTCCTCGTGGGTGGTCCCATATATATTTGGTAATGATCTGATGATGGGATCTATGAAAAAATCAGCACCCAATTTGTAATGGCATCTGCACGATTTTTAATTACTTTTGTAACTTGTAACATTTGATTACATAATCAATTTGTTTAATAAAGAACGAAAAAATGATTTAGGTACCCAGAAAGAGTTAAAGAGAAAATGTTATTGGTCGCAGATATCTACAAATGGCAAACATAAACGACATCTGTGGTACACGGAACCTATAAGATCAAAATTATTTGACCTTTTTGTATATTCTGTATATAGTCCATAATTATTTCCTATGAGCCAAAAACGCATTCCTCGCTAACGAGGCATCAAATATCTGAATCTGAACTATTAAGTAAAATTAACTAGAAATGAAGTTGATGGATTTTTAATGATGTGCATCTTATCTTGACATATAAATAACCTTCCCTCCTCATTCGATGACACTGACACTAACTCCTTTTCGGCGAATTAGGTCTTGAAAAATCGTTTTTAAAGAGTAAGATGTAAATTTAAAATATGTCGTGAATATCCTACAAAAATATCAATTTGCGAGAAATGCAACAGAAAAGGCCATTTTACCAGTTGCTCTTTATCAAACGATATTCAAGTAGTAGAATACACGTCAGAAGATTTATAAATTCTTAAGATTGGATGCCTTTGAATTAATTCATTGTCATGTAATGATGATCGCCAGAAGAAGCAAATACGAATCAAAGTTACATCTCTTTTCAGTGACGTGAATTTTAAATACAATACAACACCGGATACAGGGGCAGAAGTTTATGTTGCGGGTGAAGAGTTTTTGACAATAATTAAAATACACTACAAAAAAATCTAATAGCTGATTGTGATATAAAGCCCAATGGAAGGCAATCCTATGCACATACATTTATTAGAAAATGTGTCTCCATTCTCCATACTCCTAAACACAAAACAAAACTTTGCAACAGAGGTAAAGTACCTAGGGTCTCACCTTTGACAGCATGTTAATATGGAACTCCACATTTAGAAAACAGAGTTAAAAGAGCATACATTGCTTATGAACAATGCCGCCGTACTGTGGGACGCACCTGTGGTTTCTCCCCCAGAGTCCGTCACATGGACTTACACGGCTATCATAAGACTTATGCTAATATACTGTGCAGTTGTCCTGGGTACCGAAAACCCAAAAATTAACAACTATCTGTAAACTAGAACAAATTCAAAGAACAGCATGTCTCAACATAACAGGAGCCTTGAAAACAACACTGACCAGAGTCATGGAAGTCATTCTTAGTCTCACTCTCCTTGATATTTACATCAAGGAGGTTGCTCTGACAACAATGACGTCCTTTGCACGGTTAGAAATAGAACCTGATGTAGCATCTGGTGAGGAGGAGACGTCACTTTTGGCGCTCGATACGCTCCCACTGCTTCAAGCGAACATGGACTCCATCTCACCGAAATATATCTTCCATAAGTCATATAAAGTTATAATAGAACAAATAGAAGAGCCAGAAGTGGCAGGTACAATTCATATCTACACCGACGGTTCTAAAACAAAACAAGGCTCAGAATGTGGAATATACTCCAGATTCTTAAACTTAAACATAGGCTGCAATAGTGCCAGTGTAGTTTAAAACAGAGCAAACGGGGATTCTCATAGCAGCAGCAGCAGCAGCAGCAGCAGCAGCAGCAGCAGCAGCAGCAGCAGCAGCAGCAGCAGCAGCAGCAGCAGCAGCAGAAGCAGCAGCAGCAGCACCAGCAGCCACCAGCAGCAGCAGGAGGAGGAGGAGGGAGAAGGAGGAGAAGGAGGAGAAGGAGGAGAAGGAGGAGAAGGAGGAGAAGGAGGAGAAGGAGGAAAAGGAGGAGAAGGAGGAGGAGGAGGGGAGGAGGAGGAGGAGGAGGAGGAGGAGGAGGAGGAGGAGGAGGAGGAGGAGGAGGAGGAGGAGGAGGAGGAGGAGGAGTGAGGAGGAGGAGGAGGAGGAGGAGGAGGAGGAGGAGGAGGAGGAGGAGGAGGAGGAGGAGGAGGAGGAGGAGGAGGGAGGAGGAGGAGGAGGAGGAGGAGGAGGGAGAGGAGGAGGAGGAGGAGGAGGAGGAGGAGGAGGAGGAGGAGGAGGGAGGAGGAGGAGGAGGAGGAGGAGGAGGAGGAGGAGGAGGGAGGAGGAGGGAGGAGGAGGAGGAGGAGGAGGAGGAGGAGGAGGAGGAGGAGGAGGAGGAGGAGGGAGGAGGAGGAGGAGGAGGAGGAGGAGGAGGAGGAGGAGGAGGAGGAGGAGGAGGAGGAGGAGGAGGAGGAGGAGGAGGAGGAGGAGGAGGAGGAGGAGGAGGAGGAGGAGGAGGAGGAGGAGGAGGAGGAGGGAGGAGGAGGAGGAGGAGGAGGAGGGAGGAGGAGGAGGAGGAGGAGGAGGAGGAGGAGGAGGAGGAGGAGGAGGAGGAGGAGGAGGAGGAGGAGGAGGAGGAGGAGGAGGAGGAGGAGGAGGAGGAGGAGGAGTGAGGAGGAGGAGGAGGAGGAGGAGGAGGAGGAGGAGGAGGAGGAGGAAGGGAGGAGGAGGAGGAGGAGGAGGAGGAGGAGGAGGGAGGAGGAGGAGGGAGGAGGAGGAGGAGGGAGGAGGAGGAGGAGGAGGAGGAGGAGGAGGGAGGAGGAGGAGGAGGAGGAAGGAGGAGGAGGAGGAGGAGGAGGAGGAGGAGGAGGAGGAGGAGGAGGAGGAGAGGAGGAGGAGGAGGAGGAGGAGGAGGAGGAGGAGGAGGAGGAGGAGGAGGAGGAGGAGGAGGCGGAGGAGGTTTTAAGTAATAATTCTTACAAAAGATAGTACAACCCTATGAAGCTATTACTAACTAGAATTAAAAAATCTAAAAATAATTTAAAATGTGTGTTTGTAGGTATACATGTCCCCGAGAAGATCCATTCAATGAATATAAAAAATCAAATACCAAATGAATGTTATAAATAATTAAAAACAAATAATTAAAAAGAACAGGTAGTCAGCTAAAAATTTTCACAGAATGTGTAATTTCTGTTGCCCGTTAGTAACAAAAAATATTAAAAATAAAAAATAAATTAAACATTAAAAGGGGGTTCCCCTACTAGAAATGTATTTTTTTTTTGTTTTTTTGCTCAATCTTAGTAAAGTATTTAAAAAGTACCTACATAGTATGAAATATTGTACGATGGTGCAGAACTTTTTATGCGCGAGTTTGACTCGCACTTGGCCATTTTTTATTTAATACTTTGATTATTTTCTTTAACCTGCCACATTTTTTTGTATACTTTGTTTTTTTTGGTGTGTCATCGGCTTCAACTGCTAATATTATTTTGCATCGTGTTCTGTGTAGGCTTTGGTACTGTTTCTCAGCGCCACTTTAGGAACAGCACTGTTAATTAGAACCCAACAGTCGAGTGGGGAATCCTACCAAGGCAATTAATTTTAAATAATGAAATTAAATGGAAAAATCCCGGCCAACGATGGGATTCGAACCTGGGACCCTTGGATCCGCAGAGAGAGATTCTACCACTGAGCCACCCACCACCTTTGTATACTTTATTTGTAAGTCCAAAATTAATGACTTTAATTACAAAAAACTTGATTGTTTTGATAAAATATAAATCGTAGTTACTCATTACATCCCCTTTTATCGACGCCACTCTACGCCACTGATGCTTATATACATTTGTCTAATAAATACGATTATTATTGCTTAATGAACATATTTCCAATATCCAATTTCATATACATAATTTTTAAAATATGTTCCATTTTTGGAATTTCATAATGTACATAGCTTTCATGTGTGAGTAGAGTTAAAACCCAAAAATCTCGGAAATGTAATGTTTTAGAAGAGTCCCTTTTTACTTTCCTATCTGTATACAGATATAAGGAAAGTATAGGAATCATGATTTTTTTCGACCTCGAGTTTTCGACGGATTTTTACGTTTTGAGGTCCCCTGAATCCGTTTTGACTATTTTCGCGATGATGTCTGTGTGTGTGTGTGTGTGTGTGTGTGTGTGTGTGTGTGTGTGTGTGTGTGTGTGTGTGTGTGTGTGTGTGTGTGTGTGTGTGTGTGTGTGTGTGTGTGTGTGTGTGTGTGTGTGTGTGTGTGTGTGTGTGTGTGTGTGTGTGTGTGTGTGTGTGTGTGTGTGTGTGTGTGTGTGTGTGTGTGTGTGTGTGTGTGTGTGTGTGTGTGTGTGTGTGTGTGTGTGTGTGTGTGTGTGTGTGTGTGTGTGTGTGTGTGTGTGTGTGTGTGTGTGTGTGTGTGTGTGTGTGTGTGTGTGTGTGTGTGTGTGTGTGTGTGTGTGTGTGTGTGTGTGTGTGTGTGTGTGTGTGTGTGTGTGTGTGTGTGTGTGTGTGTGTGTGTGTGTGTGTGTGTGTGTGTGTGTGTGTGTGTGTGTGTGTGTGTGTGTGTGTGTGTGTGTGTGTGTGTGTGTGTGTGTGTGTGTGTGTGTGTGTGTGTGTGTGTGTGTGTGTGTGTGTGTGTGTGTGTGTGTGTGTGTGTGTGTGTGTGTGTGTGTGTGTGTGTGTGTGTGTGTGTGTGTGTGTGTGTGTGTGTGGTGTGTGTGTGTGTGTGTGTGTGTGTGTGTGTGTGTGTGTGTGTGTGTGTGTGTGTGTGTGTGTGTGTGTGTGTGTGTGTGTGTGTGTGTGTGTGTGTGTGTGTGTGTGTGTGTGTGTGTGTGTGTGTGTGTGTGTGTGTGTGTGTGTGTGTGTGTGTGTGTGTGTGTGTGTGTGTGTGTGTGTGTGTGTGTGTGTGTGTGTGTGTGTGTGTGTGTGTGTGTGTGTGTGTGTGTGTGTGTGTGTGTGTGTGTGTGTGTGTGTGTGTGTGTGTGTGTGTGTGTGTGTGTGTGTGTGTGTGTGTGTGTGTGTGTGTGTGTGTGTGTGTGTGTGTGTGTGTGTGTGTGTGTGTGTGTGTGTGTGTGTGTGTGTGTGTGTGTGTGTGTGTGTGTGTCTGTATGTCGCATAACTCATGAACCGATACACAGAAAAATACCAAATTTTAAACTTAAGCTTTATTCCAGCGTCTAATGAAATGATTAGATTTTGGGCAGAGTCAGAACATCTGGGGGGGTACTTTATTGGTGGTCATTTTTATATTTTATGGAATATATCTGTTATTTACGTTTAAAGAAGAAAATTCTTAAAATAAAAATTACTTTTATTATAATTATCTATAATTTTTGTTTTTTAACAAAATTTTCCTAAAATGGTCCGTATTCGAGAAATTTGACAAAATGTAAAAAAAATATTTTTTTTATAAAAATTGTTTAAATAAAAGTTGTTTGTAATATAATTCTCTATAATTTTTATTCCATACATAATTTCTCTAAAATGGACCGTATTCGAGATATTTGAGAAAATGTGTAAATTTTGAATTTTGAAGAAAACTCAAAAACGGATTAAGAAAAAAACATTAAATTTTAAACTTAAGTTTTATTTCGGCTTAAAGTGAAATGATTAGATTTTGAAAAAAGTCGGAACATCTAGGGGGGGGTACTTTATGGGAGGTAATTTTTATATTTTATGGAATATATCTATTATTTACGTTTGGAGAAGAAAATTCTTCAAATAAAAGTTACTTTTAATATAATTATCTATAATTTTTTTTCTATACAAAATTTTCCTAAAATGGTCCGTATTCGAGAAATTTGACAAAATGTAAAAAAAATTATTTTTTTTTTAAAAAATGGTTCAAATAAAAGTTGTTTGTAATATAATTCTCTATAATTTTTATTCTATACATAATTTCTCTAAAATGGACCGTATTCGAGATATTTGAGAAAATGTGTAAATTTCGAATTTTGAAGAAAATTTAAAAACGGATAAAGAAAAAACATTAAATTTTAATCTTAAGGTTTATTTCGGCCTGACGTGAAATGATTAGATTTTGAACAAAGTCGGAACATCTAGGGGAGTACTTTATGGGAGGCCGTTTTTATATTTTATGGAATATATCTGTTATTTATGTTTGAAGAAGAAAATTGTTTAAATAAGAGTTACTTCTAATATTATTATCTATAATTTTTGTTTTATGTCAAAATTTCCTGAAATGGTCCGTATTCGAGAAATTTGACAAAATGTGCAAAATTCTGATTTTTATGAAAATTGTTGAACTTAAAGTTGTTTGCGATGTCGATCTCTATAATTTTTGTTTATACATGATTTTTCTAAAATGGACCGTAATGGAAAAGTGCTAAATTTAAATTTTTCAGTATTTTCGTTTTCAATGAATATCTATAGAAAAATGTTTCGAGGTAGATGTATGTGGACAATGTATATATTTAGTTTATCCTCTATACATTTTTAGAGATGCTGCAATAGGTTGCACAAAATAACCGGAAAAAGCCCATAATAACTAGATAGGAAAGTCATGTGTTGGACACATCAGATTTTTTGTAAAAAAATTGCCAGAGGAACAATTATTAATCCTAACTTTTATGAAATATAGTTTGAATCAAAATTGTTTTCTTAGTCCTTGATTCTACACCAATGGGTTATCGTAGTTTATCGAAATAAGGTGTGTTAATTAATTAATGTGATTAACTAACAGGTACATATTTTTAAGTTAAATTTTTTATTGTGTGGGAAGATATTTAGAAAGTTATGTATTCATTAATTTCACTTTATCACCCTAGAATGAAAACTGGAACGTTTAAAGGAAAATTATATTTAGCTTTTCTCCAGTTTACGGAACTTACGGAACTTCATTCTAAAACATCCTGTATAATTTGATAAGTTTCCAAATTCTTCACTGATGCAAAATTTATAAATTAATTGATGCCTATATATTTTTAAATTCAAAGTAATTAAATCTATTTCTATAATTTTATTACATTAGTACTTACGTGATCCAGTATACCAAGGTGTAATTCCGTCCCAAACGGTGCACAGACTTATCCTCAAAAAAATAAATAAAAATGCAAAGCAGGGCCAGAAGGCCATGGTATTGGGCGAGCTAAAGTTTCGATGACTATCCGAGTTTCGTAATGATTCTTTTCAATCTATCCGGTTTCCACCGTACCAATAATTATACTTCATCTTGCGGTATGTATATTATACAACTGTTGGTAGTTAAGGCGATAATTTAATATGGGGAAAAAGTTATTCCATCACACGCATTCGAGGTATCATAATAATACTAGGTAATTTGAGCATAGTTTAAATATTTGTGTTAAAGGTAAGTACTCCTTCTTAAATATAAACCTATTATTTACATAGATTGGTCTGAGATAATAGTGTATTGATTAATTTTACCGTTTTTACTATTTTTAAGTAAGACATAATGTTTAATTCCAAATAAATTAGTTAGAAAGGGGACGTAAAATGACAATTTTATTTGTTCTAAATTTATTTCAAAACAATTAATTTCTATTCTCCCTGATTTCTTAAAAGAATATATTGAAGAAAGGTTTATATTTCAATTGAAAATCAATATTATCAAACCTCAGTAAAACACTAGTTTACAGTAAAATAAACACCGTAAATATTCTTGTGAATAGTCTATAGTCGCTGATAATAATTAAACCCGGAAAATCCAGTGGGTGTTCGAGTAATATAAAACCAGGTTGATAAATGGAGGTAAGAGGTGCGACTGGACACGTTGTCCTGATGAAACAAAACACTTTTTAAATGGCCTGAGTGCGTACTAGACAGAAAAAATTTGTACGTAAAATCAGTGAACGGTGGAAATCAATATTTTGAACATTAATATTATGATTCGATGATTGTTACAATGATTTCTAATCACAGATTATTAAATTAGTTCATTAAAACCATAACACTGCCAACATTATACAATAAACGCAAAACATCAAAAACTAATTATATTTTTTATTAATATAATACAAAAAATCACGTAAATTACTCTCGACTAAGCGGACCAATATGTATTTAATATTTTTTTATATTGTTCCGTGATCATTGCTTATTTATTTAACGTACAAAAATCTTAAATTAATTTCTGTCGTTCGTAATATTAATAACCAGCGATCATCGCTCATTGATTTAAAGTATTAAGGTGCGTTTTGCAAGCAACAATTGTGGCGATAATCGCATAGCGATGGTCGAGGATGCTGGTAGATAATATTAAAAAAGTACGTTTTGCAACCAGCGACTCTTGCGATAGTCGCTCAGCGATCACCGCTGGGCACTGATAGATGTTATTTTACATACTTCCGTTTTTCTATGAGCGATCATAACAATAGTCGCAGTTATTAGCGAATATTCAATGAGAACGGTACTCATGAATGTTGTTTATTTCGTGCTAATAAATAACACCAGGGTTGTCTTCAGTTTGTTCATAGAGTTGTACTAAGGAGGTAGCGTGTTAAGTTTGCTAAATGAAGATGAGTGTTAGCAAGAAAAAGAAGTAACTACTTAAATATCTCCTGGTTGAGGAAATGTTAGATGAGGACACAATATATCCCCTATAGTAATGTTAATGGGATTCAAGAAATGGCTTTGAGTTACCCTGCTGCCAGACACAGGCCTCATGGCGCTAGTATCGTTTTGAATTTTGACACGTCCAACATCGGCACGTTCATCGGTTGAAGAGGAAGTTTTTGACAAGCGAAGCGAAGCATGAAGTGTATTGACAAGTGATAATTTTTTGATTTTTTCTTCTACGAATTTTATACCGTTTATTAATATTACTTTTGTTTCAGCAATATTTATTGTGATTTGTGTTGTTGTATTAAGTGCTCACTTATTTAATATGGGAAACAAAATGTACAACAAACTCAGAAAAAGAGGAATCAAGGAGGGATATTGCTATGGCTGTCATCCAATTGTCTCCGCCTTAGATGAAACTTTTCCAGCAAGAAAAGCCTTTAAAATTCAAGTATAACACTTTATGTTTCCGTTTTTTCTTCTTTTAATGTAGGTGCCAATTTTGAGGTAAGTTTGTAATAATTTTTCATATTTTTTCAGTTAAAACCTACCCTCTTAATATTGTAATTTAACTAAGATCTTATGCTTTTCTATGGACACGATTCAAGGAGGCTGTCATCCAAGCCAAGCCTTAGATAATAGCTTTCCAGTGGCAACAGCCTTTCAAATTCAAGTATAATAATTTACTGTTTCAGTTTTTCTCCTTTTTCGAAGTACGTGTCCAGTTAAACTAAAAATTTTTATTTCACTTATTGATTTTAGCATTCATATACAGTATCGGCTAATGAACACTTTCCAATACGCATTAGTGCGATCAGGAAACGAATAATATGAATGTTGCCTTGTGTGCTGTGTACTATGAACAGGCACACGGTCCGATGCATCCCCACATAGCCGGCTGGCTACGTTCATAGTATCCTATTTCTTCTCCTACTAATGCTAACTATTTGTAGTTTTTACTTGGACATTAGCAAAACGTATTGTACAATATTCGATAGCTGTCACCGTATTATCACAAACATCTCTTAATAACTAAATGTTTTCATTTAATAGTTTCTTTTTTTTTTCAGTAAAATGGATATGGCTGGAGTTATCCTCAACGTTAAAATAAATTAAATAAGTTTTATAATTTTTCAAATAAAATACTTTATACAATTGTTTTTTACCAGAGCCAATTTTTTTTCAGATCTAACCTCTATAGGTAAAAAATAAGTGATTCAGGTGAAATTGAAAAGTATATTACATGTTCTTTTAAATGTGTTGTTAATCCAAATGATGCTCTTATTGTAATAGCTAACAATAAAAGAATTAGTATTATTTTTAGCTATTAAAATAAATATAGCTCCTGGATTTACAGCTCTTTTATTCGAACATGCAATATACTTCTCAATTATTGCCGAATGAATATATTTAAAAACTCCCGCATTCCGCTGCTGGAAATTTACGATTTTGCCGGGAAATTTAAATTTTGCCTTAAAATTATATTTGAATTTACCGCCATATCGAATTAGTTGAGCGACCAGACACATACGCATTTTAGCGCTGCAAACTTAGTGCCAACTCTTTAACAAGTGAGATGCACTATTAGAGGGGATATATTGTAGATGAGGAACTGTTTTAACCCTTCGTTAGTGTTCCGGGGTATAACATACCCCAGTACCTCTATTTGCAGCTATACAATTAAAATTAGAAAAGCTAGAGACCTCTAGCGGCCGATAGCTTTAGTTCATATATAGTTTGGAAGAATACAACTGTGGTAGCCTCTCTATCGGCGTTTAGTTTGATTCTAGATCTCGGCGAAGACAGTCGGGGCGTCACATACCCCGGTACACTATTTACGTAACTTTGCGTGTACATCGTTTTGAATGGTAAGTAATGAGACTTTTTACCTTATTTCTGAATGATTAGTTGTTACTGTGCTACATTTTAGCAATATGTCATACGAAGAAGATCAGCGAAGGCTTAGGAGGTTATGGGAAGAGTTTGGTGGGTTGTCCGACGATGATGAACCTGTTGTAGGTAGTGAGTCCGAAGGAGAAGAATTAGAAGCGGAAATAAACATAGAAATCGAGGAAGAGGAGTCAGAAGAGGAAGTGGAAGTATTGCCTAAAAATATTGTAGAAGCGGAAGACTCTGAAAATGATGCACTTGCCAATAATAATAGGTATTTTTTGGATAAGTGTAAAACAAAATGGTCAAAATTTCCAAATACCCGAAACGTAAGAACGAGATCAGAAAATATAATAATTCATTTACCCGGTGTGAAAGGCATTGCACGAGAAAAGAAAACACCTCTTGATTGTTGGCTACTATTTTTCACAGAAGAACTGTTGGATGATATTGTTCGTTACACAAATGTAAAATTAGCAACTAAAACCCCTAGGTATGATAAAAGACATCAGTACCTAGTAAAACCTACTGATAAAGCAGAAATTAAAGCAGTCATTGGCCTACTTTATTTGACTGGATTATATAAGGCAAATCGTCAAAATACTGCGGATCTTTGGAACACTGACGGTAGTGGTATTGATTTATTTCGTACAACTATGTCACAGCAAAGATATTATATTTTACTACAGTCACTTCGATTTGACAACATCACCACCCGAGCACATCGTAAAGAGATTGACAAATTGGCAGCAATTCGGGGTGTATATGAACATTTAGTCGATAATTGTAAGAGACATTATACGCCTAGTGAAAACCTAACAATTGATGAGAAGTTGGAGCCATTCAGAGGACGGGTGTCGTTCCTTCAATATATCCCCAATAAACCCGCAAAATACGGGTTAAAGGTATTCGCTCTCGTTGACGCAAAGACATACTATTGCCTGAACATGGAACCATACGTTGGTAGACAGCCAGAAGGTCCTTTCCAAACAAGTAACAGCCCAAAAGACATAGTTGAACGTTTGATTGCGCCAGTATCTGGAAAAAGACGGAATATTACTTTCGATAACTGGTTTACCAGCTACCCTTTGATGATCAATCTACTAGAGACTCATCAGCTTACATCGGTTGGGACAGTCAGAAAAAATAAAAGGGAAATACCATTAGCTCTTCTAAACATACGAACCAGAGAACCTCGCAGTTCAATGTTTGCCTTCAAAGAGGATATTACGGCTATGTCATATGTTCCAAAAAAATCTAAAAATGTCATTCTCTTTTCTACTTTACACCATGATAATACTATAGTTGAAGAATCTGGTGATAAAAAATTGCCTGAAATTATCGATTTTTATAATTCTACAAAGGGCGGAGTTGATACGTTGGATGAACTATCTGCCAATTACAGTGTAGCAAGAAACAGTCGCCGCTGGCCTCTTACTATGTTTTTCTCGTTCTTGAACACCGGCGGAGTAAATTCTCAGGTAATATATAAAGAGAACACGAAAAATTATAATCTGAAAAGACGTTTGTTTCTGAAAGAACTTGGTATGCAACTAATATCAGAGTTTAGAACTAAGCGAGTACAAAACCCCTATTTACGTCGAGGACTACGAGAGGTGGAGCCAGCGGAACATCATGAACCTGGTCCAAAACGACGGAGGACAAGTACTAGATGTTCCGTTTGTCCAAGAAACAAGGACAGAAAAACCTTTTATGGATGTATGCAGTGTGACACTCCACTGTGCTTAGAGCACGCGTTTTTCAGCTGCGAAAATTGTGCCACTTTCGAGAGACTATAACTTTTTTATTTAGAATAATAATGTTTTAATTTAAGTTGTATTTTGTTTTGCAGATATTTTTTTAAAACATATGTTATGGTACACTAACGAAGGGTTAATGAAATGACATCAAGAAGCTTTCTTGCAACAGAAATAAGTAAATTATAGTATATTATGCAACAAACATTTAATAATAGCTATTAAGACACGAATATAATAGGGATAATAAGAATATATATTCATTACATTCAAAAAACAAAAACAAATACAAACAAACGCAAACAAACACAAACAAAAACTTAAATTAAAGAGAAATTAAAGTACCACTCAAGTGGCCATTTTCATTACACTTTTCCGTCACTAGAAGTGTGCCCATCTGTCATATCGCAAAATAGTGTTTATGTCATCTCTACTTTATTGTATTTCTGCGTTGAATAATCGTTTACAACTGCGATCATATTCGCCCCAAGATCACGCGAGGAGATAAATTCGCTAGCGTCTATCGTTATTATCGCTCATAGGAAAACGGACGTATGTAAAGATCACCTAGCAGTAGTCCGCTATGATCATTGTGCGATTATCGCTCAGTGATCATCGCCACAATCGCTGCTTGCAAAACGCACCTTAATAGTCATTAAATAATGTCGGTCGTAGGTAATATTAATCACCGGCGATCATAGATCCATGCTCATTGTTCACTGCTTTAATTTATAACGTCATGAACTAATGTATATTGATCGATAATATTAATAACTAACATTATTATTATTATTATTCATTGTTTATAAGATGCCCCATCATAACTTAATAGGCAAGAAAATTTAGGTCTGTGAACTTGGCACCACAACATTGCAAAAAAGGGTCAAAAATGTGTGAGAGGTTTGCCCATCGTTTGCCCATTATTGCCCATGAAATAACTTTTTTGCCCACCCTCTGTTTTCACAATATATCGAAAATAATTTTCGCGTGCCAACTTCCAGACAAAAGTTAAAATTTTCATAATTTAATTTCACAGCATAATAACATTTCGTTTGCCCACGTTTACATATAAATTAGTTTTTTCAGAAAAAAAATTAGAGAAAATAAAAAAAAACAAAAAAAAATATTCACAAAAATGCAATATGATAACTGCATTAGATAATCATTCGTTAGCCGATGTTTGCCCATTTTTTGTTACACAAATTTCCATAACGATCTTCAAAAAATAATTTATTTAAAAAAGGGATTTGATGACAATTCCACTATCCGAGATTTATACGAGTTTACTTGTTATAAAAAAAATGGGCAAACTTTAAAATAACCCCAAAATATTTGTGCATTTATGTGTGTTTATCTGATATGAAAAAATTGGGAAACATCGAAATGATTCCAAAATAATTGTAAGGTGCTAAGAAATGTATTGTGAGGATTGCCCATTTTTTTAAAAAAATCCTCGTCCAATAGGGGGGCCAAAACTTAAATGGGAAATTCTCAGAATACCTTTCTTAGTAACTTACACTTATTTTAGAATCAGTTCGATGTTTGCCCATTTTGTTATATCAAATAAAAACAGAAATGCACTCCCTATTGGACAAGGATTTTTTTTTAAAAGGGGCATTCCTCAGAATACATTTCTTAGCAACTTTCAATTATTTTGGAATCATTTCGATGTTTGCCTATTTTTTTGTATCAACTAAAAACACAGAAATGCACTACTATCGGAGATTAAGCCCCCCTATTGGAGGATTTTTTAAATGGGCTATCCTCAGAATACATTTTTTAGCAACTTTTAATTATTTTGGAATCATTTTGATGTTTGCCAATTTTTTTAAAGCCAATAAAATCACAGAAATGCACTATTATCGGAGATTAAGCCCCGACGAAGATTTTTAAAAAAATGAGCTATCCTCAGAATAACTTTCTTAGTAACTTTCACTTACTTTAGAATCATTTTGATGTTTGCCATTTTTATATCACTTATAAACACATATAAATCCACTACTATTAAAGTTTAAGCCCCCTATTTGACTAGGATTTTTTTTAAAAAATGGACAATCCTCAGAATACATTTCGTAGCAACTTACAATTATTTTGAAATTAATTCGATGTTTGTTCATTTTTTCATAGCAGACAAACACACATAAATGCACTTTTATCAGAGTTTATGCACCCTTATGGGACGAGGATTTTTAAAAAAAATGTTTAATCCTCAGAATACCGTTCTTAGTAACTTACACTTATTTTTGAATCATTTTGATGTTTTCTAATTTTTTTATATCAAGTAAAACAGAGAAATGCACTATTATCGGAGATTAAGCCCCCCTATTGGATGAGGATTTTTTTTAAAAAATGGGCAATCCTCAGAATACATTTCTTAGCAACTTACAATAATTATTTTGGGATCATTTCGATATTTGCCCATTTTTTCATATTAGATAAACACACATAAATGCACTATTATCGGAGTTTATGCCCCCTATTGGACGATGATTTTTTTAAAAATGGGCAATCCTCAGAATACATTTCTTAGCAACATTCAATTATTTTGGAATCATTTCGATGTTTGCCCATTTTTATATCACTTATAAACATATAAATCCACTATTATTAAAGTTTAAGCCCCCCTATTTGACTTGGATTTTTTTAATGGGCAATACTCAGAATACATTTCGTAGCAACTTACAATTATTTTGAAATTATTTCGATGTTTGTTAATTTTTTCATAGCAGATAAATACACATAAATGCACTTTTATCGGAGTTTATGCACCCTTATGGGATCAACTGAAAACACCGAAATGCAGTACTATCGGAGATTAAGCCCCCTATTAGACGAGGATTTTTCTTTAAAAATGGAAAATCCTTAGAATATATTTCTTAGCAACTTACACTTTTTTGGAATTATTTTGATGTTTGGCCATTTTTATATCACTAATAAAAACATATAAATGCACTATTATCGGAGTTTAAGCCCCCCCATTTGACGAGGATTTAAAAACTAATTCATAATAATTTTTTAAATCATGGTTTGGAAAGAATATTTACTACCTACTTATGTTGTTTGCAAGAGAAAATTTTAAAATACCAAAGTTAAAATTAAATAAATTTACATGTAACTTTACTCAGAGGTGAAAAGATCGACCTTTAAACAAGGATAATTTCTTGACTATAGTACAATTTTATATGAATAATCGCTTATTTTGTAGGTTGTCCCTTGAAATTATAGAAAAATGCCCTATCTATAAATGCCAGAGGTACTGATAAACAGTGTGAGACTGATATATAGCACTGAGGATTTTATAAACTTACATTACAGTTTTTAAGAGAATATAAAATATAAATATTGCACTGGTCTAAATTAATTCAAGAAACTTAATAGTTGTGTCTTTGTTAGGTACATACATACCTATATCATGAAGACTAAATTAAATATGTGCCGATATATATCTGGGAGGTAAACTATGTAGACATAGTGCGGTTTTATATAGGTTATATTTTTAAAATCGGCTCATCGAGGTCTTTTGAGGGTATTCTATACCATGTATAGTGATGTCACAATATAAGTTGACTTAAAAAAAAGATAACGCTATGTTTAATAAACTTATAAGTTAAACGTTAATCAACACTATTTAACTCTTACGTTAGTCGTACTATTTGTAGAGACATGTTGGAGGTATAAGACACTAGGTATTATCATAGAAAATCTGTTATCAGAACATGTTACAAAAACCAACAATTCATGTAAGTTAAAAAAAAAAGTTTTAATAGTTAGATTACTAGAAAACAATACATATTGTGGAACACGAAAAGTATTCAACAAACATTCAGTCTGTTCTACTAAAAAGCTGACTAGAATGGCATCACAGTTTATCTCCGAAGTACTGATATACTTATTAAATAATTTTTAACTCTGACTTTATCATTATTTTAGTGTACCTATTTTTTAAGCTATTATGTTATTTTATTGTTTTAGCCTTGATTATAATATTATTATTCTACTATTCACACAGTAGTCTGTGAAGAGTATTATAGTTTTACTTTGTCTGCACGACAAGTCAAAAACAAAAAATGATATCAACTTGAAAATTTAAAGAAAAAAACCAAGCTCTATAAATGGACAAAGCTTATTGTTTATGAAAAAATCTGAATAAAAATAGGGGGTTAGGATGGGTAAAAATGAAACTCTGTAAGAATAAGAATAAATAGAGGAGATAGGGAGGGTTAAAATATAAAAAAAATCTTAACTCAAAAACGAAAAATGATATTAACTTGAAATTTTTAGCAAATATCAAACTCTATAAGGAGAAGAAGTCCTTTAATTTTGAAAAAAAAAATTGAATAAAAATGGGTGTTTAAGGGGGTTCAAATTAAAAAAGAATCATAAATAAAAAATGAAAAGCGATATAAACATGAAATTTTTAGTCTAAATCAAGCTCTATAAGGAGATGAGGCCTATTGATTGTGAAAATAATCTAATTGAAAATAGGGGTTAAGGGGGTCTGTTAAACTGTGAAAATTATAATTTGGAGTGCCACGCATTATATATCTTCATTCTAGTTTGAATCTGTGTAATATTAAATATTGTGGTGGGACTGAGTTTATAAAATACACATTTTAGTTTACTTTTTTGCCAATAGAGGGTATTTAAAAAATATATTATTTTATTTAACATGTGTGACAAATAGTGAAAATTTACAATTAAAACTGAAAAATGGTAGGTAAAGTTTCATGTAATAATATTTGTTACACAAAAATCAATGTCAAACTTCCTACATTTAAAAATAATCTCAAAATATGAAGAAAAGTCAGTTGACTAACTAATAATGTTTATAGTTGATTTTCAACGTTTTAAAAACAAATATTACAATAAGTAAAATATTCATTTATTTATTCATTAATAGTTGTAGTGCTTGAAAACAGTATGATATTGATAATGATAACTACACGTGTACAAGGTTTTGAACCGAACTTACAAATTATAAAATTATTGGAAAAAGTGAACACCCATTTTAAATTACTACAAGCCGCCACTGGTTTTTTTTAAATATTCAAGAATTATATATGATTTTCAATTGGTTTTAAAAGGGCCAGTTTTCAACTCCTAAAAATAAAAATCGCACTTTAGCAACAACTTTTGAAGAGGGGAGTATATTAAGCTTACTTACAAATTTTTATCGGAATCGGTGTAGTTCAAAAGAATTCTGAGGTATTGGCCTATTTTACCTTCAAACACTGGACTATTAATAAATTGTATGAGAAAGTGATGAAGTCCCAAATCAACAAGTTACCTAAGAATAAATCATGGAGAAATATAAAGATTTAATTTTACCAAAGTTGACAATTTATTCTTAAAAAAAAAATGAAATAATTTGTTTAAAAAATGAGAAGAGTTTTCACCTCAACAATATTAGTTAATAATAGGGAATTAATTTGAATCCCATATGCTCCCATTATTTTTATTATTGCGTTTTCAAGTCTTTTCAAAGTAAATAAAAATCGATTTTTTTCAACATAGGGGAGAACTGGAAATATTAGAATAGTATATTATGCGCCGTGGCTCATATACTATTTTTTTCACTACTAGCATTTTAATTAAAAAAAAATAAGTTTTTAAAACTAATAACGATTTCAAACTTTTTTTCAAATCAATCCATGCTTGTGACAATTAAATGTAAAACACAAACGTCAGTTTAGTACCTATAGAATTTACAGTTTATACGTAGAATTAAATGAAATTTTTTTTGCTGGTGGTCGAGTTAGTCACAAAATTAAAAAACAAATGAGTGATTCTAGCGGTTGTACTCCTCCTGAAATTAAAACTGTCAAAATATGAACTTATATCATTTACATAAAATACAGTAGGTATATAGTTATCAGGTAGGCTCTGTAATTCTCTCCCTAGGTTAATAATGAACCACTTTTCTACCTGAAAATCAGTCAATAAAGTTAGCTTCTAAAGCTAGTAGTGAAAAAAAATTGTTTTTTTTTTTCGAAACCTTTTATCATCAAACTCAAAATAAAAAAAATACAAATAAAATTCATTTATTACCCCCGATATATTTAAATCTGAAAATATTATACCCTATTCATAATTTTGTTAATTTTTTTTTAATGTAAACATTAGGGTGATTTATTTCCGCAGTTTTTTTTTTTCGGTACTCAAGCAAAATATTAATCTACCTATAAAAAAAATGATCATCAGTTTGAGCTCTTAATATCAATTTTAAGTAATTAATATTTAAATTTAAAGTTTTACCATTTAATATGCATGTAACAATTTTTTTTTAATTTCTAATACTTATCCAGTTACCCATCTTTTATAATAATGCAAATCGGTTCGATAGACCTTGTCGGGAATTTCATGCTCTTCGAAATTGCTTCAGAGTTTCTTGTGTAACTCGCACTGGTTCACCAGTAGGAGTCGTCAAAGTACAGTTTTTGAAAAAAACTTTGTTTTTTTTAATTTTATCTAGTAAACCGCCAAAAGTAGGGAAAAAAAGTTATCTGAACAATATTTAATGAATTTACATTCATTTTTATACCTGAAAACGTAAGAAATTGATAAATACTAATTCATAATGTTATTTAGATTATTTTTTCTATTGATTACCATTATATTTAAATTTAATAATAAGAGCTCAAACTTGGTGAGAATTTTTTTTTCTAGATTAATATTTTGCTAGAGTACTGAAAAAAAAAATTGCGGAAATGAATCACCCTAGTAAAAATAAAATTTAGTTAATCAAAGAAATGACAAGAAAAAAAAAGGATTTTTTTTTATAAAAAAATGGATCTAGAGTGTAAAATTATTTTATGTAATAATCCGTGTTTTTAAATATTCTAATCCAAAAAAATTCAATGTTTTTGACAATCACAGTAAAATTAAAAAAACAAACATATGTTTTAAAATCAGTTCAGTTGTCCCTTGTCACATACCTTCATTAATTTTAAATAAATACCTAATTCATAAATACTATAACCATGCTCAATATTGCCATTTATATTTTTTATATTTGCTTTGCGTTAAGTTTAACTTATTAATAATTTATGAGCAAATTTATTATTAAAATTTCAAAAATAATAACAAATTATTTATTGGATATAACTTTGAAAGTGCGTACCTAGTTGCTATCAAAATCTAGTGTTCTACAAATAAAAAGCAGAATATCAAGTTTTCTCTAACTCTGCTTTTGACATTTTTAAATTAAAAAAAAAATTATTTTATTTGCACAACCGGGACTCATTTAACACAACATTTTCACCACACACATTCTTTATAATAGAAAAAACTGTCATTACAAAAATCCCAAAAAGTCACCACTCAGCTACACGTGTTGTTTCTATCTTTACATCGCGGTTAGCGCTGAAGAGACGACGTGAAACATTTGTACTCGACAGACGACACTGAGTCACCGCGCGCTACGATGTGCAACCTCTTAAGATTGCAGTTTGTTATAGATGGAAAACGGCATTTAGCTCCACTCTCAGAAGAAGGAACCGTTGCTTTTTTTATTGGCTTAAATGAACTGTGATTCAAAGATTGGAAGGTGAAATCCATTCTATTGAATTGGATTTGTTAGGTTAACGAGCTCGCACAGTGGCGCATTGAAATAAATTTGGAGCAAAAGAGAAATAATAACTAGCATTACGGCAAAGGCAACACCTTTGTAACTATTTGTAAAAGAACAAGAAAACATATTTAGTAATATTTACAATGAACCAATTCTCTAACATTTAAATATACTGCTTTTTATAGAAATAACACGCTTAAGGGCGGGCGTGGGCAATGTATTTAACATAGGCATACACAACGCTCTTTCAATGACTTTTTAGCTGAAACTACAACAAAGAGAAAAGTGAAAAAATTCCTGCCGATAATAGATATATACTACTGTTCAATAAAGGTTTTTGGTGTCTCTAACTATCAGGGATCGTTTAAAAATAATTCCCAAAATATGGTAATTTTTACGATGAAATAAAGCTAAAAATATACCAGTAATAATTACCCGATGATGAAAATAATTCTTCTTTGAATAGGCTATATACTAAAGCAACAAATGTCGTTTAAAATATTTAAATTAATTGCGTCAATTTCCTTAAAAGCTCATTGAAGTAAATTTTGGAAGAAATTATAAATCGCCATTTATACGTAAAAATTGCATAGAATATAAAAGAAAACTTCTTAAAATTCATACAAGTAGCCACAGGTTAATTCGGAGCTTCTCTAATAGATGGCGCTAAAGTCGACTCGAAATAAATTCAAATACGCAGGTTCTTATTTAGGAGTTTACTAATTAATATGCATATTATTTCAATTATTAAACATATTTAATATTTGCGTAAGAGCATGAAGGATATGTAAGTAATGAGAGAAAGCCTCTTTGAGATATTGATTTTACGTTTTATGGTCCGGAAAATGTCTGTACGGAAGTGGTAAAAATTTAGAAAAACGACTAAACGGCCTCTTAGCAAAAATCGATTGCTTGCTTATTTTGTTGGATATCGGAGCCAGAGTGTTAATGGTGCCTTTAGTTGTTTTATAAAATTGAATATTTCAAATAATTATACAAATCTTATATGCTTAAATGTATTTTTTTTTCAAATTAGGTTTTAACTTTCATGTATCCAGTAAAATATAGGATTGTTTTTTTTTTTTCGACTTCTAGTTTTCAACTGTACTTTAGGTTTCGAAGATAATTCAAAAATGAATAAACAGTAAATTTTAAACTTCAAATTTAATCTAATAAAAGTTATATAGATTTGAAAAATAGATATTTAAAAAATATTTTTGGATATACAGGGTATTGCGTTTTTCCTGGCAAATAAAAATGTATGTATTTTATTTTATTTTTAGAATATTTTAGTAATACTGTATTCAATCCTTGAATATTTTTATAAAATATTACAGTATTGCCAAGCATTATTTTTTTTTTGAAATTAGAGAATGATGCTGACCGCAAATTAAATTATCATAATTTAGGTAGGTTTACATTGATCTCAAAATTGTTTAATATACAGACTTATAAGATACTAAGCTAACGAATAGTGGAGATAGAACTGATTTTAAGTTCAATTTACTCAATTTTTAAAATGCATCATCGTGTATATTATCTTATCATAACATTCCTTAAAAATTTGTCTATACAACGATACCAATATGTTAGCCAATAACACATGTACAGTGTGTATATTTGATAGATAGCTGTTTATTTATTAGAAAAACGACGAAATTTTTAGTATAAAAGTTGTATGACTATATTTAACAATTATTTCTAAATATACAGGGGGTCCATAAACGAGGTGCGAACCAAATCTATACTTTTTAAAAGCAAAACACCCTGCAGGTTGTTTGTTATAAGTTAAAGGATTTCGTTTAAAATTTTAATTACGGATTTGTTGTTGCAAGAAGCAAAGACAAAAATGGTATCAAAATAAGGATGTGCTTAATCCTCGCCAAGTCAATATGCTTGTTGATTCAACAAACAGGATGAAAATAAGAGGTCAATGTTTTAATTACATATTTCATGTTTAACGCTGAGACAGAGAACAAAACGAATGGCATTAGATGAAGAATGGGTGGTTACTTTAGTGGAACAGCCTAATAAATTTGATGTTTTTAAATCTGTATCATCGAAATTAACTTCTATATCAACTAATTTACAGTGCAAAAGTAGAGGCCTTAAAATTAACAGTAGACGAAAAGGGTCAAACGACTTTTTAGAGTTTTTTAAATATTGTTGATACTCCAGATTTTTATAAAGAAAATACAATGGACAAAGACAATCAACAGAAAACTCAAAAATTTATTAGCAAAGGATGTGGGTAGAAGCATTAATTATGCCGAAATATTTTAAGTTTGAGCTGACAGCCTCTCCGATGCATCTAACAGTAACAGTAAATGGGTATCTCGGCACCGCCACAAATAAGAGTTCATTGGGAAATAATTTAGAACAATATGGCATTTACTCACAAAGACACTTACTTGCACCTATTGACTCTGGCAAAACTTGTCACATTTTTGATGGGATGGCAATAGTCCAAGGTTTGGGAAAGTCCAAAAGTTGTATATCATTTAAAGAATATGCTAATGTATTTGTAAACGTTATTTTTAGAAATAAATTTAATGCTTAAAGGATTGATGTGGTATATGATCATTATAAAGAACATTCTATCAAAAACTCGTCAAAAGAGAGGATCCCAGAAATCAATTGATATAGAAATTGACCGACCCAATACACCACTTCCGCAACAATGAAACTTGTTTATTCATTCGATATTTAACAATAGGCGTTTAACAAATTTTCTGTCAGAGCAACTTCTTCAAAATTCCATTCAGCAAAAGCATATTTAATTTGTAACTAGTGGTGGATTCGCGAATATCAATAAATATGGGACGAATTTTGAACTATCAAAAGATGATTTCTTAAATTCAAATCATAAAGAAGCTGATACTCGTATCTTATTGCACATATTGTTAGCCAAAAATTCGGAGCATTCATGCTGCATTATTGATTGCAACGATACAGATGTTCTAGTCTTAAAAATTTATTTCAAGAAGTATTTGACTAAAGAGATATGGTTCAGAACAGGGCGAAGAGACTCAAGACGATTTCTAGCAGTACATGATTTAAATTTGGATGGTATCTTCTAAAAAATTTGCCTGCTTTTCTTTCTCTGACCGGTTATGATGCAACCAGCCAATAGTCTGGCATTGGGAAACGAAAACATATTCTCTAATCTTGAAAAATGTTTCATAAAAATGTATTTAAAAACTGCCAGTGTTACTTCCATTAACATTTTGAGGGGATTAATGGCCTCTTTAAAAACCATTGCTAAATTGCCACCGACTGAAGACGACCTAAGATAACATTGTTTAAGATGTTTTTACCAGCTAAATATTTGGCTAAGCTCTTTAAAGCCGCAGATGCAGCTTCCTAATGTTAAAGAGTATGAATAGAAAGTAGATCAAGATGGAAGGCTGATACCCACTCTAAGACTCTGTCCGACCTGCCACCAGACATAACAGAACTAACACCATGCAAATGCAAAAAAGGTACTATACACCGATAATTTTCATAGATGTACAATATTCTAATAATATTATTCTGTTCTAGACTAAGAAAGCAAAATTTGTAAATGCAGGAAAAAAATATTGGGTGTATCGGTTCCTGCACCTACCTGTATGGCACAGAAAAACTGCAGCAAAAGTTTGATCACAGCCGCTAATGTTTTGGAAAATGTTGATTCGTGTGGTGAATCTGATTCTGATTAGTTTAAAAGTCTTGTACTTATAAATTTTAATAATATTAATTTATGCTTTATATCGGGTGTTCAAATTAAAGTGTTACAGCTAAATACCCCCTATTATAAAAAAAAAACGTTTCAGACGAAAGTTTTATAGTTGTGTGGGGAAAAATTTTTGCTAAAATCGTTTTTTTCAGCTAACCATAATATGGCCAACTTTTTTTTCGCCTACCAAAATTTTTAAGTAGCTGTAACTCAAAAAGTGAAAGTCGAATAAGAAAATTATTTCCATCTAAAGTTTCTTATTTTTTTATGTACTTTAAGAATATTTACAAAAAAAATGGGGTTCCCATTTAAAAAACAAAGTCCACCTCGATATGGCCATATTATGATCAGCTATAAAAAAAAAAATTTTAGCCAAAATGTTTTTTTTTCTAAAATGCATATTTTCGGCGGTATTTAACTATAACACTTTAATTTGAACACCCGGTATTCTTTTAATTATTATTATTATAATGTTTTTTACATTGGGAATTTATTGTATTTTGCAAAGCAATAGCCCTACTGTTAATAATCGATACTTATATATACTGCGTCTATACCTTCAATAAATAGTTCATATTTTCTTATTTTTTATTTTCCTCAAAAAAATACAAAAATAAATCATAGCGTATAAATCAATAATCCCTGAATAAAATAATATGAGAGAGTCAAACTGATTGCATACATTTTAGCACTGAGAGAGAAGAAAGAGAGTCGAGAAGCTTTACCTTCAATGTTTGCTTTCTAGTTAAATCATGATATAACTAATTGTTTATTGCTATATTTTTGTTAATATAAAAGCAAAAAATATGGGGAAAGCACTGTTACTTTGATAATACATAGGCGAAACTTTTATGAAGAATAGTTTTTTCTCATTTAGGCCTTTGTTTTTCGTCAAATGAGAGGTATATTTCTAAAAAAAGATTTTTTATACAAATTTGTGGACGGTTGAAACCGAGATATTGACGTTTAAATTTTTTTCGACCATAAGGGCTAATGCAAATGATTTTTTTTAAATAATTATAAAAAACACTTCCTACAAAGACCTAATTGTGCATTAGAACAAAAAAATAAGCAATTTTTTTTTCTATATGGTGGTATCAATAACTCGATTTTTTATGATAGTGCCCTTTTGCACTGTCTAATTTTGTATTACCTCCGGAATAAGGGTAAGCTTATCATGTACTTTCCTCCCTGAAAAATTCAGCTGGTGACACCGAAGTGGGAGGCAAAGTCAAAAAAATTTTAATTTATACCATATAAAAGTCCGTACCTGTGAGTTTAGAAGAATACATTTTTATTCGCAGATGCGAAAATGGAGAACGTATATTTGTTACTTAGTTGCTAACTAGAGGCAGCACCTCTCGGATAACTTTATTTTGTCTCTCTCTGGGAGGACTTGTTCAGACTTCTCTGTTCCAATGCACGCCCTTAAGGCTGCTTTCGCGGTTCACTATTTTAGCATTGTCCATGTATCTTTATTTATCATCAGTATAATTTAATTTTTTGCTAAAGTATTCAAAAGAAACACCCTAATAATCTCCAGTCTTTTAATTTTTTTGATACACCCTAGTTTTTTAAATAAAAATTAAAAATGAATATTAAATTTTATCAATTTAAAGATATAAATTTTTTGAAAACTGGAGTTTGTAGCTGATTTTTTTCTATTTTTTTCTATTTACAAGTTTTTGCTAAAATCAAAATAGTTGAGTTTTGTGGTAAACCGTTTTCCAATAATATTTTTATTTCGAACACCTGAAAATATTCCTTTCTTTATCATATACCTGGAAAGAACGGTGGTTTGGATTGGCAAATACGAGCCCTAACAACTATATGTTCGGACGACGTAAGAAAATTAAAAAAATATATTTATGTTTATTTTAAACATTTTTTTTTTATTTTCCTGAGTGAAAAATCAAGTCACATACCCTTTACTTAACATAAAATCGGATCGTAAGAAAACACTTTTTTATTTTGTATAAATTACATAACAAAGTTACGGAATTTGATCAAATTTGCCGACAAATAAATATTCGGACGCTAATCTTTATTGGCTTTGAAATTATAGCCCAAGAGTCCACTGAAAATTTTTACCGTCATCTGATAACGAAATGAAATATACCCCAAAAGCATGGAAAAACATTGTACTTTACCAAATGGCACCTGTGCCAATCCCAATCCTCAGCAAAGTGGTTTAAAAAAAATTATTTTATATTAAAAAAATCACATAAGGTATGACAGCGATAATTTGCTTTGCCCTTAAAGTTTTCCAGAAAATTACATTCAAATATATCTTGATATATATCGTTAAAGGGAAACATTTTCTTCCTCTTAACATCGCACAAAAACATCTATCCACGATTAGTAGGTAAACATCATTAAAAATATGAATCAGTGTTTGCTGATTTAAAAATTTATTTGTATGCCTATTGTTGTGATTCATTTTTACAGGTTGCCATAGAAACGACAAAAAAACTACTATGATTATGGTTTAAAATAATTATCTAACAAGAGTTTATAATTATTATTGACTATCTCTGCAAATGGTTTATACAGTGCCATCCTTATTCCTTTCATACATAAATATGGTTTAAAAGGTAGATAAAAATATTAATAATTTAGGTTTAAAAGCTAGGTTCACAATGAATTAGGATTGTAATTTTCAGGGAAAACACAATTGTCGCTGTCATGTCATGTGATTTTTTGAATATAAAATAATTTTTTTTAACCAGTTTGCTCAGGATAGGGATTGGCACAGGTTCAATTTGGTAAAGTACAATGTTTTAACATGCCTTTGGAGCATATTTCATTTCGTTATCACATGACGGTCGAAATTTGCAGTGGGCTCTCATACTATTAGTAATATGCATGCATTAACTGATAAATCTAGTGTGCTTTGGTCAATAGCTGTCAGTTAAAGGTTTATCCGTCAAATTTTGATATACATTTTTAAGACAATGGCGCGTAGAGTTGCGACAAACAAAGAACTACGAGAAATTATAATTTCTCAGTACCAAAGAGGTAAATCAATGCAAACAATTTCGAATGATTTAAATATTGCAAAATCAACGATCGGGGATATTATTAAAAAATATGGAGAGACAGCTAGTGTTGGCGTTCGTGGTAAAAGTCCACGCCGACCGCAGAAAGAGAACGCCGTGTTCTGGTAAAGATTTGCAAAACCAACAGAAGGGCTACTCTACGACAAATACAAGCCCAATGGAATCATGAGGCAAAATTAAATGTCTCTAGGGAATGTTCTAGACAATGGTTGCGTAAGTCTGGTTACAGTTTTTATAAAGTAAGTTTGTAATTTTTCGTTTTAATAAACAAAAATTAATAATGTTCTGTTACACACATTCCTTATAGGCGAAGGAAAAGCCATTACTGACAGCTATTCAAATGAAAAAAAACGTTTGGATTATGCAAAATCCAAAATATCCTGGACAACGGAAATGTGGAGTAATGTCATATTCAGCGATTAATCGAAATTTGATGTATGCGTTGGGGATTTTCGAAGAAGGGTAATTCGTACAAAATCCGAAGATTTTCATAAAGACTGCTTAAAGCGTACTGTAAAATTTATGTGGGTTATGATATGGGGATGTATAAGTAGTAAAGGGGTTGGCAAATAGAAGTTCACTGATGGTACTGTAAGTGCAGAAAAGTATTAACAAATTTTATCAAGAAGCCAACAACACAACAATGTTTTGGAAATGATAGTTTTATCTTTTAATAAGACGGTGCACCCTGCCATATGGCGAAAACAACGAAAAAGTGGTTTGATGACCATAATATATAGTATATTACATTACGTGTCATAGTCGCACTCGGCTTGCGCCTCGTGCGACAATATTTCCCACTCGTGTGAAAAATGTCACTTTTCACACAAGTGATGTACAATATTTTTCCTACGACCACAAAATAATGTCATCAACACAATGTAAAACCAAGGTTATTATTACTATAATAATTAAAATGTATTTAAAAAAATAATCAACAATAATCGTATTTATTTAATTTTCATATTTTCTAAACAAAAAAAAAACTAAAAAAAAAACTAAAAAAAAAAATAAAAAAACAAAAAAATTCTGCCCCGCCAGGATTCGAACGCGGTCAACAAATGGCAAAGTTGATAAGTTCGACGTCCTAACCACCTGAGATAATAGCCCTTGTGTCAATTGAATGATCTAATCGGTTATATATTTAACCAGAATAAAGAGCAAACATTATTTTAAAATTATTTTAATAATAATTGTTAAAGATAAATATCTAGGATCTAATTTACAACGATTTCAATAATTTAACAATCATATCGATTTTAGTATTAATATGGACATTACATATATCAAAATAGAAATTAGGTGTTTGACATTTTGTGATAACTACTGCGGAAAGTAACTTATTCTCACTCGGGTGGAAAGTAAATTCTTATTCATACGCGTGTGATATAGGGCACTTTCCATAGGACTATATAGTGTGATATGTGTCACTTTCCTAAGTGGTCGTAGGAAAAAAGTTTTGTCGTAGCTTTTGAGTAGTCCCGACTTGAATGGCATTGAAACATTATGGCATCAGATGAAGAAGTCTTTGCGTAACGATCCTCAGCGTACAGTTCCCGCATTAAAGGAAAAAAATGCACAAATTTGGAACTCTTTCACTCCCGAATATTGTAAGACTATAGTAGATTCCATGCCACGACGCATTCAAGCCGTTATTACCGCAAAAGGTGACGTTACCTCGTGTTAAAGGTCGATTTAAGCTATAAAATTCAAGTTTGTCCGAATTAAGATTTAATCTTAAATTTCGTTACTTTGTTATGTTGTTTATACAAGAGGAGGAGGAGGAGGAGGAGGAGGAGGAGGAGGAGGAGGAGGAGGAGGAGGAGGAGGAGGAGGAGGAGGAGGAGGAGGAGGAGGAGGAGGAGGAGGAGGAGGAGGAGGAGGAGGAGGAGGAGGAGGAGGAGGAGGAGGAGGAGGAGGAGGAGGAGGAGGAGGAGGAGGAGGAGGAGGAGGAGGAGGAGGAGGAGGAGGAGGAGGAGGAGGAGGAGGAGGAGGAGGAGGAGGAGGAGGAGGAGGAGGAGGAGGAGGAGGAGGAGGAGGAGGAGGAGGAGGGAGGAGGAGGAGGAGGAGGAGGAGGAGGAGGAGGAGGAGGAGGAGGAGGAGGAGGAGGAGGAGGAGGAGGAGGAGGAGGAGGAGGAGGAGGAGGAGGAGGAGGAGGAGGAGGAGGAGGAGGAGGAGGAGGAGGAGGAGGAGGAGGAGGAGGAGGAGGAGGAGGAGGAGGAGGAGGAGGAGGAGGAGGAGGAGGAGGAGGAGGAGGAGGAGGAGGAGGAGGAGGAGGAGGAGGAGGAGGAGGAGGAGGAGGAGGAGGAGGAGGGAGGAGGAGGAGGAGGAGGAGGAGGAGGAGGGAGGAGGAGGAGGAGGAGGAGGAGGAGGAGGAGGAGGAGGAGGAGGAGGAGGAGGAGGAGGAGGAGGAGGAGGAGGGGAGGAGGAGGAGGAGGAGGAGGAGGAGGAGGAGGAGGAGGAGGAGGAGGAGGAGGAGGAGGAGGAGGAGGAGGAGGAGGAGGAGGAGGAGGAGGAGGAGGAGGAGGAGGAGGAGGAGGAGGAGGAGGAGGAGGAGGAGGAGGAGGAGGAGGAGGAGGAGGAGGAGGAGGAGGAGGAGGAGGAGGAGGAGGAGGAGGAGGAGGAGGAGGAGGAGGAGGAGGAGGAGGAGGAGGAGGAGGAGGAGGAGGAGGAGGAGGAGGAGGAGGAGGAGGAGGAGGAGGAGGAGGAGGAGGAGGAGGAGGAGGAGGAGGAGGAGGAGGAGGAGGAGGAGGAGGAGGAGGAGGAGGAGGAGGAGGAGAGGAGGAGGAGGAGGAGGAGGAGGAGGAGGAGGAGGAGGAGGAGGAGGAGGAGGAGGAGGAGGAGGAGGAGGAGGAGGAGGAGGAGGATGGAGGAGGAGGAGGAGGAGGAGGAGGAGGAGGAGGAGGAGGAGGAGGAGGAGGAGGAGGAGGAGGAGGAGGAGGAGGAGGAGGAGGGAGGAGGAGGAGGAGGAGGAGGAGGAGGAGGAGGAGGAGGAGGAGGAGGAGGAGGAGGAGGAGGAGGAGGAGAGAGGAGGAGGAGGAGGAGGAGGAGGAGGAGGAGGAGGAGGAGGAGGAGGAGGAGGAGGAGGAGGAGGAGGAGGAGGAGGAGGAGGAGGAGGAGGAGGAGGAGGAGGAGGAGGAGGAGGAGGAGGAGGAGGAGGAGGAGGAGGAGGAGGAGGAGAGGAGGAGGAGGCTCCAATAAAAGATAAAGTCAATTTGATTTTGAAAAATCTGAATTAAAATAAGAGGGTTGAAATATTAAAAAATCCTAGCTCAAAAACAAAAAATAATGTCAACTTGAAATGTTTAGCAAAAATCAAGCACTATAAGAGAAAGAAGCACTTTGATTAAAAAAAATATAATTAAAAATGTTTGGGTTGAAATTAAACACAAATGATAAATCAAAAACGAAAAGCGTTATCAACATAAAGTTTTTAGTAAAAATCAAGCTCTAGGAGAAGATGAAGCCTATATTGATTCTGAAAAAAATCTGAATAAAAATGAGGGGATAAAGGAGGTAAAATATTAAAAAAATCCTAACTCAGTAACGAAAAATGATATTAACTTGAAATTTTTAGTAAAAAACAAGCTCTGTAAGGAGGAAAAAGCCTATTGGGAATTAAAAAGCTCTGTTTAATAATGGGAGATTAGGAGGGGTGAAATAAAAAAATCGTAAATCAAAAACGAAAAAGCAATATTAACATGAAATTTTTTTTTACTCATATAAGAAGATGAAGCCTATTAATTTTAAAAAAATCTCAATTAGAATGGGGAAGTTTAAAGTAATATGCAGAATATACCTCGCTGTTACTTAAACTTTAGAAATCGACTGGACACAAAAAAAACAAAATAATTAATGTTTCATGCAAATCGGATTTTTTTTACTTTTAATAAAGTTAATAAGTTCGGTGAGTCCAATTCGAATAATATTCTAGAAGATACAGTAAAGTTTTAAATTCTCGCTCATTAAAATATATTCAGATGAAAATTAATTAAAGTTACTAACTTAAAATCCTTTTTTCATTATTGGTCTAACAAACTTTTAAAACCATAGTAATATTTTTAAAAGAGTAAGTATCTCTTTTTTTCTATTCGTTATCATTTTATTCTTAATTACGTGAACTAAAGAGGATGGTGCCAACAGAATAAAACGAATGGCTCTTCAGTAGACAGACATTCAGTTAATAACCATAGACATAAAAGAATTTATGTTCTTTTTTTACTCACTTGGCATGCTTAATATGCTATCTATTAAAATTTATTTTAGCTTTGTATTGTTCTACGGCCGTTAAACTTCTTGTTTTTAATTTCAAACCCTTCAGAGAAATATACATTCCAGGATTGTTTTGTAAAAAACAATTTTAGATTTTTTAACCAATTTTATTTACAGGTTGTGCTTATAGTTAGGGTCCTCTATTGTGCTTATAGTTAGGGTCCTCTATGACTTATTGTTTTTGGTCGCTTTTACGACATATAGAAAATTTATAGATACTTTTTTTTTCAAATAGAATAGCTTAAAAACATCAACTGAAATGTGAAAATAAAACTGTCTGATAATAAATGTGGTTCATTGGTTGTGTCCGCCATCTTGAACCTTTCGGAAAAACGACTGTAAGAAAATTTATTAATAACCACCTGATTTTCGCTATATCCGTTCATTAAAAAATAAAAAATAAACTTTTTATATTGTTTGGCAAGAATTATTTTTTGATTTTCCACGTGTCAAAGTTCTCGATTTCATACCAAAAAATTTATTATTAACGTTTTTTATAAATTTTTTTAGTTTTAAATCAAATTTTGAATACGATAAAAAAAATTGTCTGGCGGTGAAATAGGGTCTTTTAGATAGAAATACCTATTTTGTCAATCTACGCTTGGACCTTGCCTTTATTTTTATATATTTTTTTAACAAGGACCGGAAAAAATGCACTTTGCATTTTATTGCATTTTTTCCACAAATTAAAAATGTTGCATTTTGCAAATTTTTCATACATTTGGCATTTGTTTTTATAAATTCAGATATGTTGCATTAATTTTCTAGTTTCAATCCCAAATGATCATTTCCAAGTAAAGTATCAATCGTAAACTCAGTTGGTGGTTATAATCCATTATTTCTTAAGAAAATATATAATTGAAGTAATTTTTTTTTTTTACTTATAGTTAAACCCTTATCTAACCTGACCCGTAGGATAATATTACGGATAATTTGACAATTTGATTGGAAAAACCTGTAAGCTCTGTGTAAGGGGAATAAGTAGGTATACAAGAATTTAGATTATATGATGTTGAAAAGCCAAAGTTCATTTCGTGTCTTATTCAAAAGTAGTTACTAATAATAGACTTGACGTATTGAATGATTAAAAAAAATTTCCTCCTTAACCATCTTCTTCGTTCCCCAATTTCGCATCTACCAATTCTTCTATTAGGAAACCGAAATCTAATAATACATCCCAAAAGAAAACGAAAAACTGCATCTCCTCCGCGTTATCCTTCTTTATCCAAAATTAATGATACTCAAAATATAATTTCTAACCGTAATTCTGATATTTGGGTATTTATTTCAAATATACTTAATTTTGAAAACGAAACAGAACTAATGAAAATTAGTAGCGACAGTGAATCGTCTTTCTAACGAAAATGCACTTACAATCATACAATGGAATTCAAGATCTTTAAATAAAAATAAACCTAATGTTCAGAAATTAATTAAAACAAAAGATGTAGATAATATCTGAGACCTGGTTTAAAAATGGCCAAAACAATTAAGAAGGATATTCATTCATTTTTAAAAAAATCGGGCAGATGAGTATGGTGGCGTAGCTTTATTCATTTTCAATAATATAATAATCAAGCAATTACAAATAAATTAGATTTACAACAATTAAATTGAAGCATGTGCTGTTCAACTAGAAAATATAAAATTTCCATATAATCTCTAAAAATAACATTTCAACTACTGACTGAGAAAACCTCTTCTCTCAATTCAACTCACCGGTATCAATCTGTGGAGATTTTGTCACCATTCCTTATGGGGGAAAATATTAGAAATGATCGAAGTGGTTTAGGTCTAGTTGAAGCTCTAAGTAACCTAAATTAAATTGTTTTAAATGAAGGCTCTCCCACACGAATTTCTGCCCCGAACACACCTCCTTCTGCTTTAAACCTTGCTTTATATTAGCCAATATTAGCACCTAAATAGTCACATATCGAATTTTGTCAATTTAATTTTTTATAAAAATCTGCAGGCCAAAATTAAGCTGATATTCAAACAAAAAGCGCAGAATAGCTGGAAAAACTTTTTTAGTAATCTAAACAAAAATACTCCAATATCTGGAGATATATTAAAAGTATTTCAAACAAAAATAAATATAATAACAAAACTGTTCTGGCTCCAGATCTAATAGAAAAATTATTTGTCCATATTGCTCCTTCATTTGTTGATCCAAGTTTTATTCCTCAGCTGGTAAATAATAGGAAAATGGGAAATAAAAATAACCATTATTTAAAAATAACTGTAACTGTACTAGAATTAGCAATTAAAACCACTTGCAACACAGCTCCTGGAAAAGACAGCTTTTCTTGTTCTTTGATTAGAAATTTACCAGACAATTCAAAAAGTGTCTTAGTTGAAATTTATAATCAATGGTAGTTACAAGGAATTCTTCCTGAATCTTTTAAGGAAGTAGTAACTATATTCACGCAGCTTTGGTGTGGTGGCCAAAGACACAGCAAAGGAAAGCAATAACGAGGCTTAGCAAGGTACAAAGACTTGCCTGCCTCGGAATAACGGGGGCAATGAAAACAACCCCCACTGCTGCAATGGAATCACTAATAGGACTCCCACCTCTTCACTATGTGATACAAGGGGAGGCAAGATTAGGTACTTACAGATTAGGGAATACACTGGGAAATTTTGACATTAGGCCAGGTCACATGAGTATCTCAAGGTTAGTGACAGGAGACGTGCTAGACATGAGATCAGACCACTTAACCAAGAGGTACTCTTTTAATACTCCCTTTGAGGTTTTAATGCAGGAAAGAGCGGAGATCACCATAAGGGAGTCCAATGCCCAACGACAGGAACAAACCTGGTATACAGACGGGTCTAAGACTGCGGAAGGCACTGGGGCAGGAGTATTCTCCAAAAACCCTGATACTAACCATAGCTATGCTATAGGAATACATTCCTCGGTATTTCAGGCCGAAGTATACGCAATTTTGCAATGTGCAAAAACGAACAATGAAAGAGCTGTCGAAAATCAGCATATTCAAATAATGTCAGACAGCCAAGCGGCACTTAAGGCCATATCGAGTCAGAAAGTTACGTCGAAGCTGGTATGGGAATGCATCGAAGAACTAAGAACACTGGCAGACCGAAATAGAGTAAAACTATTTTGGGTGCCAGGTCACAAAGGGATTGAAGGCAACGAAAAGGCTGACGAACTTGCAAAAAGAGGGTCAGAAGAAGCACCGGAACCAGACACAAACCCAGGAGTACCAAAAAGTACAGTCCGGGGTTTTATAAATGACTGAAACATATCAACTATTGGGGAAGCACCCCAAAACAGGCACATGGAAAAGCCTTCATAGGCAGACCATGTCCCAAAAGAACTGGAGAACTACTCTTAATAAATAGGAACCAGTTGAAAGTGATAACAGGGTTCATGACTGGGCACGCCCCAGTAAAGGGACACTTGAACAAAATTGGCATGTACAATGGGGAACTCATGTGCCGACTATGTCACAAGAAACCAGAAACGGCCAAACACATACTGTGCGAATACGAAGCTCTAGATCGCAAAAGATAAGCCAATAGGCTTCAGTGTTATTCGGAGACACATAGTCAGACGAGCCCAGGAGAGAAAAAAAAACTATATTCATTCTTAAACCTAAGAGAGACCCTAGCGATCCATCGTCTTACCGCCAATTTCTCTATTATCTTGTTTTGCTTAAACCTTTAAGAGAGTTATTAAACGTCGCGTCGTTTATGGTATTTTGAACATAACTCTCGGTAACCTAGTTCCCAGTACGGATTGCGTAAGTCTATAGGTATTTTATACACCTGTACTCAATTAGTTAATGACATGTATTTATTCTCAAAAAATGAATACACAGCATATATTTTTGTTAGATCTAAAAGGGGCATATGACGCAGTTGATTTGAGCATCTTACAAACAAAACTTTCCTATTACGGTTTTGATACAAAAGCCTCTGCCAATATTATTGAGTTATTTAGAAACAGGAAAGTATATATCAGAGATCACTATAACCTTATGTGGATATTTTTATAAACGTTTAACAGTCTGACAAGGGTTTATTTTTATAAGAAGCAAACTTGGCATATAGAAAGTATGGCTTTTGACTACAAGGAAGTGTTCAATTTATTGGCCAATGTTTTTTATATGTTCTGATATATTCTTATGCCTGTTAGATATTAACAAAAATCTGAAGGTGCGGTTGTTTTTCTTTTCCTGAAAACCACTGAATTAATATTAGTTTAAAATATAATTACGAAGTGGTCATACAGTTAACGATTATTTCTAAAAAATGTAATACCCTGTCTTGATCATAAATATAAAGGAAAGATTGCGGAGAAAATTACCTTGTTACACGACAATTTTTGTTGTTTTAATAGACATATGTGGGCGAAAATAATGCCACAACCTACCGTACGTGCATAAATTCTATGAAATAAGCCTATTAAGGTAAGTCGGGACAATCATCGTCGATTGTTGATTGTGACGGCTAACGTCGTCTCTGATCCTCGGAGACATGTAAATAAGATCGTTGTTACTGATATTAATACGTATATACTATGTAAGTATACATGATGGGACTTTACTTACAAATGAGTTGTGCACGGAGGAACAGGACCGGATTTAGTAATTTTTACTTGCATTTCAGTCAAATTTGATGAAATTATCAGATACCATGTAACGGTATGTCTTTCATACAGTTATTTTTTAAACATCTCTACTGCCCCATCTCTTTCCTTCGATGGCAATTCTGTTTCTGTCAGTCGAGAGACATTTTTACGATTGACATTTTCTTTTCTGAACTTGGTTTCCTGAAGACGAATTTTAAACAATCGAGATGATCCTCTAAGAAAGGTTAAGTGATGGATATAATATTTTTTGGTTTTATACAATGTATATCAAAGATTAGCGGGTTTTATATTTTTAATTTTTGAGGTTTTTGGTGATTCCTAAGTTTTGAATATATTAGTTTCTGTAAAATAAACGTATTTTATTTTGATTATTTAAAACGTTCTTATCCGTCCTACCTATCCGATTATCCATTAAGAGGTCGAACTATTTTAGCGATGCAACATATGAATGGTTTTATGGTTTTATGGTTTTATTTTTGAAGAATGATTAAGAATTATTACCTTGTTATATGAAAAAAGATTTGGATGATGATTTTTTGATTTGAAGAATGATTAAGAATTAATAACTTGTTATATGAAGAAGAGTTGATGATTTGATAAAAGTCTTGAGGACCTAAAATAGATAAATTAAAAAGTCATTTTATTATTAGAAACTCTTGCAGATTAGAATTTGATTTTCCCATATTTATTGAAGGCATATCCTTTATTTTTCATTTAAAATTAATAGTAATTTTTGTTTACATATTTTATACGTAGATATATACTGATTTAAGTACGGTGACGTCCAGTTTCTAATTACAGGGTGATTTAGTTATTATATCCAAGTGACCCCATCCACCACCCTTTTTACAGAGCTTAAATCTCTTAATTTGTTCAAACAACATTAGTTGTTACAAATATTGAAACTCTCGTTACAACCATAAAGTGACTTCTGCTGATCAATAATCTGTAATTGGTTTGATCAAAAATTACTTATTGTTTGTTTTAGATCACAGTTCATACGAGCATAGAGAATGTCATCATCTCTTCTCTTTTTCTTTATATTTAATATTAAAGCGACTTATTTAATTATTATTTGTAATACGTGTTGTATTACAAAAATGTTTCTAATAAAAAGTAACTCTTCTCCCAGTTTAATAAAACTAACGATTTGGGAGAAATAACAAAAATAAATATGTTAAGAAAAATGCCGAATGTTTGCCACGATATAACCACCTAAAGATAGGATGTTGCGCATTGTGGGCGATCCTTATTTTGACGTGCAACATCACTAACAGGAGTTGTTTACCTTCTTGGCTGTGCTTTTCGGTGGTTTTTCTTTGTTTTTAATTAATTCTACCTAGTTTATAGACATACCTTATTTAGTTATCGAAGTGATAAAAATGAGGTGTGTTATGGGTGATTCGGACAACCAATCTAAACGAAATCCATGCAAAGACGTTAGGTTTTTTAATTTTCCTAAAGACTCTAATCTCAGCAAATAGTGGTTACATTTGAGAAAGTGGAATGACAAAGTTTATATACAAAACTCTATTTTTTGTTTCAAACATTTTTGTGAAAATGATTATAAAGTTAATTTAAAACATTCTTTCTTGGGTTATACCCCTAACAATTATCGTGGACTAAAAGATAATGCGACTCCTATACAAAATTGAATCATTTTCACTACCTGGACCTTAGATATCTGGGTCTGGGGAAAAGCGAATACTTGCTATAAAAACAAAGCAAAGGGCTCTACTTATTCAAGACATGATGACCAAAGACACGTTACTTTTTAAAATTCTGAATTGAATTTATAATAACCAGTATATCTTTATTCACGAAGAAATACCTGATCCTCAAATTACTAATGATAGGGCCGATAATAATACTGGCCAAAATTTAGATCATACTATGGTGGTAGATGCGATGGTGGAGTAAATACTACTTCAGAAATACGGTGACTTATTTTTATATAATTTAAAAATATGTATGTAGTGTATTTGTTATCATTTGCTTGTGCTAATTCAAATAACCGAGACACATAAAAAAATAAGGAAATAAAACATAAAAATGGACAGTCAAAAAAAAATGACTTGGTCAGGAAGTTAAATTTCAAATTCTGTATCAATGTACGCTGCTGGTCCTAGAGCATACAGGCTTAATTTGAAGAGGGATTTTACACATCCAGCAGTCTCTACATTGAAGCATTGGCTAAGAAAAATAAAGGTAGACCCACAGATTCAAAAAAGGCATTAAAAATTTTAAATTTTTTGTATAATCTAAAAACAATTTTGTAATATTAACAAAATGGATTTGTTGTTAAATATTTTTAAACTTAACAACATATTTTTAAATTTAACTAGGTATTTGTGAATTTAAGAAAAATTTAGCCGATGTCAAAATAATGTGAGTGAGTGAGGAAACATGGTAATTAAACTGTAGAAAACAAAGGCGAAGATATAGTAAAAAACTGTAAAATATTGAATAAAACTTTGTGAGAACTGAATCAGTATCCAGGTACAATTTATCTATGCATTTCAGAATAATTGATACTTGAGTATACGCAATATTTCTTTAGCAAAGACAGTTATGCTACTTTTTCATCTGATATAAGTTTTTCAAAAATAAAACACTATTTAATAAGTTGTTATTTATTGGGAGAATTTGCATATTTTTAATTCATAGTAATTACTTCTGTATGTCTTTATTTGTACACATGAAATAATATTAAATCATTTTGTACCAAATTTTTAGGATAAGCAAAGTTTTAGGAAACATAATAGGTATTGAAACAAAATTTAATAGAATGTTCAGTTTTGTTTGCAAAAAATTGTTTTGTTGATACATCATTTTAAATTTTTTTATTATTTGAATAAACTTAACATTGATGAAGTAATTTTAAATACCAAACAATCAGTTTTGAACTTGGAAAAAATCGTACAGTTCTTTTTTTTTGGTATATACTTATATAATTAAATGTGTTGAAAAATTATGTATGTTTGTATTTTTATATCATTCACTTGTATTGTTTGTTTAGGTTTTATAATTATTTCTTCTTAGATATGGTATATATATAATAAATTATTTGACATTAGTGTTTTTTTACAAGACCCTCAAACCAGTATCTTAAAATCAATGTGTTACAGAGAAAATAAGCGTGATATTAATATCTTTCTAATGAGGCGTGATCTATGAAAACTGAAAACAGAAGCACCCGGCCCGAACCTTAACATACATCATGCTAATTGAGCTTCTATAATTAACCGCATGAGCGCTGGTACTGCATACGCAGTTCAAAATACATGGCTTCTTATGGGAATTTACAATTACATAATTGGGGACCAACAAAGAAATAATAGAAGCAACTCTTTATCTAACATTAAAACTCTATAAAAAATAAATTTTATTTTCTATTTCCTAGTAATTTAAATTTAATACATAAATATGGTTTTTTTTTTATTTGGTGTCATCGGCATCGACTACTAAGGTCCATAATTATTGTTATTTGTAAGTCAGCATCTATAACTGTAAAATTTTATATTATAGAAACTATAAAATGAACTACACTTCGTAAGATACATATTGTGACTAGTTTACATTAAATATTATATTTAGATATGAATACAACATTTTACTTACATTAGAAGATTTAAAAAGACATTGAATTGATTTCTTCGTGTTTTTTTTTTTTAGTTTTACATTTGATTATTATCCTATTTACAATCTGAAACGACGTAAATCTTGCTTTGATGTTTTTTGTCACTCATGTTACTAGTACTCAGGTACCTTTTTCACAATATTTTGATTTTTTCAATGTTTTAAAAATCACTTTATTTTACATTGACTTACATAGAAAATGGGCTCCGCTGTCATTAGACATGTCAACTACAGTCAATTTCGCGAACTCTATAAAAAAAGACGGAAATTTGAAATTTGACCATTGTCGATTCACCTCCTTCTTCTAGCAAAGTGGCTTTTAACAGTGGAAACTTAAAATATATTTTAAATAAAATATTTAACTTCTGACACTTTTATTTTATCAATCAATACATTCAACTACTAGATAACCGATACAAAAATATAATATATATAAACTATAGTAACGACATTACATTCTAAGTAACTATAGCGACACTTTTCTCTAGTCTTTATAGTAAAATTATTCTGTGTTTATAGTAGGCCCTATTGTCAATTAACCTGTCAATTTTGAATGCATTCATTTGAATGATTGTGAAGCTAGAATGACACCAAGAGCAATGATACAGTACTCTTTCTCAAGAGATTAGAGTTCGAAGTTTTACAACTGTAATACAAAGTTCAAGGTATTCGAATTACGAAAATAAACTTTCAGGATTTAAGAAAATAATCAATTTTCAAGTAAGTAGAAACAAAATAAAATGGAAATAATTATCGAAACCAGAAAAAAATATTTAAAGATGTACGTTTGTGGCATTCATGACATATTCTAGCATCAATATAGACGGGTATTTTACATTTGCCTAATATCTAGCGTATCATAACACAAAATAACAGTGAAGGTGCAGTAATGACCCAAACTCGGCTCGAAGATGTCTTCATTATCTAACGTATGTTCAAAATTAAAAGTAAATTATAGTTGTTGATGCATAGCATTACTTTCTTCGTGTTTGAATCAATATGAGCATGCTCATTTGCATTGATTTTAGATCGTAAAAATGTATTTTTGACACAAGAAAGTGACCAATAGGTCTGATAAGTTCCAAAACTGTACTACTGTAGGAAATCCAAATTCAAACAAAAATACTTGAGCATGTTGATCCCCTTATAGCCAATCATTCATTTTTAATTCTAGCTTGTACAACATTTGCTTCTTCAGACTTTTAAAGCATTAGCTGCGCAGTTTAAACATTTGAATTTGAATTATGGGATGGTACCTATTAATTATTGCACATGCTATACGAAAGAAATTTTCCAAATGATATACATGCGAAGCTGCTGACAAATGATAGAAGAAACTTGAAAATACTTTTAGAATGCCCATTAGGTTGTTTAACAATATGTCTTTACTAATAGCGAAGTCGGGGAAACCCAACACAATTGGAGAGCAGCTTATTTTACCAGCCATTGCCGAGGTCCTCAAACAATGTATTGCACAAGCCCGAACATGATATTATAAAGAGAATTACTTTGCGCAATATCATCGTTTAGAGATGAATAGATGAGATGGGTTGAGACGTGGAAAACATTTTATGCAATTTTTTATAGACCAACAGATGCTCTCTCCAGTTTGATGAGTCGGCAATGAAGCTCTCTTGTTAGGATATATTCGATATAATAAAGATAAAAATATGTGCTTTTTCCTACATATTTAGAGACTGATACTAGAGGAGAATCGATTTTTCAGGCCGTGGAATGTTTTTTTACAGACTAAGCTATTTCATAAAAAAAACATTGTTTCTGTTGCGACTGATGGTGCACCACCTATGGTTGGTCGTTATCGCGGTTTTATAACTCACTTAAAGCGACAACTGCCTGAGGTACTGGTCATTCACTGTGTGATTTACAGATATAATTTAGTAGCCAAAAATCCTAGTCCTTGATTGCACCAGTCCTAACAATATGTTATAAATGCTGTCTACAAGATTAGAAGCAATTTTTTAGACTCCCGGTTATTTGTTTAGCTATGTGAGGAGAGCGATGAAGTTTTTACCCGGTTACTTCTGCACACTGAAGTTCGCTGGCTATCAAGAGGCTCCTGCTTAGCAATATTTTTGGCTATTTTTGAATCTGTGTTGGAGTTTTTATAAGAAAAATAACCGAATTTGAAAGAAAATCTGAACAGTTGTAAGACAGATATTTTTTACTTGACTAATATCTTTGGTATGTTTAACAAAGTTGCAGAAGAGGTTTAAGGATCTTTTAAATTTACAAATTTTTCAAAGGATAATAAATCCGTACAATATCACAGCCATGGTTGAAACCAATATGATAATGTAAGAGATCACCATCAGCACAGACAAGGAGATTAAGCAGGAGTTCAACCAAGGCTATCAGAAGTTCTGGTTGCAGCGCACATACTTCGATTTTTTCTTACTATAAGGAGAGTGGTCGCACTGCGAAGCTTTCTGCGTGCCTTTTGTTGTATTCTAAAGCTTTTTATTTTTTAGGTCTCCTACGAATCTCAAGCACTTAACATGAACAGTGGTTACAAACCAGTAATCAAATTGTTTAGAAATTATTTTTTGCTCTCAGCATTTTAAGGAAAATGCTTATTGCTCTTATGTTAAAAGGTATGTAATCAGTCATGTACCAATTCTTTGTAAAAGGCAAATACCAAGAAAATTGAAGCATTTACTTCAATAGATGGGAGCAGTATTAAAATCAAACGAAATAATATAAATAAATTTTCTTTTCGGAACATTTATATTACAATAATTGTTTTTATTTATTTCAGGTTTACTACCTGTGGCCTGAAAGTAGAGGTAGTCCTCAGCTTTAGAATATCAGGAAGAGTTAGAAAATGACCTGTAGTAATTAATTTTTTTATTTGGTACAGTAAACCTTGCAACAATTTCAGTTAAATGGAAATTTCTGAAAAGCAAAAGTTCCACTGATCCAGGTATATTGATTTAGACATACATAAGAATCATAAAAGTAACAAAAACGTCTTTTAGAGCCGCTGTATCCTTTTTACAATATTGAGTCGATGGACTAAAAAAACCATAGCTAGACCATCTATTGCTATAGAAGCAGAAAGTAGAGAGATATGCAAAAGTTTTGAAAATATACACTGGCAATCTAATGTTAATACAATTAACAAACTTTTGTAATCTTTGAAAACGAGAAAATTGGTGCAGGTGGTGGCAGTAATACCCATAGGGGTATTTTCTTGAATAGAAAATATTGTAAATAAAAAAGAACTATTTGTGGCTGATATACACATATTTTCAAGTAAAGAAAAACAACATAAAATTATGACTACTTAATTTGGTAATTACTGAAATTAACATCAATCTCAAAATATTTATTTTTTAAAATAAAGAAGCTATTTAATAATAATAATGTTTATTTGTCAATTATATATAAACATTTAAATAATATAACTATAGGGACTGCATCATCTCACTGGTTTCTTTATACCTAGATCACGAAGATTAAAAACCTTTTTAGGAAACATTAAAAAATTCATTAGATTATATTTAATTCATACAAAAAATAAGAAGATACCTACATAAATGAACAAAAGTAGAGAGTATTTGAAAATAAATACATAATAAATAAATAAATAAACGATGACAAAATAACACAAACACACTTAGCTAAAAGTCTTAACATAACTAATTACTGTTAAAATAATTTAGATTTTTAAAGGGAGTTTATATCCTGAGATAATTGATTAATTTGAATTTTGCCTTCCTACTTGTTAAAACACAAAAATTAATAGAATTCGCAGCTCTTTTATGGTACTGATGTATGTAAGAAATAGGAGTAACTTGACAATTCAATACATTATTTACTATTTTAAAAATAAAGGTCATTGCCTGCACATAAAAACTGTCCCATATTCAACCAGTTCAATGTAGTCAACATAAGCTGAATGCTATATCTGCTACATCCTAAAATAGCTATCGTTGCCTTAATCTGAGAAAGCTGTAACCTCTAAAAAGTAGAGATAGAACATCCTGTGTATATTATATATTTGGCATACCTTGTATCCTAAAGATATCACTTGAGCATAGTTTAAACCATAGTGAATTGAAGATACTCAACCAAAAGTTCTTGGGTTAGTTTATAAAAACCTGTTTATTACTATATTTTGATTTTTTAACATTCGATCTCCTTTCCTGAATTTTCACCATTTCTTTGCTTGAAATTTTAGAGGATATAAATAAAAGTGTTGTTCTTTTTATATAAATAGTTGCAGCTTGCTTGCAAGAATATATTCCTCTGGTATTGTGTTTTAGAGCTTCTTTAATCTTACATTTCTTTGTTATTATTTTATAGTATCGTACCACATTTACAGCTGAAAAAATGCAAACTATAATATTAGATTGTGTAGCCTCAAAGATGTGTATTACATTACAAAAATAAAATGTTTTTTCATCAAATGCACAGCTTTAGAAATAATTTAAAACCACTCAACTCTATTTCAAGATGCACCCGCAATTATAACTTTACTTCAAAAAAGTTTCTTGTTCATTATTTAAAATAAATAAACGTTTCTTCTACATTTGTTGCCTTCGTTTAAAATGTCAAAATATCAAGATGTAGGCTAACAGTTTAACATTTTGGAAAATTATATGTTGCCTAACCTAGTAGTAAAGGCATCAAAATGGCCGCGATCTATGTTGGGCGTGTCGAACGTCTCTTTTGCACCGTATAGTAATCGAAGTATGTGTTGCAGCGCAACATTGAAATACAGTTTCCTGTATTGTATAACATTGCTGAAAAATACCTTATCGCTTTTCCATGATGGAAGTCAAAAAAGGCTTCAGTGTGGTAACAAACATTTTGACAAAAAACCCGTTTGAAAATCAATGAACGCGAAAATTTGTATTTTATATCAATAGGAAAAAATCTAGAGATAGGAATTTAAGTAATATGGCTATGGGGGTCTAAGATATCAGTTCATTGTGGAAAAGGGTTCTCTTGTCCAAAATAGTTTTCAAATTCCTGATCCAGATCAACAATATCATAATCTAGACTTATATTTAAAAAAAGAACAATTTGGGCGCCAAAGGCTTGAATACAATTTTCTTAAACGGATAAATGGAGGTCTTCTTAGAAAACTAAGGACATTTATTAAATATAAATTAAAAAAAAAACATAAATTAACAATTCCAATGCATTGTAATAGAGCTAATTCGTAAAGAAAAAATATATGGGATGTTAACAAAAATAAAACATTTGTAACATATTCCCTTCCTTCCTTTTCATTTGTAAATTCAAGTTCTTTCATTCTATAAAGTAATAAATTTTAAATAAACTAACGGCACAAATTAAATGATCATTATTTAAATTTTATGGCAAGTACACTTTTCCATTATTTTATTTCAGTTGGTTATTATGAGAATAGATGGTCGGGGAAAATAATAAATGGTCGGTGAAAATAATAAACAGTAATATAAAGAAACGGTTAGATAAATTAATAAATGGTCGATGAAAATAATCAACAGTCGATAAAATTAATAAAGCGACGGTAAAACAACAAATCGTTGGTCATATTTATTTCATATAAAAATACAAAACAAAACACAACTTAATAAAACATTTAAAACAAAGCAAAATACAACTTAACAAAGAAAAAACGCCATGCCGATATGTCATGATGAAGTACAAAGATAGTGGTGATAATCTGAAAATAATTATAATTAGTAATACACTAATACGCACTAACTACACATATAAGTGAAATACCTACCCTATTCTGCCTTGCTTTAGATGGTCGCCCACATCGCCGTTTTGCTCCAATGGGAACCGATTTGGCTTCAGCAAGTGGATTTGAATATTTCAGCCTTATTGCAGTATCTACTACACGCTTACAAATTAATTTTTTGAAAAATCCTGGGAAAGTAGTAGTTCAAATGCTCAACGCGACAGTTTTAAACTCTTCAAAAGTGGAAAAACTCGCATTTAGTTTCCTCTAAATCTGTGACTTCATTATTTGGCCAAGAGGAATGAAATAAACATATCCTTCGAAATTAACATGTGAGACAAACTTTTTTTTCCAGTAGCCCATTGATAAGCTTTAGTCCATAAACCTAAGTTTAGCGTATGAACTGCATGCACTGTCTTTGCATTTGCAGTGTACTAAAGAGACCAGGTATTTATGTATTCCTTGAGAACAACTACGAATCGAGATAAAGGCAATCTCTCCCGCAAAGTGTTTTCATCTTTAATCACTCTGTTGAAATATTCCAAAGCATTGTTTTTAGACAGAACCAGCTTTAAAACCCCTTCAAACCAGTTTGAATTTGTTTTTAACCATTAATGTTAAAAATATTCCATAATTTTTTTTTGTTCTCCCTCCCATTTTGCAATGTGACGCCTTCTTAAAAACATCTTTACTTTCGCTCAGTTGTAAGTAGTCAATATCTTTTAATAATTAATTTCGTTTCTCCTTTGGATGCACCAGCTGTTCTGATTTCTTTTGGATGCATTTTTTCATATGTGCCTAACACATTATGATAGTAACATCCAAATAAAAATAATAAAGACATTTTAGATACTTTTAGCAGCATCACAAATAAGGTATTTTGAGGCAATTGATTTTTGAAATATATCCTGACTTAATTGTTTTAAACAAAAACATAAAATCTTCAGTTTCTTCTTTATTGCAAACCGATAGCCCAAAAACATGAAACACTCGATCTCGATCTGTAATTCCTAAAAATAATACAGGAAAACCTTGCCTCACTAATTTGTATGTCGCATCAGTATGTATGTGGTTAGCATCACATGGCAACTTTAATAAGTTTTTAGTAGAAACAAATAATCAAAAGAAAGGCTGTTCTTCATATACCACTTGATAGGAAACAACAAACGCCAAATCCACATCATCAGGAACTTTTAAATTTTGTAAACAACAGTTTTTTAATTCACCAAGACTCATAACATTGGATCCATATTTTATTTTTCTTAATGAAGACAAGTAATTATTAAGCTCAGTCTTACTTGGTAAAGTAATTTGATTTTTTCATTTTATTTTTGAATCCAAGTTAAATAGAAATTTGATTTCCTCCTTTACCTCATAGGACATGTTACTTTTGACTCTTGTTGCAATTACATTACATGTGTGAGCCAGTTGAGATGGGCATAAATTTACCTCACTTGTAATGGAGGGATAATGTAGGTACACACCTGCAGCGCATTGCTCTCTTCTTTTTAACTTTGTAACATCGAAAAATTTCACTTATATTTCCTTCTGTGTCAACGTTTTTATAAGTAAAACTCCACACGTGCTCTTTTTGAACTGCAGCCACTGCAGAAGCCTTGTTCTCGAACATTTTCTCCATTTCCTATTTGTTATTTAATTCTTCCTTATCTTAGTGATCGCCTCTTCACTTTCACTTTCGGAACTTGTTTCTAATTCTGGTACATATCGTACCGTTGCAAAGAAACTTAGAGCACGAGTTATTTAACCTTACTTCTCAGAAACTAATAACAACATGCCAAGTGCGTTAGCGCGTATACAAACACAAACAACTACAGCACAGAATAAATAACAATACTACAGCATAAATTCAGACGTTTGTGCTAAATAAATCCTCGAAGAAACACATCAACTGCTATTTTATTATACTAGCCCGAAAGCAACCTATTAACCGACTTAAAAACATAATACTACTCATTTAATGCACATTTTCAAAATTATTACCGACTTTTGCATACTGGCCATTTATTAATTCTTACTGATCATTTGTAGAATTATTACCGGCTAATTCATACTGAAATTTCATTAATTTTTATTGACCATTATAATCACAAAAGTGAACATAGAAATACAGGCCAAATAGTAATTTGACTGCTCCAAAATTCAATGTTTACTCACCATATTTTGTAAAAGTACTGTGTCTTTTACAATATTTTTTTACGCCTATGTCAGTAAACGTTAAAAATCGCACTATCAACATTTCTTGTAAATGAAATTTAACAATAACATGCACGTAATGAGATCTCATAACATACACGTGCGTTTTGAAGAAAACTTAAATTTCTTGGTTTAATCAAATTGTTATCAAATTTTTGTTTACGTACGACTTTATTTGTTCTATATACATAAATTTAGTCATTTAAAAAACATAAAAACTTTTAGCATTAGCGACATATATTTTGGATTAAAAGAGTGATGCCGGCAACATATTATACAATATTTCAAAAAATATGTCGCGTTTTCTTAGCATGCTATGGAAATAAACGTCAAGCCATTTATATTGTTAATTTTTGTAACAAAATATGATTGTATCCGAACATTTTTTCATATTTACCTAAGAATAAGTTTGTTAGCAGTGAAAGTGAAATTATGAGCATTTCACCAAAAAGCTCAAGCTGCCACACATAATTTGTTACAGCTAAAATCCAAAGAAAGGTACGAAAGTACCTATCGAAAATTTACGGATTTGCGTCACAAGAGCAAAACGTTAAATCCTTTTTTGGGAAAAAGTATAGTACGTTACACGAGTTGTAAGCCCATTACGCACTCGTGAAATTTACGTACTCGCCGTTGCGCGGCTTCGTGTGTAAACTTATTCACTTCGTGCGTAATGGGTTACTTACAACTCTTGTTACGTAATACACTATTACTGACTGCTTGTAATATTATACTGTACATAATGAATTAAATACTGTTCAGTTAATTACAACCCTTAAACTAAAACATACTTAAAAATATTAAAATGATTTCTTCTCTCAATAAACTTTGGTGCCACCCTTGAACCTTTATTCTGTCTGAGAAAACTGATTTAACAACTTTGTTTTCAGAAATAACTGCGTTCCACTGAACGTTTCGCACAGTTTGCGGATAACAAAAAGTCGCAGTAAAACATTTACTGGCACTTAGTGTCCACTTGCGTGGAAGAAAATTTATATCAGTCGAGTTATAATTAATGAACCGATAAAGGAGGGCAATTAGTGCGGACTTGATCCTTTTAAAGTGATTCAGTTCCAGTTTTGAAACTGCACCTTTAGAGAACGTTCACCTTTCTGTGTCTTGTTTACGATGGTGACCTGCTGGGAACTAAATCTTTATTTATGTTTTATTCCTTGTAGCAAATTATTCTTATGGGCAGAACAAATATCAATTTGGAAAAGACGGTGGAATTGTTTAAGGTTTACTGCGTGTTTTAAATTAACTGTTAAAAAATATTATTTTACTAATATTGTTTTATTATTGTACGAGGCAAATTCTAACAACAACTAAAAGTATGCTATAAAATGAACTACATAGAACTTTACAAGTTTTTAAGATATTGAAGACCATAATAATGACATAAGTATAGCATATGAAGACATACTCAAAATATGGTCCCAAAAACCTAACGCTAATTGAGCTTTTCTAATTCACCGCAAGGGCGCTGGTGCTAGTAGTGCAGTTCAAAATACATGGCTTCTTATTAGAATTTTACATAATTTTGTCAAAATAATAAAAATAAACTTGTTTATTGCCAAATAAAGCACAGAATATACTATTGTATTTATTTCTAAATAAGTCTCGCATGTTTTAATTGATAAATTATTTAATTTGATCTATATAAAATGCAATTTAGGTAGGTACGACCAAATTCGAAAAGATTTGTTAAATGGTGAAATTTGGTGTCTAAATTTTTTTGAATTACAGCTAAATATAGTTTTAAGAGCAAAATAAAACACAGCTAACAGATTTTTTTATTGTTATACCTAATACAAGCAAAAAAACAATTGATGGAAAAACTATTGAAAATGTCAATAACTTTTGAAATTATGTAAATTGTAAAAGAAATGAAGGACATTGTTCGGATTCATTTGAATTTGAAGGTCTGATACCGCTGAAAAATTTGCAAATTTCTTTGCGTCTGTTCATTCAGCCGAAAAATCAAACTATAGCTTAGACTTTTTAATTATTCTTGCAATAACTTTGATGGTTGCGATCTAAATTCAATTACTCTTTTAGACTATAATGAAGCTATAAAAAGATTAAAACAAAAAAAAAATCAGGAAGTAACGATAATATTCCTCCATACGTTTTAATAGGCTTTTCTAGTAAAACCTTTATTACATATTTTCAATATAATTCTCAAATTTTCGAGATATCCAACAAAATGAAAACTATCAAGTTACACAACTATTCATAAATCTGGAGATAAACAAAATATTAAAAATTATAGGGGAATGGGAATATTATGTGCTCCGTCTAAATTATTTGAACACAGTCTCTACAGTAAAAATATACAAACCCATGAAAAATATTTTAGCAGAGGAGCAACATGGTTTTGTAAATGGAAGATCAATAAATACAAACTTATTTATTTTTACAGAACATGCAACCAGAGCACTTAATGAAAAACTACAATTAGATACAGTATTTTCCGACTTTAGTAAAGCTTTCGACCGAGTAAATCATGATATATTATTAAATAAGTAAAACAGTTTAGGTGTAACAGGAATTTTACTAAAATTACTCAGAAGTTATTTACAGGATAGACACTTTTCAGTAAACTACAATGGAAAAATTTTCAACCAATATCACTCAAACTCGGGTGTGTCACAGGGCTCTAACCTTGGTCCATTACTTTTTTTAATATTTATCAATGACCTTCCTTCCTGTCTAAACAATTCAGAGTGTCTACTTTATGCTGATGACTTAAAAATATATAAGAAAATACACACAGTCAGAGACTGTGTAGCACTTCAGAGATATATTAATAATCTTTATTCATAATAATAATAATAATAATAATAATAATAATAAATTATATTTTAACATAAATAAATGCTTTGTCATGACTATCTCTCGCAAGAAAGAGCCGATTCACTAGTTTACAAAATTTAATAAATTTCATGTCCTTCCAGTGAATTTCATATCGTTTTATTTAGTAAAAAAAACTAAACGCAAACATATATTTGTTTTATTTTTATTGCGTCAGAGTATCGAGTTATCAACACATTTTATTTTAAGACTACTCACAAGTTGGCTCTGAATTCATTGTAAAATTTTGCTACATTGTAGAATTCAGTTAAATAAATATTTGTTTTTAAAATGTCAAAAAGGTTGTGTAAAGTACATCCTGACCGTTTTTGTTACGTTTGTGGTGAACTTATTATATCTCAGAAACGATATCCCATAACGGAATCTCTAAAAGATGCATATTTTTGTTATTTCAAAATTTCGGTCTCTCACCAGGACAAAAAATGGGCTCCTCACGTTTTTTTGTGAAAGATGTAGAAAAACTCTAAGCTCCTGGGCTATAGGTGCAAAAAGATGTTTGAATTTTAATATGCCAATGATATGGAGGGAACCATCCAACCACGAAAATGACTGTTACTTCTATCTCATTAAAACATTTGGTTTTAATCAAAAGAACAAAGATAAAATTATATATGCAGATGTTCCTTCAGTTACTAAACCTATCTACAGCTCAGACAAGCAGCAAGTTCCAGATCCTCCCGGTTGTATTAGCACAACATCGATGACTAACACGGAATCCAAAGAAGATCAAATTCAAAGTGACACAAGTTCTGATGAATTGGTTCATGCTAATGAAGAACCACATATGATAACTCAATCTGAACTGAGTGATTTAGTGAAAGATTTAAACTTATCTAAATCCAAAGCTGAATTACTAGGTTCACGACTCCAACAATAAAGGTTACTTGCTCCCAACACAAGAGTTACTACGTATCGTAAGCGAAGTGAATGTTTTACAACATATTTCAAAAAAGAAAACGAATTTTGTTACTGTTATGATATAGTTGAGCTTTTCAAAGAAATGCAGCAACCTTATGAGCCAGAAGAATGGAGGTTATTTATTGATTCATCGAAGACTAGTTTGAAAGCAGTCCTTCTACATAACGGCAACAAGAAGCCCTCTATTCCGATAGGTTACGCAGTAAATACCAAAGAAACATATGAAACGATGTCAACACTAATTAAACTTATTAAATACAAAGATCACAATTGGATCGTCTGCGGTGATTTAAAAGTTGTCGGTTTACTTTTGGGCTTACAAGGTGGTTATACAAAATATTGTTGTTTTTTGTGTTTGTGGTATTCGCAAGCCAAACAAGATCATTATAAAAAGATAGATTGGCCAGTGAAAAAAGAATATAGCCCTAGTAAACTGAATATAAAGCATAAATATCTGATACCTCTACAAAAATTGTTCCACCACCGCTTCATATAAAATTAAGATTGGAAAAAAACTTTGTCAAGGCTTTAGATAAAACTAGCATATTAAAAAAACCAAAAAAGGTTGACAGCTGTGTGCACGTAGTTTAGATTCAAAAAGGAAAAACTTGTATTTCGTGCAAAACTTTTTTATTAATGCAAAGCGCTTTCGGCTTATTTGCCATCATCAGTGCTCATCTACAAAAATTGTGGATGTAAACTTACAATTTAAAAAGATTTAAAAAATTTATAAAATCTGAATTAGACTTTTAAGTCAAAAGTTAAAATAGTATATATACAATTGTTTGAACGAATTAAAAATTACAAGAAACAGACAAAGTGACAAAAAACCTGGTATTGGGAATAGTGAGTGTGGGATAAGCCCCTACAAATCAAATCTGATCTCCAAAAGCAAGTTAGCTTGTGTGGAATTAAGGAATCATGCCACCCTCACTATTCACAAAATTGAAAAAGGTTAACAAATTAATTAAAATTTAAAGAAATTTACAATTAGAGGGTGACTGTGGAATATATATTTAAATTTGAATCTATAATGCAATATTTGATATGAAGAAAGTAAAACGCAGAAGGCCAAAGTAAAAAAAACTGAAGGTTTTTTTTTTTTATATGTTTTATATACATTATAATTATGAAAAAGTCTACCTACTGTCCACAACGTATCCAACAAGTTCCTGGTCATCCTCACTCCCAAAATTATAAATTTCGGGATGTTTACAACTTGCTAAATCATAATTTTATTAATATTAATATTTTCAAATTTAAATTTAAATAACAATAAATTAAATCCTTAAATTCAATAACAAATTTTGATCTCCGTCAACCTCCAATCACTCGAATCACACTCGGAGAAACATGTTCCACACTGAGGTGAACGCACCTCCTTCTATTGACATTTGACAAGTCAAAGTCTTCAAGTGTCGCTTGTCACCACTGTCATGTGGAAACGGTTAATCAACTTGAACCAAAATGAGATAAATTTAAATTTGAAAATATTAATATTAATAAAATTATGATTTAGCAAGTTGTAAACATCCCGAAATTTATAATTTTGGGAGTGAGGATGACCAGGAACTTGTTGGATACGTTGTGGACAGTAGGTAGACTTTTTCATAATTATAATGTATATAAAACATATAAAAAAAAAAAACCTTCAGTTTTTTTTTACTTTGGCCTTCTGCGTTTTACTTTCTTCATATCAAATATTGCATTATAGATTCAAATTTAAATATATATTCCACAGTCACCCTCTAATTGTAAATTTCTTTAAATTTTAATTAATTTGTTAACCTTTTTCAATTTTGTGAATAGTGAGGGTGGCATGATTCCTTAATTCCACACAAGCTAACTTGCTTTTGGAGATCAGATTTGATTTGTAGGGGCTTATCCCACACTCACTATTCCCAATACCAGGTTTTTTGTCACTTTGTCTGTTTCTTGTAATTTTTAATTCGTTCAAACAATTGTATATATACTATTTTAACTTTTGACTTAAAAGTCTAATTCAGATTTTATAAATTTTTTAAATCTTTTTAAATTGTAAGTTTACATCCACAATTTTTGTAGATGAGCACTGATGATGGCAAATAAGCCGAAAGCGCTTTGCATTAATAAAAAAGTTTTGCACGAAATACAAGTTTTTCCTTTTTGAAAACTAGCATAGCTTTTAAGCATTTGGGCTCAATTTTTCCTAATCTGTCTGTGGCGAAACTGAAAGAAGGTATTTTTATCTGCTTGGAATTCACTACGACCTGTTATAAAAGAGTTTTTAGGCGACACAAAAAATGAAAACTACAGACAGTTAATTGCTGATTTATTACATAATTTTTAATGAATGGGTGTCAGTAAGTCTCTAAAAATCTAACAGGGTCTCCGAAATAGAACATCTTGGCATTACCTATAATAATCAAATATCGTTTAGGACTCATATTAGAAAAAACTTCTAAAAGTGTAAATAAAATGCTTAGCTTCATTTCTAGGAAAACATCCTCATTTTTGAACTTATCTTTAATTAAAGCCCTTTACAATACTCTTGTATTATCAAAATTAGATTTTGCTTCTATAATTTGGAGTCTCATAATAAGCATTTAGGATCCTATAAAAAATGACAAAATTGAGGTTAAACAAAAAATAACAGTAGCAACTCTTTATCTAACATTAAAACTCTATAAAAAACAAATTTTCTTTTGTAGTAAGTAAAATTTAATGTATAATTATTGTTGTTTGTAAGTCAGGATCTATGGCTTAAAAAGTCTTATTTTATAGAAACTTGTAATAAAATAAACTACTCCCCGTGATACGTGATATTATATTGAGACATAAATACATTATTATATTACATTACGTTAAAAAGACATTGATTTCTCCTTGTGTTTTCTTTAAATTTACATCTGATTTGTATCCCGTTTTACAATCTGGAACGAAGTAAATCTTGCTTTGATCGTTTTTGTCACTCATGTTACTTGTATTCAGGTACTTTTCTTTACATTATTTTGATTATTTTCACCATTTTCTAAGAAACACTTTATTTTACATAGAAAATTGACAGCATTACTGTTCGACATGCCAACTACAGTCAATTTCGCAAACTTTACAAAAAGAAAGACATATTTGACCATTGTTGGTTCGCCTCCTTTTCTCTAGTCTTCATAGTCTTGCAATTTTTGGAAATATCAACAGAACGTTAGTATAAAGATGGAAACTTCGCTAGAGTTCTGTACCAGATAGATTGGTTCCATTTATCGTACATTTTAAAAATAGTAGACGTGGTTATTCCATATAACCATATTGTTTATTTCGACAACTATTTTACCAGCCACGCTTTTTATAAAGTCCCGAAAGAAAGCGGCCAAAGAGCCACAGGCATAGTCATAGAAAACATCAAAATATTTTTCATTTTCTGCAATCAACATAGGTATTAAAAAAAAAAAGAGAGCGAATCGATTTCGAACACGTCTATTATAGTGACTTTATTATTTTTTGTACGTTGGAATGATAACAATGTAGTAACTATGGCTACAATTCATGATTCTATGGAGCCGATCGAACAAGTCAGATGGTGGTTAATAGTTGCAGAAGCAAAAGTTCTAGTTCCACAACCCAAAGTGTTTCAAAATTGCAACCGTGGTATGGGTGGTGTTGATTTGCAGGTCCAAGCTGTAATTAACTATCGCATCAACATTCGAGGAAAGAAATAGTGGTGGGTATTATTTACAAACATAGTAAATATGTATATTGTTAACGCTTGGCCGCTAGATCAAGTGGCTTCACAAGAAACATGAATCTGTTGACTTTTCTAAGAGATATAGCATGGCACTACCTGCTAATGTTTTGAAAAGGAGAGTTCTTAAAAACAAAACGCTCAGGATCAGTACCCGACAGCATAAGACTCCAACGAGGTGGCCATTTTTCCTCCAAATTGGATGAACAACTGATATGTAAGCAGTGCCACATAAGAGCTAGATGATTTTGCGCTAAATATGGAGTTACCTGAGCGTGAATGTTTTAAAATTCATAATTCTGAATAATTTATCATTTATGTTATCCTTGGGTTAGGTTAAATTAAAAATGAGTACGACCCAGATGGATTTATTGTAGCTCATAACTAACTTATAGTTCATCGTACAAGCCACACATTTTGATGAACACCATGGTCGAATTGGGTGAGACTTGTTTAAAGTCCGTCGGCTCTAGTTGGGTAAATGCGAAGATTTGGAATCTGGTTTTTCCAAAGCGGAGCAGGTATATAAAATGCGCTCTGTAGATTCATATTTCATGCTGCAGAATCGATAGTTCGATGATTTTTGCTACAAAATCCTGTCATCAGTCCGGTGAAAATGTGTAGATCTTTTCTACTAGATTTTCGGATCTAAGCAGAAGGGTTGGTTATAAACGCATTTGAATGAGTTAGCCCTGGTAACTCTCCACTTCGTGAGTGTTGCACCCTCCGTCCATTATAAGATAATTCATTTGGCAGTACTCTTTGATAATGCCCAGAAATAATTCTGGTCCTATGAAGTCAGATTTGGTTTCTCTTTTAGCAAGCGCGTCGACTTTTTCATTGCCCTTGCCAAGCAGATTGGACGATAAGAGTTTGTTAGGAAGGTACGGTATAAAACTGATCCATAGTTCAGAAATTTGATTTAAAATAAAAAAGACCGTGGGACCTAATGGGTTAAGGAGAATTTTGATTTGTGAAATTTAGGCGCAAAATATTCAAAGAAACAACAAAATATTCTCAAAAATGTCTCTTGTCGTATTACCATTGATAATTTTTTTATTGCCTCTTCAATGATTAATTAGCTTTACGCATATTATTATTCATTTTTTTACAGAGAGCTAGAAAGCGTAGCCCAAAGTCCAATGAACGAAACTAATTTAATTATAAAACTTTTTACAGTTTTAACATTGGGCCTTAAGCTACATTATTTTGTAAGATATTTTATTACGAACATAATTGGCATTAAATCTAAAACGCGATAAAAGTGATTTTTAATATATGTACGCCTTCCTTAAATGACTAAGTGACTAACGTATTGTATTAAAAATTAAGCGCCACATGAATATACAAGTTGACTACTATACAGGTACGGACTACTAGGAATTGTAATAAATTCACACTAATTTAGACTTTTTGTTTTTAATTATCTAACTACTATCAATAATGTTTATATACGGGGTGTACCAATAAAAATTCCCAGGCCGGATATTTTGGTAAGTAATAGAGGTATTTTAACTCTGCAAAAGCCAGTTCACAGAGCACTAAGAGTGCTTTAGTTTTAGATATAAATTAATTTTAAATAAGTCTATATATAGATGGCGCTGCGCTTTCTTATGTATCGCATCTTGTAATAAATGCATTTTAAAGCAGATTTTGTTCTATGAACTAATTTGATAAATCTAGCCATTTTTGATATACAGAGTGGGCCACTCAAAACAGTTTCATCCTGTTTTACAGTATTAATCATTGGATTTCGAGAAAATGCTAAAACACGTCGATTTTTATTTCAAATTAAAAACATTTTTACAATACAGACATCTGTCATGTGTCAACCCCCTCCCTTGCACTTTACCAACACCTTAATTTTAAATAGGTACTATACCATGTATGGCATATCATTAAGAAGGTAATTTAACGGGGAATTCAGAAATATTTCTGTACATTGCGTTACTTTAATTTAATCGCCCTCTAGCGGAAAAAAAACTATTACGTATTGTAGAGTGTGACACTACAATATGTAGTACATCATTAAAAAGGTAATTTTATGGGGAATTTAAAAATATGATTGTTCATTGCGATACTTTTAATTGTACCGCCGTCTATCTGCATAAACTACGTATTATAAAGTGTGAAACCTTATTTGAAAGCAAATTTAATTACTAATTCAATACACTACATAACATTAATATAAATATCCTCTATATTGCACTTGCAATAGTTTTAAAATTACTCATGCATTATTTTAAACATTATTATTGCTAACTTTATTTTGTTGCAAGTGCAGTATGGAAATATTTATATTATTGATATGTGGTGCATTTATTTAGTAATTAAATTAGCTTTCAAATGAAGTGTCACACTTTATAATACGTTTTATTAATAGGTTTTTTTATCTTGATAGAGGGCACTAAAATTAAAAGTATCGCAATAGACAGTCATATTTATAACTTTCTCACAAAATTACCTTTTCAATGATGTGTCGTACATGGTACATTCCTTATTAAAGATTAAGGTGTTGGAGAAGTGGAAGGGAGGGGGTTGACACATGACAGATGTCTGTATTTTAAAAATGGCTTTAATTTGGAATAAAAATCGACCTGTTTTAGCATTTTCTTAAAATCCAACAATTAATGCCGAAAAACAGGATAAAACTGTTTTGAGTGACCCACTCTGTATATCAAAAATGGGTGGATTGATCGAATTAGTTTATAAAACAAAATCTGCTTAAAATGCATTTTTTTACAAGATGCGCTATATAAGAAAGATCCTCCCATCGAAAGAAAAATATTGAGCTCAGCGCCATCTACATATTGACCTATTTAAAATTTATTTATATCTAAAACTGAAGCTTTCTTAGCGCTCTATGAAATGGCTTTTACAGAATTAAAATATCTCTATTACCAAAATATCCGGCCTGGGAGTTTTTACTGGTACACACTGTATTCGTGGAGATATTTACCGGATATAATTATAGTAAAATTTCCTAAAATGTAAACTCATTTTCTAATATATTTTAAGAAAGGCTATGGTGATAGCTTTGTAAAATCAAAAGCGCTCACATTTTAAAAAATTATTTCCAGCACACAGATGTATTTTTTATGTAAATAAATGTTAAAATACTCGTATCTATTATAGTTGGCAACCCTGTCTAAGGAAATAAATAATCTAGTAAGTGGAATGTGTCTGAAAAATAATAATAATCAGGAAAATGTGTGTGAAATATGTGCAAAGTCCAAGCAAAAATGTTTACCCTATTCAAAATTAAATAGGTCAAAAAGAGTCTTAGAGTTCTAATTCATACAGATATATGTGGGCCAATTGCACCTATCTCGCACAATGATAAACGTAATTTTTTAACTTTTGTGGATGATTTCTCACGATTTGTTATTGAACACAAGGAGGAGGTGTTTCAATGTTTTAAAAATTATGAAGCAAAGGTAACATCGTTGTTCTGTGGTAAAAAGATAGCAAAACTTCAATGTGATAATGGTGGTGAGTATTCCTCTCTAGAATTCAAAAATTTCTGTTTACAAAAAGGTATTGATATTTTATATATTCCTCCATACACTCCCCAGATAAACGGAGTTGCAGAACGCATGAATCAGACATTGGTGAATAAAGCGAGAGCTATGAGTGTTCAAGCAAATATAAGTAAGGTATTTTGGGAAGAAGCAGTAGTTACTGCAGCATATATAACTAATCAAAGATAAAACTCGTTATGAGCTGTGGATAGCTAAGAAACCAAATGTAATACATATGAAAGTTTTTGGATATATAGTATATGCTAGAAAACCTGATTCACTTAGAACAAAACTTGATGATAAGGGAATAAAATGTAGATTTATTGGTTATGCTGAAAATGGCTTTAGGTTATGGGATATAGAAAAAGGTAAAATTATACACAGTAGAAATGTTATATTTGATGAAGAAAAATTCTGTGAAGAAACTAATTATAAGAAAAATTATGAGTTTTTGGAAGAAAAAAAAAACTGTGAAATAGAAGAAAGTAATGGAACTGAAGAAATTAATGAAGCAGAAGAAGAAAGTAAAGAAAAAGTTGATGTAGGTGAAGAAAAAGAATCACAAGAAGAAAATATGGAAAGTGATTCCAAAAGTAAAGAAAGGCGAAGAAGGCAACTATCATCATAATTATTAGACTATGAAGTAGATTTTGGCTGTTTAGCCCTAATAAGTGAATGCAATGATGTTCCAAAATCCTATAAAGAGGCACAGAAAAGTCTAGAATGCCCAAAATTCTATAAAGATCTACAGAAAGATCTAGAATGGCCAAAATGAAAAAGGGCCGTTGAGGAAGAATTGGATGCTTTAAAAGATAATGACACTTGGCAGTTAGTCAAAAAGCCAGAAGATGAAAACATATTAAGTAACAGATGGGTTTTTAGAGCAAAAGACGAAGGAGAGAATAAAACAACTTATAAAGCTCGTTTAATAGTGAGAGGTTTTGAGCAAGATTTTAATGATTTTTCACAAATTCATGCACCAGTTGCAAAACTTTCCACTTTTAGAATTCTTGTGTCAATGATAGTTTATTTTTAGAGAAATGAGATGTCAAGAACGCATTTTTAAACGGTTTTATTAATGATAAGATTTATATGTACATTCCTGAGTGGTTGATAGTTGATAAAAAGGATATAAATAAATTACGTTTAATAAAAAAATCTATATATGGCTTTAAGCAAGCTGCAAAAGTGTGGAATGAGCACTTTAATTCATTTATGACAAATATTAACTTTATTTTTGCTAGCATTTAATGATAAAAACTTTTTGTCAAGTCTAAATCTTTTGAAGCTTTTAAAATAAAAGAGTTAGAAAATATTAACAACTTTTTAGAAATACATGTGTCAAAAGATTTTAACAATAAAATTATAGCTATTGATCAAAGTTCTGCTATTAAGAATCTAATAAGAAATGTAAAAATCTGATGTATCCAACACATGACTTTCCTATTTAGTTAACCTATTGCAGCATCTCTAAAAATGTTTAGAGGATAAACTAAATATATTCATTTTCCACATACATCTACCTCGAAACATTTTTCTATAGATATTCATTGAAAACGAAAATATTGAAAAATTTAAATTTAGCACTTTTCCTCCAATTTTTCCATTACGGTCCATTTTAGAAAAGTCATTTAAAAACAAAAATTATAGAGATCGATATCGCAAACAACTTTTAGTTTAACAATTTTCTTAAAAATCAGAATTTTGCACATTTTGTCAAATTTCTCGAATACGGACCATTTCAGGAAAATTTGACATAGAACAAAAATTATAGATAATAATATTGTAACTTTTATTTGAAGAATTTTCTTCTCCAAACGTAAATAACGAATATATTCCATAAAATATAAAAATGACCACCAATAAAGTACCCCCCCAAATGTTCCGACTCTGTCCAAAATCTAATCAGTTCACCTCAGGTCGAAATACGGTCCATTTTAGAGAAATTATGTATAGGATAAAAATTATAGAGAAATATGTTACAAACAACTTTTATTTGAACAATTTTTATAAAAAATTATTTTTTTACATTTTGTCAAATTTCTCAAATACGGACCATTTTAGGAAAATTTTGCATAAAACAAAAATTATAGATAATTATATTAGAAGTAACTTTTATTTGAAGAATTTTCTTCTCCAAACATAAATAACAGATATATTCCATAAAATATAAAAATGACTACCTATAAAGTACTCCCCCAGATGTTCCGACTCTGTCCAAAATCTAATCAGCTCATTGGACGCTGAAACAAAGCTTAAGTCTAAAATTTGGTGTTTTTCTGTGTATCGGTTCATGAGTTATGCGTTATACACACACACACACACACACACACACACACACACACACACACACACACACACACACACACACACACACACACACACACACACACACACACACACACACACACACACACACACACACACACACACACACACACACACACACACACACACACACACACACACACACACACACACACACACACACACACACACACACACACACACACACACACACACACACACACACACACACACACACACACACACACACACACACACACACACACACACACACACACACACACACACACACACACACACACACACACACACACACACACACACACACACACACACACACACACACACACACACACACACACACACACACACACACACACACACACACACACACACACACACACACACACACACACACACACACACACACACACACACACACACACACACACACACACACACACACACACACACACACACACACACACACACACACACACACACACACACACACACACACACACACACACACACACACACACACACACACACACACACACACACACACACACACACACACACACACACACACACACACACACACACACACACACACACACACACACACACACACACACACACACACACACACACACACACACACACACACACACACACACACACACACACACACACACACACACACACACACACACACACACACACACACACACACACACACACACACACACACACACACACACACACACACACACACACACACACACACACACACACACACACACACACACACACACACACACACACACACACACACACACACACACACACACACACACACACACACACACACACACACACACACACACACACACACACACACACACACACACACACACACACACACACACACACACACACACACACACACACACACACACACACACACACACACACACACACACACACACACACACACACACACACACACACACACACACACACACACACACACACACACACACACACACACACACACACACACACACACACACACACACACACACACACACACACACACACACACACACACACACACACACACACACACACACACACACACACACACAGACATCATCGCGAAAATAGTCAAAACGGATTCAGGGGACCTCAAAACGTAAAAATCCGTCGAAAACTCGAGGTCGAAGAAAATCATGATTCCTATACTTTCCTTATATCTGTATACAGATAGGAAAGTAAAAATGTAAAAACACCAAATGAGAAAAACTTAAACTTAGAGGAAAATTATATAGAGCTTTTATGTTCTTTGGTATGTTAATGATGGATACAAGGCCTGACATTTGTTATTGTGCGGGATATTTCTGTAAATTTTAAGATAATGCAACGGATGAACATTTTATACACTTGCTCAGAGTCTTAAAATATTTAAAGTTTTACACTTGATTATAAATTAGTTTTTCATTTATCTGATAATAGTTTATTTGACGTTAGTGATGCAGATTGGGCAAATGACATTGTTGATAGGAAGTCTATAAGTGGTTTATGTTTTAAATTATTTAACAATATAGTATCTTGGGCTTTAAAGAAACAGTCAATTGTTACTCTAAGCAGTACATAATCAGAATTTGTTGCATTATGTATGGCTAGCTGTGAACTTCTATTTTTAAAGAATATTTTAGATGATTTTAAAATTCAGTATTATTTTCCAATTAATTTGTATGAAAACAATTAAAGTACAATTAAATTTCCTAAAAATTTTGAGAATAATAAAAGATGTAAATACATAGAAGTTAAATTTCACTTTATTGTTGATCTTGTGGTTAAAAATGTTATAAAAATTATTTATATTAATACCAATGATCAGCCAGCAGATATATTTACTAAGAGTTTGTGTCTTGAAAAATTTAGTAGATTTGTTAGAATGTTAAACATATTGTTGAATTAATATGTTAAGCTTAAGGAACGGATTGTATTTTGTTTTTCGAAATAAATTTAGTCAGGTTTAAGGGACGGTGTTAAAATACCCGTATCTATTATAGTTGGCAACCCTGTCTGAATTAATTACTTATGTTTTTTTTATTTATTTATTTATGTATTTATTTATTTATTAAATATATTGCTCTACAGGCTAAATGCCTAGTTATAGAGCAGGAAAAAATTGTAATTACAAAAGTAAATATAAATATAACATGTCGCACAATAAGACATAATTTGGATATAAGATAAATTACACAACATAACAAAAATTACACAATATAACAAAAATTACATAATATGACAAAAAATTAAATAAATTGATGAATATACACAAGCAAATAGTACCGAAACAGCTTTACAATTTTTTGAGCTGCGAAAGCTTACAAGAAAATAAATCAATTCTACCTTGTTGCAGTTTTCACACATAAAATACAACGGCGAGTTTTTTAATAAATTTGTCAGAGATAGCGGGAGATAAAACATTAAGTTGTTTCGAGATTCAGTTCTTGGCACTTTAAATACAAGTTGTTCTAATAACTCGGAACAATCAATTTGGTAGTTAATAAGTTTATAGAGGAATATTAACGACTGATTTTTTCGTCTACATTCTAAGCTTTGCATTTGAAATCTATTTAGAAGTAACGTGTGATTTATCCCAATTGATGGATATGTTCCGTCTATCTTAAATGTCAAGAATTTTAGATATCGTCTTTGAACGTTTTCAAGAGCGCTTATGTGAATATCATAAAATGGTTTCCATATTATTGAAGCATATTCTAATTTTGATTTGACAAACGCATTGTACAACATATTCATGGTTTCGATAGAATTGAGGTCAACTGCATGCCTTATGATAAATCCACATACTTTGATTACTATACGAGGCAAGAGAGAGGTCCGACACGCCCAACATTGGGCGCGGCCATTTTGAACCCTGTGACACAGTTTACAGCTAACGAATCAGATCGCTCACTCTGCGTCGGCACTTTTGATCTCAATGTTTCAGTTTATACACTGTGCAACTCGGATAATACAATATATGACAACCGCCTATAATAAAACAGCAGCCTTCTGCGTATCCTGAATTTGTATCCCTGGAGTGGATGTTATTTTGGAACTTTCAATTGGTCTGAGTGAGCTAACTGATTCTTTAGCAATAAACTGTGACTCCAAAAATAATATTCACTGATACTGACAGCAGCAAGCAAAATATCAGGTGCGTTTTAATCATCCGCTTCTGCTTCCGGAATTGTCGGTTTAGTCGTTTTAACCTGTCAGATTAAAACAAAAAAACCGACAATTCCGAAGCAGAAGCGGATGATTAAAACGCACCTATTAAAAATATTGCGCCAAGATGTAGGCAACACGTAATAAGGGTTCAAAATGGCGGAGTTTTCTATCTCCTTTTAAAAGGCACTCAGAAAGCTGCGCAGTGCGACCATTCTCCGTATAGTAAAAGAAAATCAAAATATGTGGATAAATCCCAAATTTCTGAATGATGCTTTTACCACGTCATTTAGATGTTCATTAAAAGTAAGTTTTCTATCGAACTTTACCCCAAGATCTATAACAAAATCAGGCCTATTTAATATAACACCATCCAAACAGTAGTTATAGAGAATTGGAAAATCTTTTTTGGTATATGACACTATATTACATTTTTTTGAATTTAATGGAAGATTATTTTTTAAACACCAATTATTTATTTTATTAATATTACTTTGTAATTTAAGACAATTTTGACATCGTCTGCATAAATTAAATATTTTACGTTAACGTCATTAATGATGTCATTTACGAATAGTATAAATAAAATAAAGATGACTATCTGTATTGTTGTCTGTCAATGACAATGTCAATGTAAGTACTTCCGGTAAATTAACCAACGAATGTGTGCACCTACTCTGAGTTGCTATTTTAATTTTAGTATTGTTTTTTCAAATAGTTATTCGTTAATAAAAACCTTTCTCCAAACTATTTCCACATTATTTTCTCTAGGAATAAAATCACATATTGGATCAATAGAAAGAGAAATTTGAGGTAAAGAGTCTGAGATGAGATAAAATAGAAATAAAAAAAAGAACCGTAGAATACAGTTTTGGTAATAATTTGAGGCAGTTTTCGGTGGTCACGGAATTTGTAGAAATATGCTTGGCCTTCTAAAAAGCACCTACCTTTACATTCATGGGCATTTTTGGCACTAGCTCTTCCCCATGGTACATCATTATAAAACGGTAAGCACTGTTCACAATTTGGTCCAGCGGTATTGTGCTCACATCTACAGGTTCTGACTGGATTTTCGTTTATTTGAGAGGAGACAACACATTCTGAAGCGTGTCCATTACATTTACATCTAGCACCAACGGCAATATCAGCGATAGCATAGAAGTAAGATTTAAGAACACTTTGGTCTCCGAAAACTTCGTCACCAAATGTGTTGAGTCGATCTAGTGTGATCATTATTTCCGTTGCTGTCACCCATTCCTGAAAATAGCAAGATGTTTTTTATCATTAGATATTACTTCACAAGATCAGAATTTTTATGACATATTTTGCTGTCAACTTTATTTTAGGGATTCCCTATGTTCCATACATATTCTTAATATATTTTGCACACTTTGCTTTATGGTTCATAGCAGAAACTCTGATTTATCTTTTTTACTTACACAAATTCAACTGGATTTTAACCTAAGCCCTAGGTCGTAAGTACTAGAAGATGGAATACTTTAGAGTTGTTGGATTAGTAGAGCTTATCCTCATGTCTCTTGGAAAAAATGTATTCTTAAATTTCTTTTGGAATGGATTCAACATAGATTTTATCCGATGCAGCTCTTTATTCCGAATAAAACAAGAAGAATTTACTATTTTTCTGAGTATATTTTTCTAGACAATATGTACAGGATGGGTAAATTTCGATAGACGAGAGACAAAATTTCGTTAACTATTTTTTAAGAAAAACTTGTTATCATTTTTAAAAATTGTCTTTTGCTTTCGAGTTATAAACAAAAGTTGGGTTTTTTCAAATTTTTATTGTGGCAATATCGCGTTTATTTATGAAAGTGGAAGAAAATAATTTATACGTATTTCAGGCACTTTTTTATTAAAAATCCAGTGGCGTAGTTAATTTTTTTAAAAATTTCTTTAAATAGAGTTATAGCATAAAGTTGTATTTTTTTATTCATTTTCATTGTTACACGGAAAAAAATGTGACTAGAAAATTTTACTACAATGTTGTAGTAGTAGACTTGTAGAAAAATACTTAACAATTTGTAGAAAATTTTACTACAATTTATAGTTAAAAACTATTAATTATTGTAGCAATTGAATTGTCGAATAAAATGCTACAACAATAGGAAAGAAGTCCACAATGTTTAGTATATTTTACTATTGTTTGTAGAAGTAGAAATTTATTACAATTATCGTAATTACTACTACTAACTTCTGTAAAAATTTGTACAAATATTAATTATCTCTACAAAAAATAGTAATTTTCTCTACAAAAAATAGTAATACTTTACATCCCTTCTTCAAAAATATTCTATAATATTGTAGAAATTCTAAGTCATGTGAACAAAACAGAATTCTGCTATTGGCCAACGTTTTCCGACGTCGATCATAAACGGCCAGACAGCAGTAGCCGTTCGCCATGTTCACATAACAAAGCATGGTATATATACGAGTACCTATAACACATTATTATATTATAAACACCGATGCGTTTGAGAAAATTTTAATAATAAATTCTATTGGTGGTAAGTACATTTATTATTGTTTCTGAATAATTTACCTTTAGATAACTAATTTAAATAACCTTAGTAGATTATTTTAAAAAAATAGTTGTGGCCAACGATCGAATGTTGTGCCCAACGATCGAATGTTGTGCCCAACGATCGAATTTTGAGCCAATTTCAATGATGTTTTTTTGTCTTAATTGTGACATACCTACTTTCTCATTTTTGTTAGTTATCTGACTTGGTCATTTAATATCCAAATCGGTGTAAAGGTGATAAATATCCCCGTTTTAAGGGTATGAACAATTCAATTGGTATTAATTTTTATTTTATATTTTTCAGATGCAGAAAAGCCAACTGAGACTGAGGGCGCTATTATTACTGTTATTTATTACATAATGTAATTAAGAATTTGTATCTATTGTATTAAAACAATAAATTGAATATTTTATTAAGGAACATTTTTTTCTAGGTTATAATTATAATAATTATGGAATACTGCTACAAATTTTATTAAAAATTACTACAATTTGTATGAATTTTTACTATTTATTGTGTGAAATTTTCGTATTTATTTTCATAAAACATTTTTCATATAAATTCATACAATGAATAGCAAAAATTATAACAATTTGTAGAACAATTCTTATGATGCCTTTGGATCTTTTTACTAAATATTGTAGATAATAACTCTACAATACATTCTCCACAAATATTTGGAAATGTTTACTACAAGTTGTATCTGTCCCTATATGTACTATTTATTGTAGAGAAAAAATCTACAATTGTAGAAATTTGTTCTACAATTTTTTTCCGTGTATTTAGCAAAAACTCATTATTTTCAAAATAATCTATAATACTCTGTTACTTTCTAAAAGGCTTGTGTCATTCAGAATATTTCTGATAGAAGTATCGGCATTTTCACAACACTGATCATTTAATAACGTTTGATTGAGTGCAAAATGGTGACATGCTAGAGTATTTTATTCAAAGTACTAATAATTCTGAATTTGCAAGTGAATTATATTTTAATCGTTACCCAGAAGGAAGACAACCTAATAATTCTATTTTCAAACGATTAAAAGAAAATCTCATAAATTATGGGGCTTTTAAGAAACCAAGGATACATATTTATTTTATAATATTGAAGATGCTGAGGAAGTTGCCACCAATGGTATTGGAATGGCAACTGCAAACCGTTCGATATTAAGTCATCAAATTGAAGCCGAGTCTGGGATATCACGAAAACGATAATTATCAATTATAAAAAATACAAATTCAGACCCTATAATATAAGGAAATAGCAACATCTTCAATATACCGATCCCGACCGACGCGCGACGTCTAAATTTTTGCAATTGGTACCTTGAAAACATAGACCGGAATCTTACGCAAGCAGTGCCGGAATTTTCAATCGACATAACGAATAATGGTGGTCCGACGTTAACCCCCCATCGTAACTTTGATGTATAAAATCAGGGACGTTCCGGTTTTAGTGTTTGGTGTGCCCTATAGGGCAATGGCATTTTAGCCTACCAAATTTATGTTGGAAAACTAAATGGCCAACGATTTTTAGAAATTTTAAACTAACACATATTCGATGGTTTTTGGATGACTTAATACTGAATGAGAGACGAAATATATATTTTCAACACGATGGGGCACCCACTCAGAATACTAGAAACGTCTCTGAATTGTTAATTTTTTCATTTCAGAGACAAGTGGATAGGAACAGAAGGACCGGTAAGGTGGCCACCATGTTCACCGGATTTAACGCCCTTAGATTTCTTATTTTGGGGATATATTAAAGACAATTCATACAAAAATACTTTTAATAATATTGACGAACTAATACAAAATTTTATACAGTGTGTTAATTCCATCTCCAATATCCATATTAATAACGCAATTCGGAATGATTCCAAAGGATGTCGTTCATGTAATGCTTCATAATGGACATTAATATGAAAATTTAGTCTAGATAGATTTATATTTTTTAATGATGTTGTAATTGGTTCTGCCAATATTACAATTCTTTGTCCCTGATTTGTTAAAACTTCCATAATGTATGATATTTTTTTTTTTATTATTTTAAAATAGAATTATTAGATTTATTAGGTTAGCTTCTTTCCGGGTAACGATTAAAATATAATTCACTTGCAACTTTAGAATTGTTATTACATACTTTGAATAAAACATTATTACAAATTTAATTTTTTATTTATTTTCTTAGACCATTTTGCTCTTTAAAAGTGATGCCATAAATAATCAGATACTTTGTCTTATTAGAAATATTCTAAATGACACAAGCCTACTAGAAAACAATAGAGTTATTATATTTTAAAAATAATGAGAGTTTGTTAAATAACAATGATAGTTAATAAACTGACCCCACACTATACATATATCAATAGAATAGGAATAGTATATTACACACCGAGGTGGGAAGAGTTTCATTCCTGTCGCGAGATTAGTTAGATCACCGAGACGCGAAGCGTCGAGGTTAGCTATGATCTCGAGACAGGAATGAAACTTCCTACCGAGGTTTGTATACTATTTTATTTACAACTATCATATTTCGATCAAAGTTAATAAATCTCTGTTTCGTTCTGAACATACCTAAAATATTACATTTAACGACAAATTATCAAGCGCGCGGTTTTCTCAGAATAATCAAGTAAATATATTGTTACTGTAATTACGGGGTAAACAACTGTTACCAATATAAATAAATGTCAGATAAAGCCCGATATTAAATTCGCGAATAATAAATATCAATAAGTAGTTTTTTGTATTTTAGTTCATTGTTGTTTTTTTATTGTTTGCCATTAAATAGGTATTATAAAATTTGTCAAAAAAATGTGTTATTTTTTTTAAATATAAAAAATATTCATCTAGAATAGATGAAATGAGGGCGGGAAATGAGGGCGGTAAGTAGAGGTGTGTAATGTGACACTTCCCAACCTTCAATGACATTAGTAATAACAACATTACATATATGGTTGTAAATAATTTTTTTTTGTATGCTACAACCAACTACCCGTTCCATATAAAAAAATACAGCTTTATGCTATAACTTGAATTTGAAGAATTTAAAAAAAAAATGACTACAACACTGGATTTTTATCAAAAAAGGTATAAATTATTTTTTTTTTTTTTCATAAATAAGTGAGATAATGCCATTTAATGAAAATTTTAAAAAACCAACTTTTGTTTATAACTCGTAAACAAAAGAAAATAGCCAATTTTTGAAAAAAAAAAAGAGATCAAGGATGGGAGGTTCTATTTTCCATACCATTTATAGTTAACGAGATTCCCTATTAAAACATCGAAATTTGCCAGGACTTTATTCTGAGTGGAAAATTATTTACTATCAACTAATACATGTTTCCATATTTAATCTTTAGCTATTCAGTTTTCATTTTTATATGCTCCTTTTCCATTTAAGTTTAGCTTGCAAAGTTAGACCAACTTATTTTGCTCTTTTCTTATTTGAGATACTATTGTTGTTAGGTTTATTGGTATTTATAATCTATTTTTCTATTGATGAAAATAATATGAGCATCATCATTAATTTTTGTGCGCCACTGTTTAGACCAAATTTGTATACTATTTATTCTGGTTTGAAGGCTGGCTGTAATTTCTTCTATATTTGATTCTATTAGTATGAAAACTGTCTCATCATCATCACCATGGTTGCAACTTAATAGTTTCTATCTCTGGAATGTCATAGGTTTAAAATAAATATAATAATGACCCAATAACACTTCACTGAGGAACGCAAGCATGTATTGACTTGCATTCAAAGTATTGGTTTTCAATTTTAATTTTGAACGTTTGCTAGTAGTTAGATATTACATTAAGAAATACCGGGCATAAAATTTGTTCTTCTAGAGATTCCTCGTAGAATTTTTGTCTCAAAATCCAAGTTTGGTGGAACGGGATAAGTTCTTTTTTGTCGCTTATTAGATTTAGTTTTCTTAAGAGCAAATAATTTTGGTATTACAGGTAGGCACAAAATTGGTATTTTTGATCGTATTTCAATATTGAATTTCCCAGTTCGGGTACCATTATTACGTCAACAGTTTTCCATACTAGTGAAACATGTTGAAGTCTAAATGCGGCATTTATTATATTTGTTAGTTTTACTATATCTTTTCGGGATGTCTTTAGTATCTCTCTTGGGATCAGATTTATTTAGGGATCTTTTTTTGTTTCGTTATTATTTTTCATTTCTCTTTGAACTTCTTTAGGAATAAAAAATATTTTCGCGATATCACTGCATTTCATTTGATTATTAATTTAATTTCTTCACCTTCTTTTGGATTCGGGTAAAAGATACTTTCTACATAGTTGGCAAAAGAATCACATTTTTGTTTACAACTTCTTACCCACGTGATATTTTATTTTCACATTGGAGGTACATATTGGAATGATTAATTTTTTGACAGCCTTCCATGATGAGGCATAGTGACTTGGTTATCTGTAACCTCTCTCAAGTACTTGTTGGTTTTAATTTTTTTACCACTCTCGATTACTCTTCATAGCTCTTGTGTAAGTTCATTTATTTGGTTTTTTTTCTCTGCAGTTACCATTCTTTGTCACTTCTTTAGAGCCTCTCATTGTTTTTTTTTATTAAATTCTTTATTTTTTTGGGTTAATTAATATCTATGATTATCATTTATATTAATGGTCTATCATGCTATGCTGCTTGTTGGATATTAACTATGTAATTCTGCTTTTGTATCCAAATCTTTCACCGTCCTAATGGAAATGTTCAAGTTAAAATCTTTCCCAATCTGTATGTTTGTTAGTGTGGAGTTGAGCCTCTAGTGAAATTTCATTTAGGGTTAAGAGTATTGGAGAGTGGTCAGATATCAGTTCTTCAACATCTACTTTTATAAAATTTAGCTGCAATATATTTCTGCAATCCCATTTACATTGCTGAATTTATCATTGTCTTCATCATTAAATTTTTAACAAAAATCCGTACAAAAAAAGCCTAAACAATAGATAGCTTTGTTCCAATAGCATGAGAAACTCTTTCAAATTATGACACTCATATGTGGATTAGAATATTTGCATTCCCGTTTTTTAAACAATTTCTTGTTGATGCTGCTGATGTTGGTTGAACTTAGCATAAATAGAAAATGAAAGATAATTATCCTATTACTAAATAAAAAATATATATTTTTACCTGTAAATCCGCACTCTCATCAAAATTATAAGCCGAGGGCCTACCCTCCAAAGTACCGAAGGCAACATTTCCTCCCTTAAGGGGTGAAATGTCTGAATATTCTGAATTACAAAAAGGTCGCGTCTCATCGCCTCGTATGGTATGAGTTGAGTCAGGAAGGCCATAAGTATCTCTGCAAGTAGCACTGCAACATAAAATACAAGAGAGATGTATACTTGGTTGCATACCGTTCACCTACTTTAATATTACAAATAATAAAAATTCTTTTAGTATTTGATTGGGTCTCGGATTGGATATGAATTCTATAGTTAAGAATATGAAACACCAAAGAATTATTACGTGCCAAAAGGTATTTTGGTTTAAAAAGAACTGGATATTTAAAATGCGATGAAATCTTTTTTATATACCAAATTAAAAAAAATACATAACGATATCAATATGACATTTTTAACAAAATAAATATTCTAGACTAAAAAAACAGCATTATCCAAAAAATATCGAGTTACCTGACACTGACTTAGGTATAATTTCATTTCTTACCTGTAATATTGATAAGGAATCCAAGGTCCATCTTTAGTAGTTCTTTTTGATATGTAGAAACTTTCAGGTCTAGGCGACCAAAACCAAATTCTTATATATGTGATATCAAACGCTTTACCTGAAAATAAATAATTCATATGATTTTGGTGATTATATTCTTCAGAAATACAAATAAACTATTCATGGAGGCATTCCTGTATCTTCTTTAGAGGAAGTGGATTAATTTCAAATTTGGTGATACATTTGATTTGAGGCAAGCCGATTTAAAAGAACGAACAGAAGGATATTTATTAAATATATTAGTTTTTAATTCAGTACTTATTGCAGAGTAATTTCATTAAATTCCTAATTATGTCAATTAAATCCGCTGGGGTATTTGTTTTTTTTACACTTTATTTCGTAACCAACTTTACAAATAAAGGTCTAGTTTAAAGTTACTATATACTATATTGAAAACGATCGCTAATATGAAATACCACTGACCTACATCACATGTAAATATCTCAAAATAATTCATACTCACTTCATACCCAAAAATTTACAATTTTGCGGCTAAGTTAACCGAAGTGGACGTGATATATTGGCGTACAAAATTATTTTAGATTTGTTTCAACAACAATCTTGGAACCATACACAAACCAGTCCACAACTTATTGTCGACGACTGATAATCGACGACCAGTCCACGACCTGTCGATGATTGGGACTAAATTCGGAACTTGGTCGTGTTGGAACACATGTTTCTGTTGTCAGGCACACTGTCAATAACGTAAAAGTAAAAAAAAAAAACATTAACAGATGTTAAATTTTGAATTTGGTAAATAAAAAAAATTAAAACTCATTAAAAGATTTATAAATTTTGATTATTTGATTGATTAGTACATTAACTTATTTTATTTTTTACTGTATCTAAGTCAGAATAATAGTTCTCTTCACTTTCTACACTCAATACTTTTTCTTTGTATACTCAATAATATACTATAAATAATGATAATGAATAAAAATCAAATTATGATCGAGACTATGATCGATGATGCTATTAAAACGAATATAATCACATTTCCAGAGTTGGTAGTGATTTATTTACGAGCTCATTTTCGTTTTGCGGATGTCTTTCTTGACAATTCGTTCCTATTCAGACCCAGTAACTGATTTGACAGTACAGAAACTGGTTTGTGATTAGGTTTGAGTATGTTGGAACACTAGGTTTTTGTACAGTTTTGAGTCAGAGGTTTGTTGGAACATCAAATTTAGACTGCGCAGAATCAAGACCGATTTGCTACTGTGTTGGAACAAACCTAAAGTGCCAATGTCTGTCTGTCCGTACCGGAATCTCAAGCCAAAACCTTATCGGACTTTAAGCTAGCGACACTTACTTATTTTTACCTTTTTCAACATATCTAGGTTTGCCACATACTTTGATTACTATACGGGGCAGAGGTCCGACACGCTTAACATAGGGCGCGGCCATTTTGAACCCTATGACACAGTTTATAGCTAATGAATCAGATCGCTCACTCTGCGTCGGCACTTTTTATCTCAATGTTCCAGTTTATACACTGTGCAACTTAGATAATACAATATATGATAACCGCCTATAAAAAAACAGCAGTCTTCTGCGTATGCTGAATTTGTATCCCTGGAGTGGATGTTATTTTGGAACTTTCAACTGGTCCAAGTGAGCTAACTGATTCTTTAGCAATAAACTGTGACTCCAAAAATAATATTCACTGACACTGACAGCAGCAAGCAAAATATCAGGTGCGTTTTATCATCCGCTTCTGCTTCCAGAATTGTCGGTTCAGTCGTTCTAACCTGTCAGATTAAAACAAGAAAACCGACAATTCCAAAGCAGAAGCGGATGATTAAAACGCACCTATTAAAAATATTGCGCCAAGATGTAGGCAACACGTAATAAGGGTTCAAAATGGCGGAGTTTTCTATCTCCTTTTAAAAGGCACTCAGAAAGCTGCGCAGTGCGACCATTCTCCGTATAGTAAAAGAAAATCAAAGTATGTGAGGTTTGCCATCTAACTACAGAATTATGATGTAACGTTAGAATGTAAAAAATCTCTCAAAAATGACAAAGTTGCCCATCGTATAAACATATTCATTTCTCTCGTAATTTTGTCTAGAATCTTTGTCATCTTCCAAGAAAAGCTGGTATTCTATTTCTGTTTTTTATTAAAATTCAAATAAAATAAAAGAAACGCAAATAGAAAATTCCAAATATACTGACAAAACGTTGACATCTTTTTGACGTAAGAAAATCTCGATTAACAATTTGATCCTCCGATATTGACGGATTAGAATAAAATCGGATTAAGAATGATTTTTATTACGGTGCATAGCTAAAACTGGTACTAAACGTGAATAAACCCTTAATCTGGATTAAATGTGTACGGTGCATACGGGCGTAAGAAGTTCTCGATGAATAAACTGCCGGAACACCTGGATCAAGCATCCTATGAATCCATCTTAAATCCTGAAGGTCAGCTTGAAGGAGAAGTGATCACCAAGTTTTTACAATGGGTGGCATCACAATTTCAAATTAAGGCTGCGTTTATTCATCCAAACTACACAGCCAATTTTTATGCCTTAAAGGAGAATGTTCTCGACCAGATCAAAGAAAATAAAAACGCGTATCCGGCTGCACCTTTTCTAATGGGCGATAATGAATTTGAAATACTATTAGTGCCGTTCCACATTCGACAACCAGATGCGTGGCGAGGTGGAGAACATTGAATGTTGGCTATCTATAATAAAGGCGGGGTTGGCGGACAGACATTTTTCTATTTATACGATCCTAAGCCCAAGTTAGACGAGAATAAGAAGCTGGACGAAAGATCACCGATCTATTCTTCGTCATATTCTTAAGACCGTCAAGCATGGAATTAAGTTACAAGGTACAATATCTCTTCCACATGGGAATTTCAACAAACAAGCTGATACTGACTATTTCTCATGTGGTGCCTACATCTGTTACTATGCCAAAGAATACCTTGAAAACCGGACCATTCGATTGCAACTAGACTTTGATGTGCAAAAAGAAAGTCGTACAATAGCCGCCATTATCGAAGAATCTCAAAATCCAATGCCAGCTAGACACATAAACAGCACCGAAAGTATCACATTAAGTAAAATTGCAGCAGAATTAGCAGTACAATCAAGTATCGAATCACTTAATGAGTAAGCGCAAGCGGGAAGCAGAACGACGAAGCAATGTTACTCCGCAAAAAATGGTTAAGCGACGAGCTTATGATCGAGAAAGAATTTTACAACGACGAATTGAAAAAACGCCGAAACAGATTGAAAATCGTCATGTAGCAGACAGGACAAGGGCTTCACGGCGCCGTGTTCAAGAAACACAAGAAAAAACTTAAAGACGTCGGGAAGAAGACATCCACGCCTTCGTGAAGCTAGAGCTCCGGAAAATGGACCTATGAATAAGACTGTTATGGACTCAAACGTTGATCAACACCGTCTGAGCCTATTCAACATAGAGTGCTCCAATCCAGATTGGCGCTAGATTCACTGAATAAAAGATTACGAATTTCAAAGAAACCTTTTACGACTGCTGCAATCATGGAAAAGTCATTCTCGAAGAGAATACAATTTCAGAACTCGAAGAGCTATTTCTAAAGAGGCACCGATTACATCGCACTTTTCACGGGAGTATCCGCCGATTGAACATTATCCTCTCTTTCGCTTTAATCACCGCAATCAATGTTGCACCGGCTGGAGGAATCTACTCTTTTGCCATCAAAGGAACAATCTATCATCGATTCGAGCCTGCTATAGAGCAAAGTCAAGACGAACATGGTCAATCAAAAATTCCACTCTATGGCGCTCTTTACTTTTTTGATCCAGCTGAAGCCGTTAACAATCGTTTGATTGACAACGACAACGAGGGCGGACAACAAATATTCGAACTTTTAGAAAGGATCATAAGAGAAAACAACCAATTTTTCCACGCATACCAAATGATAAAAGAAATATAAAAAGAAACCTTTTAAAATGCAGAAAATCAAGAAATCAATCCGCCACAATTGAAATTGATATTTGATGATCAACATCGTAAAATCATAGATCGCCATTCCTACAATGTGCCAGCCGTTGTAGCAGCTGTTTTTGTCCTCCATGTGGATCAATCTCTTCCAGATGTACAACTCGTAATGCACAAAAAGAACGCACCAATCGACACAATGCATGAGCGACTTGATCGAGCCATTCTTATATCCGTAGTTCTATCCAACTGGCACGAAAGGTTATCCAGCCGAAATTCCGTACCCCTATACAGAAGGACAAAAGAAAATGAAATTTGTCACTCGTTCACAATTCACTAGATATCGATTAGTAGCGCGACCACTGAAAGGCACAAAGCAAGAAAATACAATTCAAGTTCCACCTGAAGCAAGACGATCGTCACGTTAAACTGTTCAACGGCAAGTGGCAAGAAATCTTTGACAAAAAGGATGTTTCAACCCAATACATCATGGGGGAACATTATTTCTGCAATGGTACATTGATTCTTGGATCCGTGTAGAAAAAAATAAAATCCAATTCATCAAAGATAACCAAGACAAACTTATGGCGCATTGTTACGTCAATATCGACAAGTACCTTGCAAAGCGAGCAAAAGAAGAAAATGCTGAAGTTTCAGAGAAGGTCATTTTACCATCTTCGTTCACTGGATCTCCCTGTTGGTACTCAGAACAGTATCATGATGTAATGGCACTCGTCCAACGCTTTGAAATGCCGGATTATTTCATTACCGTGACTTGCAACCCAAAATGACCACAAATCATCGATGCTTTACTAAATGAGTTTGAAGTTGGAACTAAATTAAAACAAGACGCTAATTTTCGTCGAGTCTTCAAACCAAAATTGGATCAATTTATTGAAGACATCTACAGAAACAAGATATTCGGAAAACCTTTGACTTATACATACGTCATTGAGTTCCAGAAGCGAGGACTACCACATGCTCACATTTTCTTGATTATGCATCGTGAAGATAAACCTCAATACCGGAAATAATAAACGACTTCATCTCGGCTGAAATTTCAGAAGAATACGAAGAGCTGCGCAAAATCATCCTAGAACAAAATATGCAAAAACCCTGTGGACATCTGAATCCAAAATCTCCCTGCATGGTGGATAAAGGCGACAAGAAAGCATGTCGATTCAAATTTCCTAAAGAGTACAATAAAAAAACACGACTCGTTAAGGACCAAATATCACAAGGTCGACGTCACTACTTGGGTAAGTAAGATTCAATGAAAAAAAAAAATAATTCCAGGGTAACCAAGCAATGATGCGAAGAGACAAGGAAAATTGTACAGTTTTTCAAGACAATCGTCATGTCGCTCCTTACAATCCATATTTGTCAAAGAAGTTTACTTGCCACATTAACGTCGAAAATGTTGGAACAATAAAGTCTGTCAAATATCTTCATAAGTCATCTACAAAGAAGCCGATTGCGCCGAATTAAATATGATGGGCGACGAGCAAAAATTGTTCTATGATGAAGCCAGTTATTACGTTTCTGGACGTTACTACAAGGCACCCGAATCTTGCTGGCGTCTCTTCGAATTTGACATCCAAGGGAAGGGTCATAAAGTTGAACGTTTGGACATACATCTTGAAGGACAAGTATTAGAAATTAAAAATTAAAAAAAAAACGACTTCAAAAACGTGCAAATGCCATCACCACATCTTAACCAAATTTATATGGGACTACCCCTGAGGTACCTCCTTAGTAACAAAAAAAGAATCATATAAATCGGACAAGGTGGTAAAGCATTATCACTAAACATACATAAAAATGAAGAGTTTGAGAATTTTCTCATGGACCCAATTATTAGATTTTGACTAAATATATATGGGACCACCCCTGCAGTACCCCCTTTCTAACAAAAAAAGAATCACACCGTGTTAAAGAATAATCGCTGAACATACATAAAAAAAAAAAGAAAAAAAAATATCGCGACGAATTGATAACCTCCTCCTTTTTTGAAGTCGGTTAAAAATATCGTTCAAATCTAGAACAACAACCTGAAGATCAAGAAGACATAGGCCAAAAAGGATGTACCTTAGAAGCATTTTTCAAACTAAACAAAAAGGCTAAGGAAGAAGTTGCCAAAGGTGACAAAGGAGATGACGGATACAAGAAGGCACTTGACTTATTTGATTGGCAAATACCAGAGTACTTTACGTGGCATCCCAATACAAGCAAATGGAAACCCAGAAATAATCCAAAAATTAGAAGAGTGTATAACGCCACTGCCTTTTAACCATATCATTGTCTTACATTGCTTCTCAAGACAAAAAGTCCAACATGCCATGAAGATCTGCTTATTGTTCCAGGACGTGATGAACCATGCAAATCCTTTAAGGAAGCATGCATCGCCAGTGGTCTTGCAAAGAATGATCAACAATAGAAAGATGCCTTAAATAAAGCAAAACACACGAGTCGGTAGAGCAATGCATACTCTTTTTGTAACTATTCTGACAAACTGTGAACCAGAAAATCAACTTGAACTATGGAATATGTTCAAAAAAGATCTGGCGGAGGACTTTATTCGGTTCAACACAGAACGTGGACTTCCAATAGAAGATGCGATTGCAAGTGCCTATCGAATTATTGCCACCGGTATACAAGAAGAAGCAAAGGATGGTCGAAGAAGATTTGCAGATTGGGTGACCCGATACGACTTTCCAGATATAGGATCATTTGAAACTGAAGACCATCAAGAATTCATCTCAGCCACTGATGCAGCAGTGAAAGAACAAACAATGTATGCAACATTGCTTGAAGAACAACGCTATTTTGGATGCGGCTAATGGAAAACCAACCAAATAAGTGCTTTTTCTTTGACGGGCCGGGTGGAACTGGCAAAACTTATGTTTATAAGTGTCTTTATTATCTGTTGATTGGCGAAGGAAAACGAATTAAAAATATGGCTACAACTGGAATCGCAGCAACGGTGTTACCTGAAGGAAGAACCGCTCACAAGATTTTCAGAATAAATGTACCTCTGGATTCCGATTCCAAGTAAAAGATCAAGAAGGGTTCCAATGAAGGTTACGAGCTGGCTGAAATCAATGTTTTCTTCCTGGATTAAGTTTCCATGTTACCGAAGTATGACATCGAAAATATCGATGAAAAGCTACAGGAATTACATGAAAATCGACTGCCTTTTGGAGGAACTGTTCAAGTATATGGTGGCGATTTTCGACAATGCCTACCGGTCTAACCAAGAGCCAATAGCTCGGAACTCATAGATTTATCAATAAAGCACAGCAGATTATGGCGTCACTTCAATGTTCATAAGCTTATAAAGCATATGCGAGTAGAAGAAGATGAAGTTGAATGGGCCAAATAGGTGTTAGCGATGGAAGATGGACGATTGCCTACCAACGACTTAAATCAAATTAAGCGATGACTTTAAATCAACAGGAGACCTGGTAGAAGATGTGCATAAAATATGTTTTACAAATTATGACAACTGGGAACAAGAAGTCCTTCATCGAACCATCTTGACACCATTAGCAAATCTTTAAAAATGTCGTCTATACCAGTATTAATACCGTGAAAAACTAACTTGGAGGGGTGGACTTCTTAAATGATTACTTTTGGAGCAGAAATCCGACAGATCTACCTTCACACGAATTAAAGTTAAAGAAAAATTCTATGATCATGCTTATTTGAAATATACGTGTTAATAAAGGTCTTTGTTATGTGACACGTTTATTTGTTACCAAGTTGGAACCAAATTTCATCGTGGCCAAAATCGTGACTGGAGAACACAAAGGAAGAATTGCCTACATTCCACGAAACACTTTAGAAATCGACAAAGGTCTGAGATTTACCATGGAACGCCACCAATTCCCTGTAAAGCCAGATTTTGCTATTATTATCCATAAGTCACAAGAGCACACTTTCGAATTTATCGGTATTGATTTAACGACGGATGTGTTTCCGAATGGCCAGCTCTATGTTACATTCTCTCGAGTCAAACGTAAAAGTTCAATCAAAGTAATTTCCAATCCTATAAAGGCTCCGTGGACTCGTAATATAGTATTGAAACAGATGCTAGATCCACAGCCTCAAATAGTCAATAAGAATTTGCAGAAGTCTATTTAGATAAAAATTATGATATATTTAATGACATTATATAATTATGTACATTTTTTATAACTTCTTAAACTTTTAATTTGCAAAAATTCACTATTCAAATGATACACGCGGCGCTATGCGCCTTGTGCATCTTTTGAAATCTTCTCAAAATTTGAAGCGTTTAAGACGTTCGGTCCCCTGTTTCTTAATAACAATTTCGGGTAAATAGTTTGATGAATTGTTCGGCTGGTAAAAATTTTAAATTACTTATTCTGTGGAACACCACTGGCAGATAAACATTACCGCGAAATTCTCGAAGTAGTCTGACGTAGGGTTGCCAGATGTCCGGTTTTTGACCAGACAGTCCGGTTTTTCTGCTGCATGCCCAGTTGAAAAAACTTGGTAAACCGGACAACAGAAAGTCCAGTTTTTGTTGAATTCATAAAAATTCGTGTAATTTGAGAAAAAATTAAATATGTTATTGTTAGAATTAAAATACATATGGCATTGAGGAAAGGCTATCATTCAGACTATCAGTTAAAACAATTTACAAAAAATGTTCTAAATGTTTATCAAAGAGCTCTGCGTTATATAAAGAAGTGGTGTCCCTTTGAGAATAATAATTTCAAGACTTTCAGTTGTTTAGACCTAGAAACTGGAATATTGCACATGCTGGATCAACTGATTGATTTGTGGTTAATTTCTTCCTGGAAACAGGAACCCCCACCTGAAAACATGTAGGAAGAACTGGCTGCACTTGAAGGAAAAACAGTGGATATGTAATGTACATTTTTCAGGAATGAAGCAGCACCAAATTTGCTCAAAATAGTTCAATTTGTTTGCAGCATTCCTATATCCAATGCATTTGTTGAATGGATATTTAGCGTCATGGGAAATATTTGGATACACGAAAGAAATCATCTGTCTCTAGAAAGTGTGAAAGACTTTGCGTTTTTTTAACATCAATAGCAGTTGCACAAAATTCAAAGATACCATAACAAGCAACAGAGACTTGTTAAAAGCAGCGGCATCTAATACCAAATATGTTAAAAAGTTTGTACCTTTGTTGTTTTTTATTTTTGTTTGATTTGCACTTTTATGATTTTTGTGTTCTGGATCTGAACTCATGTTATTATACTTTTTATTAAAATACTTATATAATTTTTTAAAGTTGTTTTTTTTTGGTATGTGGTTGTACGGATATCCGGTTTTTTTTGTAGTACATCTGGCAACCCCAGTCTGACGTGGTTTGACGTTTACCCCCTCTCTACCTACCAAAAACCTTCCTAACGTCTGCTCCTGTTATATTAAAGCATATACAGGGGTGGATTCATGAAAACTGGATCTGTTTTTCGATTTAAAAAAATTATGTCATTAATCTTTGACTAAGGGTTAAAATTCTGACCCAAAGAAGAAAATAGTAAAAAAGTAGCAGGCTATAAAAGTGAGAGCAAAATTAGCATCATTTCAAATCCTTATTCTAAATATTTCCATAGAATAAAATCATCATTATTTTTCCCACATTTTGAATTTTGAACGCCACTGCAATGATGACGCGAATACTAATTTCTTCCTGTAATAAATCAGACCTCATTAATCCAGGATAAATTAATATTGGTTTTAATCTTGATATTAAATGATAGTAAATTACGGCCTACAGTAGAGATAAATATGTGCAATTTATTAGAAAGATTTATGTATCCTAATTTTACTGATTTGTTGATCAAATTAAATAATTATCAATTTATTTATTATTGCCAATGTAAATAGAACCATTGGTATCATTTAAATAATATTTTTATTAAATGTTTATTTTTAATTTTGGATTTTCATGATGAATCCTTCAAATTTAAAATATAAATTTACTACAACAACATGCCAAAGTTTCAGAAAATTTGACGGGTCGCCACTTTGCATAAGAAAAGTGCGGGGTCCTTTATTTTGCGTCTACATCCTGTGTGTGTAACCATGTGTACTGTACTTGTACTCGTATCTCTGGCTTTGTCGGTCATGGACTAATTTAGAAATATTTTTTTGTGGATCGTTCTTTATAATAAATATTTTGAGATAAACGAAAACTGACTTTGTTTATTGGCCTTGGGCCATGAACTAAATATGTAATTTTTGCTATGTATTATCACATATATTCTCCAATTAATAATTATTATCAAATAATAAATTTAATCTTTTTAATTTGTGCTAACGTGAACAGTAGGGTGATTCATTTCCGCAAAGTTTTTTTTCCTCGGCGCTCAAGCAAAATATTAATCAACCTATAGAAAAAAAAAATTTCACCAAGGTAGAGCTCTTAATATCAATTTTAAGTACTTGCAATTTAAATTTAAAGTTTTCCCATTTAAAATGCATGTAAAAAAAATGTTTTTTTTTTAAATTTCTAATGCTCACCCGCTTTTTACAATATTGTGAATCGGTTTTATGGACCTTGCAGGGAATTTCACGCTCTACAAAATTGTCTTAGTGTTTTTTTGTGTAACTCGTAGTGGTTCGCCAGTAGAAGTCATCAAAGTTCAATTTTTTGAATGAACATTTTTTTTTTGCAATTTTTTTTAACAATTCGTAAAAAAATAGTAAAAAAACAGAGCTGAATCGTGAAAAATAGTCTTTTACAAATATTTGATGAATTTACGGCCATTTTTATATCTCAAAACGTAAGTTATTCATAAATATTAACCAATTATGCTATTTAAATTAAACTTTCTTATTTACTATCGATATAATTCTCTACAACAATAACTTTTTCAGAGTTATTATGATTTCTGACTAAAATAAATATAAACGTAACACATCAATTCATAAAAAAACAACAAATATACAATTGCAATTTAGATTCTGCAATTTTTCACCATTTCCGTAATATAGCAATAAATATAAATAAAGGTTATTCAATTTTTTGAGCAAAATTCTTAAATTAACGAAAAAGTAAATTGTTTTTATTGTCAACTTCATTTGCTTCAATATTGTATAAGTAGAAATTGCTATTTGAATAATTGCACTAAATAATATTGTGATGGCATATTCTAACATAAGTAAAAAAATAATTATAATTATTTGATTGCGAAAGCAACTGTTACAATTTTATGATTGCTCTAGTTAATTAGTATGACGTTAGCGACTCTATTGTCTTTGTAAACGGGTTTGATGCTTTATCTTATACTTAACCCCAAAATGTATTGTTTGCTGTATTTAGTGATTAGTCCGAGAACAAAGTAACGCTAATATTCTAACAAAATAAACCAAGTTTTTGATAAACTTGGGACGTGGGACGTACCCCAGGTACGTCCCACGGTTCGACAGTATTTTTCATAAGCAATGTATGCTTTTTTACTCTGTTTTTTAGTTAATTTGCTGTCAAAGGTGAGATCTAGGTACTTCACTTTTGTTGCAAAGTTTAGTTTTGTGTTTAGGAGTTTTGGAGGTTTTAATTCCGTTTTCTTTTTGGTATTTAATATGACTGATGTTTTAATTTATTCTTGAATTTATTAAATAACAACAGCTGTTTATTAGAATGTATACCTGAAATGGAAGTAATGGATTTTTTAACAACTGGAAAGGAATGAATAATTAAAAGATTTTAAAATTATTAAATTGTCAACGCCTCTCAGTAGGCGGAACAGTCAATTATTACATTTGATATTTTAACAAGATAATTTTGACGTTATTAAATCAATTTCTAATAATAGTGCTAAAAAAGATGAATTTAAATAGTGAATATGAGTTATTATGTACACCTCCAGAAATAAGAGAGATAGCTAATAGTGCAATACAGAATTTATTACCAGAAAAATCAAAAAACAAGTAAAAAGGTGTATAATAAAATTTTCAAGATTGGTGTAACTCGTTTATAGAAAATGTACCTTTGGCATATTTTAATGAACTTAGCAATAAATATAAAGCATCGTTTCTATGGACTTTCTACTCCTTGCTAAGAAGCACACTCAACTTAAATAATTGAATTAATATAGAGAATTATTCAAATGCGTTTCTTAAACGTCAATCAGAGAAAAATATAGCTAAAAAGGCAAAACCAACTTAATAATTTCAAAAATGAAGCTCCTGATGAGAAATATCTGGCGACAAAGGTAATAGTTTTTACAAAGATTCAAATGTTTTTATCAGTCAATTATATAATTCTTTCTCGATACTTGTATCTTAGTATTTATTGTTATAGTCGTAGATAAAGTATACGAATCTAAATGAAATATTTGAATTTAAACGATTTTCATTATTTAAACATATTATTACAATTATTTTACTCAGTTTTTTTTTTAATACTTATGTCAAATGTAGGACTATACTTAGATGAAAAGGAAAATAAATTAAAATTAGAAAAATAAAAAAAATTAAATAATAAAATCTTCCAAAGTAAATTGATATAACTTATTTAAATAATATTTGATTCATTCGAAAAATATATTTTTTTTTTATTTTAAAACCGTTAGCTTATTTTTTATTTCTGAAGATACATTTTTTTACCACACTGTATTTGTTAGTTTATCTTTCAGTTTAAAAATATTTTTTTAACAATTTATTTTATTTACTCGTATGACATTTTCGATACCACCCTGTATGATTGCAAGAATGGTGTAGTAAAATTAATATTTGAAGTTGTTTATCCTGATTCATTTTAAAAAGTGATTTTTTTAACAATTTCATTTATTTGCTTGTATGACTTTGTCCCTGAATTTTTTGTATCTCTGTATAGTTACAAGAATTGTGCAACGGACAAAAAAAATTTTTTTGTTGATTCACCCAATAGCTATCTAAAAGTTCAAGAAATTCTATCAATGTGGAAAATCCATTAAAGGTGTGTGATATTATTTGTTACACGGTAAATTAGGTTAAAATAGTAGTTTATGTTACAATGACGAAATGTTGAGTTTTTTGACGACTACGAGAAGGAGTCCGAAAAAAAAAACACTTTTTGTTCATGTTTCATACAGTTTTTTATTCAAATATACTTAGATATTAAAAAATGTATAGAAAATCAAATCTGAAATGATATTATTTCTAATAATTTTTCCTTAACTGAATTGACTATAATAACAATTGAACAATTTCTGTCCTGTCATTGTGCTCATGTCAAATTCATTTAATTACCCAGTTTACTAAAAATTGGTGTAAAAAATTACAAAAATGAGTAGTGACGAAGAAATCATTACGGGCACTTTGTTGGAATATTTATTAAATTGAAATAATTATAAATTTAATTTTGCAACTTTACAAAAAAAAAAATCATGTTTCGAGCTTTCAAAAAGTTGCAAATCAGATATAATGTTTAAAAATATTACAATAAAATACATATTGTTTCAAGATTGCAGCACATTTGCCATTTTTTTTCTCAAAATTATAAACAAATGCGCCATTTTGGTATAAATTAACTAGTTCCGGACCTTGGAAATGGTTGCAAATTTAAAATATGTGTTATTTAAACTAGCCAATTATTATTTACATAGTTTAAAAAACTTTTGTAATTAATATGAAATTTTCAAAATAGAATGTCTTTATTGACTGGCCTATATAGAGTGTAAGTCAAAACTCAAATAGGTAATTTTGTAGTTTTTTTTGTTTGTTTGTGTTTGTTTTTGCTTGTTTTTGCTTGTTTGTTTTTTGTTTGTTTTTGTTTGTTTTTGTTTGTTTTTTGTTTTGTTTTTGTTTGTTTTTGTTTGTTTTTTTGTTTGTTTTTGTTTGTTTTTGTTTGTTTTTGTTTGTTTTTGTTTGTTTTTTGTTTGTTTTTGTTTGTTTTTGTTTGTTTTTGTTTGTTTTTGTTTGTTTTTGTTTGTTTTTGTTTGTTTTTGTTTGTTTTTTGTTTGTTTTTGTTTGTTTTTTGTTTGTTTTTGTTTGTTTTTTGTTTGTTTTTTGTTTTTGTTTTTGTTTGTGTTTTTGTTTGTTTTTGTTTGTTTTTGTTTGTTTTTGTTTGTTTTTGTTTGTTTTTGTTTGTTTTTGTTTGTTTTTGTTTGTTTTTGTTTGTTTTTGTTTGTTTTTGTTTGTTTTTGTTTGTTTTTGTTTGTTTTTGTTTGTTTTTGTTTGTTTTTGTTTGTTTTTGTTTGTTTTTGTTTGTTTTTGTTTGTTTTTGTTTGTTTTTGTTTGTTTTTGTTTGTTTTTGTTTGTTTTTGGTTTGTTTTTGTTTGTTTTTGTTTGTTTTTGTTTGTTTTTGTTTGTTTTTTGTTTGTTTTTGTTTGTTTTTGTTTGTTTTTGTTGTGTTTTTGTTTTTTTGTTTTTGTTTGTTTTTTGTTTGTTTTTGTTTGTTTTTGTTTGTTTTTGTTTGTTTTTGTTTGTTTTTGTTTGTTTTTGTTTGTTTTTTGTTTTGTTTTTTGTTTGTTTTTGTTTGTTTTTGTTTGTTTTTGTTTGTTTTTTGTTTGTTTTTGTTTGTTTTTGTTTGTTTTTGTTTGTTTTTTGTTTGTTTTTGTTTGTTTTTGTTTGTTTTTGTTTGTTTTTGTTTGTTTTTGTTTGTTTTTGTTTGTTTTTGTTTGTTTTTGTTTGTTTTTGTTTGTTTTTGTTTGTTTTTGTTTGTTTTTGTTTGTTTTTGTTTGTTTTTGTTTGTTTTTGTTTGTTTTTGTTTGTTTTTTGTTTGTTTTTGTTTGTTTTTGTTTGTTATTTGTGTTGTTTTTGTTTGTTTTTGTTTGTTTTTGTTGTGTTTTTTGTTTGTTTTTGTTTGTTTTTGTTTGTTTTTTGTTTGTTTTTGTTTGTTTTTGTTTGTTTTTGTTTGTTTTTGTTTGTTTTTGTTTGTTTTTGTTTGTTTTTGTTGTGTTTTGTTTGTTTTTGTTTGTTTTTGTTTTGTTTTTGTTTGTTTTGTTGTTGTTTGTTTGTTTTGTTTGTTTTTGTTTGTTTTTGTTTGTTTTTTGTTTGTTTTTGTTTTGTTTTTGTTTGTTTTTGTTTGTTTTTGTTTGTTTTTGTTTGTTTTTGTTTGTTTTTGTTTGTTTTTGTTTGTTTTTGTTTTGTTTTTGTTTGTTTTTGTTTGTTTTTGTTTGTTTTTGTTTGTTTTTGTTTGTTTTTGTTTGTTTTTGTTTGTTTTTGTTTGTTTTTGTTTGTTTTTGTTTGTTTTTGTTTGTTTTTGTTTGTTTTTGTTTGTTTTTTGTTTGTTTTTGTTTGTTTTTGTTTGTTTTTGTTTGTTTTTGTTTGTTTTTGTTTGTTTTTGTTTGTTTTTGTTTGTTTTTGTTTGTTTTTTTTGTTTGTTTTTGTTTGTTTTTGTTTGTTTTTGTTTGTTTTTGTTTGTTTTTGTTTGTTTTTGTTTGTTTTTGTTTGTTTTTGTTTGTTTTTGTTTGTTTTTGTTTGTTTTTGTTTGTTTTTGTTTGTTTTTGTTTGTTTTTGTTTGTTTTTTGTTTGTTTTTGTTTTGTTTTTGTTTGTTTTTGTTTGTTTTTTGTTTGTTTTTGTTTGTTTTTGTTTGTTTTTGTTTGTTTTTGTTTGTTTTTGTTTGTTTTTGTTTGTTTTTGTTTGTTTTTGTTTGTTTTTGTTTTTTGTTTTTTGTGTTGTTTTTGTTTGTTTTTGTTTGTTTTGTTTTTTTTTTTTGTTTTTGTTTTTTGTTTGTTTTTGTTTGTTTTTGTTTGTTTTTGTTTGTTTTTGTTTGTTTTTGTTTGTTTTTGTTTGTTTTTGTTTGTTTTTGTTTGTTTTTGTTTGTTTTTGTTTGTTTTTGTTTGTTTTTGTTTGTTTTTGTTTGTTTTTGTTTGCTTTTTGTTTGTTTTTTGTTTGTTTTTGTTTGTTTTTGTTTGTTTTTGTTTGTTTTTGTTTGTTTTTGTTTGTTTTTGTTTGTTTTTGTTTGTTTTTGTTTGTTTTTGTTTGTTTTTGTTTGTTTTTGTTTGTTTTTGTTTGTTTTTGTTTGTTTTTGTTTGTTTTTGTTTGTTTTTGTTTGTTTTTGTTTGTTTTTGTTTGTTTTTGTTTGTTTTGTTTGTTTTTGTTTGTTTTTGTTTGTTTTTGTTTGTTTTTGTTTGTTTTTGTTTGTTTTTGTTTGTTTTTTGTTTGTTTTTGTTTGTTTTTGTTTGTTTTTGTTTGTTTTTGTTTGTTTTTTGTTTGTTTTTGTTTGTTTTTGTTTGTTTTTGTTTGTTTTTGTTTGTTTTTGTTTGTTTTTGTTTGTTTTTGTTTGTTTTTGTTTGTTTTTGTTTGTTTTTGTTTGTTTTTGTTTGTTTTTGTTTGTTTTTGTTTGTTTTTGTTTGTTTTTGTTTGTTTTTGTTTGTTTTTTGTTTGTTTTTGTTTGTTTTTGTTTGTTTTTGTTTGTTTTTGTTTTTGTTTGTTTGTTTGTTTTTTGTTTGTTTTTGTTTGTTTTTGTTTGTTTTTGTTTGTTTTTGTTTGTTTTTGTTTGTTTTTGTTTGTTTTTGTTTGTTTTTGTTTGTTTTTGTTTGTTTTTGTTTGTTTTTGTTTGTTTTTGTTTTTGTTTTTGTTTGTTTTTGTTTGTTTTTGTTTGTTTGTTTTTGTTTGTTTTTGTTTGTTTTTGTTTGTTTTTGTTTGTTTTTGTTTGTTTTTTTTTTTTTTTTGGTTTGTTTTTGTTTGTTTTTGTTTGTTTTTGTTTGTTTTTGTTTGTTTTTGTTTGTTTTTGTTTGTTTTTGTTTGTTTTTGTTTGTTTTTGTTTGTTTTTGTTTGTTTTTGTTTGTTTTTGTTTGTTTGTTTTTGTTTGTTTTTGTTTGTTTTTGTTTGTTTTTGTTTGTTTTTGTTTGTTTTTGTTTGTTTTTGTTTGTTTTTGTTTGTTTTTGTTTGTTTTTGTTTGTTTTTGTTTTGTTTGTTTTTGTTTGTTTTTGTTTGTTTTTGTTTGTTTTTGTTTGTTTTTGTTTGTTTGTTTTTGTTTGTTTTTGTTTGTTTTTGTTTGTTTTTGTTTGTTTTTGTTTGTTTTTGTTTGTTTTTGTTTGTTTTTGTTTGTTTTTGTTTGTTTTTGTTTGTTTTTGTTGGTTTTTGTTTGTTTTTGTTTGTTTTGTTTGTTTTCTGTTTGTTTCTTGTTTGATTGTTGTTTGTTTTTTATTTGTTTTTTATTTGTTTTTTGTTTGGTTTCGTTTGTTTTTTATTTGTTTTTGTTTTGTTTTCTTTCTTTCTGTTTCCTTTTTGTTTCCTTTTAAGTTTTTCCCTTTTTTTGTTTTTTATTGTTTTTTTCTTCATGTTTTTATTTGTTTGTTTTTTTCTTGGTTTTTTTGTTTGTTTTTTGGTTGTTTTTTAACTACCCTATATTTTATAACACCATTTTATTTACCTAAAATTTACTTTCATTTTATTTAACTACATATACTCTATTCCTAAAGTCAATAATTTTGAGAAATTTTTAAACATGATAATTTAAAAAATAATTAAATTTTTACTGAAAGTTGTTTTCGATAAACAAAACATTACTAAGATAAAGTTTGATTTACGAACACTAATTTATTTTTAAATTAATATAATGCAGGTATATTAATTTTTTTTAATGTTAATAAATATTTTCATTTGTTTTGATTTAAATTTAATTAAATACTAAAAGCCATTTTAGAGATATATTTGAACTATAAATTCTTAATGACCCTTAATGAACTATTATCCTGTAGTATGAATGTTTGATCAAATCAAGGTGTATTATTATAATTGCCAGGATGTCACACTTTAGGCGTATTTTCTACGGATTTTGATTTGTTTGTACGCTCAACGCCACAATATGAAAATATCCCGCTTTTGAGAAAAATGGCATTCTTTTAATGTAAATGGCACGCTTTTTTATGGAAATGGCACGCTTTTTAAATTTCAAAGAAGTAAATTAAAAGGAGGAACTGGATTTATAGAAAAATATTAGGTAAAGACCTTTTTTTAGATAAATATCGGACTATCGTTTTCGAATACAAGCTGAAGACCAATTTTTTTTTCAAGAAATTTCACTAATAATGGACCTGATTATATAAAAATGCTTAGTATTTGAACCTGATGCTGGGTCGTCACGGTTGTCACGCTTTTGACTTTCGTAAATCTAGCAACCCTATGTATTATCGATTGTAAATTAATAACGCAGTACATTTATATTACAATCAGTTACCAATCAACATATTATACACAACCAAACCTTATATGGAATCATCTAGTATTTTTCATAATTTTTGAGATTTATGAACGTTTTTTGTTTATAAATAACACTCAGTCCTTACCAAAGACTTTTAATGACAAATAATCCACATAGCAATAAAAATAATCAATTAGTTAACAAAATAAACACAATGGTACTTTTTTGGTTAATGAAACGATATTTTTAATAGTCGAAAAGCAAAAAACAAAAAAAAACTTGGAAATTTTAATAATCCGTGTTACCACCTCTAGCCCTTATGCGAGCTTTTACGCGCCTTGGCATGTTTCTTATTAAATTGTCAACAATGTTTTGGGGTATGTTTACCCATTTTGCTAATGCTGCATCAATAAACTGTGCGATATTTTCTGCATTGTTTCGGTGAGCTCTAACCCTTCTTTTGAGCTGGTCTTACAAGTGTTCGATAGAATTTAAGTCTGATGAACATACAGACCAGTCTAAAATTGTGACACCTTTAGTTTCAAACATTTCTCTAGCCACTTTGCTGATATGGGGAGGTGCATTATCGTGCATAAAGATAAAATATAATCCCCAATTTTAGCTCTCCAAAGCCTAACGATTGGTTCTAGCACTAAATCAACATACCTCGGACCGGTTAAAGTTTGTTCAAGTGGTAACAATGGAGTTTTTGTTTGCAGCATAATACGTCCCAAGAACATTACAGTTTCTCCTTGATATCTTGGGACAGATCTGGCAGCATGGAGTCTCGCTTATCTTCCTGGAACTCTGAAAACCCGAATTCGATGGTCATCTGATCTTAGGCCAATTCTGGTCTCATCCGAAAAAAGAACATTTTGCCAATTCTCAATTGTCCAGTTTTGGTGTTAAAGGCATCAATTTAGCCGGTTAATTTTTATTTTGCCTAGATAACGGCGGGACCCGTAACTCTCGGCCTACTGTACAACCCTCAAGCAAGTCTTTTTCTTAGGGTTTCAACTGAAACGTTCACGCCTCTAGCTTCCAGAAATAGTCGTTGTAGCTCTGGATGAGAAACACTGGGATTTATTCTAGCAATTTGGCATACAAAGAGGTCCTGTTATTCATTTGGGACTCCTTGACGACTTTGCCTGTGCCTGTTCTTGACAGTTTCTAGTTCCAAGTACCTTTCATATGTTTTCGATACATCTTAGCTTAAATTTGGATAGCAAATTTTTTACTTACAGGAAGTTTATTCAGAAATACACGATGATTCCATATAAGTTTGGTTGTGTGAATAATAAAGAATGTTTCCGTCAAATATTAACTAACTGTTTTGAAGAAATACATTTTTTAACATATCTTTAATATTTATGATTTGATTTAATTACAGAATATTCTATATTCCTGAATAATTTTTTACAAAGTTTTTAAAAATAAATAAAATATTTCAGTTTCAATTATGTTACTATGATTTGAGATAGAAAAAAATTAAAAAATAAAAATATTAATTATAAACTCTAAATAAACTTACCGTTTTTAAGTAAACAGATATTCGAGAAATAATTTAAAAACAGTTTAAATAAAAAGTATACCAATCGTAAATTATTTCAATGCGTTAATAAAGCTAATGAAACGAAAATCAGAAATATATATGTGTGTATCGATTATCGAAATAAATTTGGGTTTTCCTCAAATGTTCATTTAAATAAAATATGGAAACCTTAACTAAATTGTGAGTAAGATTTGGAATAACGAATATTACTTTTTTCAATATTAACCGCCTTTAATCCAAAAATAAATGTTCATCTAAAATCATATGTAGGGGAGCGCGGTGAGGGTCTGGACACTTTTTTTTTATTTATCTAAAAATTTTAAAATTGTGTTTATTAAACGAATTGACCCATTAATAAATTGATACATTAGCACTGTACAATTAAGGCATTAATCAAATAAATTCAATCATATTAAAACATATAGTAACCCATTTAGTGGTTATATGCAGAGTGTCCAGACCCTACCCACTGGTGGGGACGGTATGGACATAAATAAATTAATAATATCAGTACTAAATAAGCATTATATTTGTATTAAAATCATACCAATAATGAATAACTTAGGAAGGTATTATAGAATAATACAAAAAATAAATAATTCTGAGCATTCGAACATATTTGAAACAGTAAAAAATATTAAATCAAGTTTAAGTAAAAAAAATCAATTAAATCAAAATTTAAAAATTTGTATTGTTAAATCCAGATTAATATTATTAAAAAAGACTGTATTCTGTTAAATCCCGATTAAAATAAATCATGTCTTTGTATCTAGAGCTCCTATCAGCTATAGGATTTGGCAGCTGCACTACAATATCATTAAACGGAACGAAAGATGTAGGCTCTTCGGAATATTTAAATCTGTTAGAAGCTAACTGTTTTTTTTAAAAACTTTACATTGTAGCCTCCAAACACTACTTCTACTCTGGCTACAAATTGTCTTACAGACTTTTTACCATAAACTTTGCAAATTAGAAAATGTCCGACCTCAAGATTCTCAGTGTTTTCAGATTTTTTCTTTAATCTCTGGTTCCAATTCAGAGGATGAGTCCTGATAACTTAATTCTTCGTCACTTGAAGAAGATGATTCTACAAACACCTTTTTCTTAACCTGTTTTACTTTATTTTTATCAATCTTTGGCTTTGATATCTTCATTTTATTTTTTGCAATATTATCTCGTTCCGGTGTGTCTGTAGCAATGATTGATTTTTTTCGGAAAGGACCTCTATTAGCCACAGTAGGGACTTCCTTTGGGGTGCTTTTGGATATGGCAAACTTTTTGAAGGTGAAACATAACTTTCGTCGTCTGGTGCAGTAGATGGACCCGCTTTTGGATATAACAAAGCTTCAGCTTCAACTTCTTCGGAGGAAGCAGCTTTTGGTGACAAATTCGTAACTGGTATGTCATTGGATGCCGATTTTTCTGGTTCCGATGTAGATACAGGTCTATCAGTTGCATAAGAACATAGGAAATCTTGTTCAGTAAATATGTTCTTGTCAAATGGCCATATCCCTGTACATCTAAAGCCAGATTTAATATTACTTGAAGTGGCACCTCTGTCCCATGCTTTACAACATATTGCTGGAAGGTCGTATATTGATAGGGTTTGTCCAGGATGAGAAAGCATCCACTCGTCAGCTCCCTGATTAAAGAAACGCTTAAAAGATCCGAATACTGCTTTATCTAAAGATTGTAAATGATCAGACGTGTGGGGGAGGCAACGTTAAAATTATTATTCCATTTTCTTTACAGTAATCTATCCCAGCGACTGACAGGTGCGATTCGTGATTATCCATGATAAGAAACGACATTATGTTCAGCAGAACATCGAACGTGTTTAACAAAATGTTCTAAAACTTTAAGAAAATTGTCAATTGTCATCCATCCGCTCTGATGCACCAAGCTTATGGCATCGTATTCTGCAGGAACATTTTTTAACATTCTATGTGGGTCGTATTTTTTTCGGAGGAATATCCAGACTGGCGGCAGAGTTGTACCGTTTGCTGCAATGATTCCAACTTGTGTTACTAACTCGCTCCTCTCCCGAGAGGTAACTTGACCCACTTGGTGCTGCCCTTTTGTCGCAATTATCTTTTGTACTTTCTGGACTGTAGTAACACCAGTTTTATCCAAATTATAAATATCAGATGCCAAAAACTGGTGTCGTTTTAAAACAGATTCTAATTTGTTCTGAAAGTCACCTACAGTGGTTGGATTGAAGCTTGATATTCTAGCTAAACTGGTTGCTTCCGGCGTTCTTAAAGATAAATTAGGCTGGCGGGATAAAAAAGCCAGTAAACCAATCTCATCCAGCCTGATGATGTTTTTCCCATGCAGGTGGGGTTTTGACTTTATTTTTTTTAGCAAACTCGTAAGCTAACCGTCTCGTAGATTTAGGCGTTAAGCCATGGTACATGTTTGAGCAATTTCTAAGGTAATTAGCCATTGCGGATTCTAACTCATCTGAAAACACTTGTGTTGTTACATATTGTGGAGAAAATTTTACATTTTCTATTCCGCTTTCCCTGCTTTTCTTAACATAAACTGCTAAAGTTGATTTTCGAACATTATGTTGAATTGCACTCTGTCTTACAGACAGTCGTCCCAACAAAACATCTTCTGTGGCATTTTTCATATTTTCCGCAGGAAAAGATCTGTCTGTCACCCTTCGGTACTTCCTAGGCATGTTTCTGAAAAATAACACATAACCATTGATAGAAGTGGTACCCTCTGGACACATACGGGACGGTCTGGACAACTGTCCTGACCCTCCCTCAAGAATACATTGACAAAAAATTATTTGTATTACAAAATGTTTATTAAATCGAATATGAACAATATATCAATATGACCTATAGACTTACCTTAAAGTGTGGCCACAAAATAAATAATTAATAACAAGCTGGAATCAAATATCCTTTATATTCTTGCACACAAATAATAGGTCCCAACACTCCCAAATCAAAAAAATGTTTATTAAAGTCAAACGCGAAATGTGATTCGTACGGCGTCTAGTCGAGTACTAACTCGACTAAAAATCAAATGTTTTGACGCTACACAGATAATGCACGTGTATTATGACCAGGAAATTTTGAAGTGTCCATACCCTCCCGTCGTCCAGACCCTCACCGCGCTCCCCTACCTACTGATTATATTTTTTTTACTCAAATGTATATTATGTTTTTAATAAATACATATAGGGTAGCGAAAAAATCTGGCAACAAGCTATTTTCTTTGAAACGAATGATTGTATAATTCTGCATTTTTTAGATGACATGTCAAATTTACGTGACGTCGGTGTTTAGTCTACCGCCGCCATCTTGAGTTTTTAAATGGCAACGTAGGTCGAGTGGTATATCAGCGAAAAGCTTATTTTTTCCATTATTCAGGAATTAGATGCCATTCATCTACCTAAAATACCTTGTTACCAGACTCTTTCGCTACCTCGTATAATTTATTAGTAAAAAGGATTGATTACGTATGTAATTATAAACTATTTTAAGCACTGTTTTACAGCATTTCTTTAATAAGTGAGTTTTTCAACAAGAAATTTTAATAATAGGTAGGTATTTAAATTTGTAGTCGATAAAAGTTTTGTAATGAATTAAAGCATTTTCCAATGTGCTACTCAAGTAGGGAGCAATTATATCCAGCCGATATCTACTACCTATATAGCCAAATATAAAATCCTTACTTATTTTGAAAGAAATAAAAACGGTTATTTGCTTGAGAATTTGCGACATCTGGGATCGATAAATTTTAATACTGGTGAATCAGCCCAAAACAGTTATACCATAGAAATAGTAAGTTATACATACACCTATTTAATGAGATTCATTTTTCTCTCTTTCTCGACGATAGATCCAAACTTCAAAGAGGACAATCTTCATCTATACGACATTTGCAATATTACCAAAAACATTTAGCTTTTAGGTCCATAAGGTTGAGTGACTATTCGCGATTCAAATTAATTTTCGCGCGCCTCTTATTTGTCACCTATAAGTAGGATTTTTGTTTATTTACATGTGTTTGTTTTGAGCGGATTTTGTATATGTGATTTTTTTAATTGTTTTTAGATAATATTCTCATTGTAATAGTGTTTTTAAGTTTCATTTAGTGTTAATTTAAGTTTATTTCTCGTGTTTTCGTCATAAATATAATATTTATCATGTTATGTTAATTTGTTGTAAATATTCACCTATTGGTTGCTACAAGAACATCTAGAAATATGTATTTACTAAACCCAGGACATATTTTATTATGTGGTTTAAAGGATACAAAACGTTTATTATTGATGAACTTATATAAAAACCTTACTATCCTTATTCTTATATTAAGAAGTGAATTGTGTAGTACTTTGTATACATGTAAATGGTAATAAAACCGTCACAAATCAGATTACAGTTTAATTCTAAGCAAAGTTTTGCAAAATTACAATATTGTGAATTTGTAGATATCCATACAAAGCCATAAGCGAACATAGAAACAAAAAATGGAAGGAAATACTACGGGACCTATCACCGAAAGACAACTCAGTGTGGAAAATTGCCAAAAGATACAAAAAACCTTTTGCGCAATTGCCCATACTTGAGGACAATAACAACGAACGATACGAGACGGACACGCAAAAAGGGTAGCATTTGGGAGATATTTTGAAAACAATTTCAGAAATAATCAAATAAATAATGCACAACAGCTAATTATTGAGGATATAGTAGCAGATATTAGTTTAACACCACAACAGAAGCTCGCAGCTAACCAACTAACAAACCCAAGGGAGGTCAGGGAAGCTATTTTCAAACTAAAAAATAAAACTGCCCCAGGGCCAGACGGTATTAACGCCTTATTACTCAAAAATATAACAAGAAAAGTTCTTGTGCAATTTCAATATATCATAAATTCAATAATTAAGATACAACACTACCCTAAAAGCCTCAAAATGGCTAATATAATTCCAATCAAAAAACCGGGTAAAAATGAAAAGTATATAGAGAGCTATCGCCCCATCTCGTTATTAAGCACAATAACTAAGACAGTACTAACAAGACTTCGTAAAATTGAACAAGACAAGAATATAATCCCACAGGAACAATACGGGTTCAGAGAGGGCCACAGTACTGTAGTACAAGTCATTAGAATAGCCCATCAGGCAAAAGAAGCCATGAATGATGGCAAACAGACAGAACTGGTGGCATTAGACACCGAGAAAGCTTTTAACACAGTTTGGACCTGTGGGCTTATATACAAAATGTTTATAAATGATTATCCATTGTACATTGTAAAGACTATTCAATCATACCTACAAGACAGAACCTTCAAAATTAAAATTAACAATTCATCCACAGAACCATACAATGCCATAGCGGGAGTACCTCAGGGGTCAGTACTGTCGCCGCATTTGTACACTATTATGACCCATGACATTCCCTTGGGAAGTAATGGTGTACAAACGGCGCTGTACGCCGATGATACCTGTGTGTATAAGACATCAACATCAGCAGAAATAGCCAACAGAAGGTTGGACATCCATATAGGCAGAACTCTAATACCATATCTAGACGCAAATAAAATGAAGTTAAATCCCACAAAAACAGAATCTGTAGTTTTCACCAAACGAAAAACCGAAAACATAATAAACAAATTAAAAATCAAAGATCAAATCATTGAAGCCAAAATATCGGTTAAATATCTCGGAGTGCATCTAGATAGAAGGCTAACGTTTGCCAAACACATTAATGATAGAGTCGCTAAAGCTAATGCGGCCATCCGTATTTTATATCCAATGTTATGCTGGAACAGCAGGGTAAATAGAGGGAATAAAACTTTAATTTATAAACAAATTATTAGACCTATTCTGACGTATGGATGCCCAGCCTACTGCTCAATGGCCGAATCTCACTATAAAAAACTGCAAATCATACAAAACAGGTGTCTGAGGCTCATCCTGGGATACGACCGGTATGCCAGAGTGACAGACATGCACGTAGAGACATCCATTCCATCTATAAAGCAACATGTCATACAGATATCCGAGAAATTCTATAAAAATTGTCTCCCCGATAACGTAAGGAGAGACATTTATAACGTTAAAGAGGGTAACAGTGCTCATAGAAAGCATGGATGCCTCCACAAAGCACTTTCATTTTACAGACGGGACTAAAAATCATAATACGGCACAAAATCGGACATTAACATAACGTTTAAGAACATATTACTAAATATGCAGGCTCTCGACGACTAGTCGCAAAATCTAGTCGGACGGTGGACTGAGCGGTGGATGGATCGCCAGAGCAGCGCTCGAGGTCCCCTCAGTACACCTAGAGCTTTGTCTAGGAACGTTTGCAAGCAAAATCCACGTAGGAATTTTAAAAACCAAGTGTCAGCTGTCAAAACAATATTTACATTTTTTATATATTTAATCCAGCGCCAGAGTAAGTAATCCCACACGTCAGTAGGGAAAGCTTATGCCAAAGCCCGAAGGGGCAGCCAAAGCAGAGTACAGCGGTTTTGAGACCGTCTATACCAAAAGACTTAAGAGTAGATGCCGGCTTAACGTCGATGAAGTGAGAAAACACGCCAAAATCCAGTCACCATTAAACTTCAAGGCAAAGACAAAACTAAAACCAATACAAATTGTAAGTACAAATAGTATACCACTAACATATACTAACCCCGGGTCAATTGTAACACCCCTGGGGAACCCCTCGGCAAAAAACTGGAGGAACGACCTTCAAACGACCCCCAAACCTTAGAAAATGTCCGAAGATCGACATACTACAAAATATAGAGCTACAAAGCAACGAAAATCTAATAAGGGTACTTACAGAGGGGGACTCCGATGAAATGGAATTTCATGACTCATCGGATGCAAATATAGATAGCCAGGATGATAGTAATACGGGAAACAACACAAACAACACGATTATCAGCCAAAAACACAGATTCCAACATTGAAATAACAAAAGAAAACTCTGAGACAGAGAAGAAAGACGACAATAACTCAGAAAAAGTAACACTCAGCGCTAATACAGGAAATACTCAGGAATATAGAGATGAGATCGATAAGATTAATGAGCGCAAAGCCGCATATAAAATAAGCAGAAAGGGAGGGGAAGAGAACGCACTCAAAATCACAATTAAACAATATGATATCCCAGAACATGTCACCAGGAGGGTGCTAGATTTCTCTGGTCCCCCCAACCCCAAGCTTTGAAATCCCAGAGGGTGCACAATCCATACAAGCACAAGAATATGTAAAAAACCTCGCAAATAAACCACACCGGCCATAGAAGACAGACTATCTCCTAACACACACCAGCTCCTATTCAGGAAGAAAGTAGGACAGGAACATACAACAAATATGGAGGTCGATGACAATCATGACAACAGTGATAAAAATACAAATGACTTTGTAGAGCCAAAAAAGACGAGAAAATTAAAGCACTTCCTGTTGCAAGTCGAAAACAAAGCCAAACTAAGCCTTAAAAACACCTTCCAACCGCTAACAGATGACACTGACGAAGACAGTGACGCAGAGATTGAAAGAAGGAGAGTTAAAAGAACCAAAAACAACCCCAAAAAGACAACAGATACCATTGAGGTACAACAAGCAGTGCAAAAAGGCTCACCTAAGGTTAAAAAGGCCAAAAAATCCACTTTACCCCCAATAGTGTTGGACGGAACAACAACTAACCATAGAGACATGATGGACACATTAAAAGGGATAGTCAAAGGTGCTTTCACAGTAAAATACACAAACAACTCAACAATACTATTCCTTGATGAAGAAGAAGACCATACTAGATTAATTTCGAATATCAGATCTGAAAAAATTCCTTTTCACACGTACACAAACAAAGTGGATAAATCCCATGCGTTTGTACTTAGAGGGCTAACCAAAGGAATAACAGCAAACGACATCGAAGAAGACTTACTTGAGGCTTATGAAATCAAAGCAAGGGCTGTCTATGAGATGACTACAAAAAATAGACCACTTTTCCTAGTGGTAACAGACCCGTCTTTTACGTTAGACTTTCTTAATAAAAACGCAAGAATAATATTAAACACAAGGATAGTTTGGGAAATGAGAAGATCCACAAAACTGATCATACAGTGCCATAACTGTCAGGGGTGGGGACACGCAACATCCAACTGCGGTCGCCCACCCAAATGCCTTAAATGTGCTGGGGATCACATTACACGAAGCTGTACCAAAACACGGGATACGGCGGCAACCTGTGCAAACTGCGGGGGTGAACATCCCGCGAATTACACCAAATGTAGTCACTACACAGAAAGGTTAGAAAGACTTGAATCCAAAAAGGCACTGGAGAACAAAAAATACGTAGCAGCCCCACTACCCAAAGAAAACGCATGGGAGCGTAGTCAGAGACTGCAAATAGCAGGTAGAGGCCATGTTGCAGCGAGAGGCCAAAGCAGAGAAGAATTCCCATCACTGCCAACACAACAACAAAGGGCCAGACCATTGGCAAACCAACCCACCATTAGACCAAACGAAAACACCAACAGAACTAGGCCAGGGGCAATGGATGATGTTAACACTCTAAATAAAGAATTGAGAGAACTAAATAACTTTGGTAAACCTATCAGAATTAGCAAAAGCGGTAAGAGAATTGAACGAACAACTTAGACAATGCCTCACAAATTTGGACATATTTTACGTATACCAAGACTTTAACGATAACATTGAAAAATACAACTTTAGGAACTGAACTAAACGAGGCGAAAAAAGACAAATACAAAATCTGTTTTTATAATGCGCGCGGGCTGCTGTACAAACTACCACTTGTAAGCAATTTTGTGCACAAACATAACTTAGACATAATATTAATAACGGAAACACACTACAAAACAAACGACAGGGGAAAAATACAGGGGTACACACAAGTTAGACAAGACAGACAACTTAACGCACAACAAATAGCATCCGGGGGGGTGGCTTTCTACATTAAAAATAATATTATTTTTCAGGAAATTAAACTTGCACAAACTGAAGTAGAACACGTAATAATTAAGGTAGGTAACATTGTATATGTAGGGGCTTACGGTCCCCCTAATAAAGATATTAAAAATATGGATTGGTATAGGATGATGTCATCGGGAAATAGGGTCGTCCTGATGGGTGATCTCAATTGCAAGCATCCAGAATGGGATGCCAACTGCACAAACCCCAATAAAAAACGGTAAAATACTGAGAGAATTTGCCGAAAATAATGACTACATAATACATTACACCGAGACACCGACTTACTACCCCTTTTGTGACTATCACACCCCTAGTACACTTGATATAGCTATAACTAAAAACATAGCCCACTTAACAAACATACGTACGATACCTACTTTAAACTCAGACCATGACCCAGTTTATTTCGAAATAAGAACGAATCACAAAGCCGAAAAGCAGGCAGGTCAATTTTATGATTATTCCGAAACAAACTGGGCCGAATACAGACGACAAATCGACATTAAAATCATCATTAACAACAACATAGAAAACAAACAGGACATCGACAAAGAAATTGACTTGTTTACAAATGCCATTTTACATGCTAGAGGACAAAACCACAAGAAAGAAAACACACAGACCATACCAAGAAATACTTACTAACGAAATACATGACCTAATTAAAAACAAAAACCGAATACGTAAAAGATGGCAGACATTTAGGAAGCGGACGACAGGGCAAGGATGATAGACATAGCCAGACATATAAATACCTTAATTAAAACTCTAAGAAACGACAAATGGCAAAAGACCCTGGAAGAAATTAACCCCAAAGACAACTCAGTGTGGAAAGTTGCGAATAGGTTTAAAAAACCATACTCGCAACTGCCCACACTAGAACACGGACAAAGTACATACGTAACAGACCTTGAAAAAGGTGAGATTTTCGGCGAATTCTTTCAAAACATTTTTAAAAATAATCGGGATAATACACCGCAACAACAAATAATCGACGACGAAGTTGAGCAATTACGAAACATACCACCTCAGATAGTTCCCACAAGAGATCTGACTTCTCCTAAAGAAGTTAGAACTGCAATATTGGGATTACGCAACAGGAAGGCCCCAGGACCTGACGATATCAATAGTATTTTATTAAAAAATCTTACCAAAAAGGCCATCGTAAATCTATATTACATAATTAACGCCATAATAAAAACACAATATTATCCAGATCGTTTAAAAATAGCGAGAATCATCCCAATCCACAAAGCGGGTAAAAATCGTAAATTTGTAGAAAGCTATCGCCCTATTTCTTTACTGACGGGAATAACCAAAATAATAGACAAAATTATACTCACGAGACTACATAACATAGAACAGGACAACCAAATCATCCCAAAGGAACAATACGGTTTCCGAACGGGACACAGCACTGTTGCTCAAGTCATTAGGGTAGCGCATCACGCTAAAAAAGCCCTAAATGACCGAAAGCAAACAGTGTTGGTGGCCCTTGACACGGCCAAAGCGTTCGATACCGTATGGACCGGAGGGTTGATTAATAAAATGTTTGTGCACAACTACCCTGTGCACATTATAAAAATAGTGCAATCTTACTTACATACAGGACATTCCACATTAGAATCAATAATACCACGACAAGACAATACAGAGCGGTGGCTGGAGTGCCTCAGGGTTCGGTACTCTCGCCGCATCTGTATACTATTATGACCCATGACATGCCCATGGGAACTAATGGTATACAGACGGCGTTGTACGCTGATGACACCTGTATTTATAAAACCTCAGAACAAGCTGAAATAGCAAACAGGAGACTGGACATCCATGTTAACAGGACGTTGATCCCTTATCTAGATAACAACAAGATGAGTATAAATCCGCAAAAAACTGAAGCCGCGATAATCACAAAAAAAACATCGATCACAGATATATAACAAACTTAGAGTGCAAGGGCAGTACATTGAATGTAAAACAAAAATTAAATATCTTGGAATACATCTGGATAGGGGATTAACGTTCTCTGAACACATAAAGGATAGAATATCTAAGGCAACCGGCATGCTAAAAACACTTTACCCAATGCTACATAAGGGTAGTAAAGTCACGCGTAGTAACAAGTTGTTACTTTATAAACAGATAATAAGGCCAATACTGACATACGGAGGTCCAGTCTTCTGTTCAATGTCAGAAACACATTTCAAAAAATTACAGCGTTTTCAAAACAGGTGTCTGAGGCTGGCACTGGGGTGCGACAGATACTCTCGAATTGTTGACTTACACGAACAATCAAACATGCCTACTATTAAAACATTTATTATCGATAACGCCAACAGATTTTATAAACACTGTCTACCTAGAGACGTAAAGGAAGACATATTAAATTACAACATCTTAAATAACAATAATAGGAGGCATGTTTGGTTACACGAAAACCTAGACATCTACAGACAACCATAACTGAAATAAAACGACGTACATCATCCTAACAATAAAACATTACTAAAAGTCCCCTCGCGAACCGTCTCAATTTACATTACTTGGTCGGCGGAGACTGAACGGTGGGCCGGCCGACGGCTTGGAGACCCAGCATTGGCTGGATCTGCGAGTCGGCGGCGACCAATCGTGATGAATCCTGTGTCGCGAGGGCTCTAATTAGTCAAAAACACTACGGGACGTAGACAAATACAAACTAAGGACAACTCTGGTTTTTTGGTATACTTTTCCAGAGAACAACAAACGACAATTAAAATTCAGACAGAACATTACAACAATTCAATTACCGCTTTTTAGTAAAACAGCCAAAACAGCTGAATAATGCCTTAAAAGGTAAGGAGTCAACTTAACTGGCAAAAGACAAACATCGAGGAACATATAGAGGCATAACATCAGCCATTGTCCCTGGTTTACTTCCAGGTGACTTTCAGAAGGAAGAACCTTGTGAATAAATATATGTTGTAGATGTGAATTGTAAATATATTTGAATAATAAAGATTTTTAAGTAAGTAAGAGGTCCCCTCGATTCATGCCCCGGAGATCTTTTCATGGCCCAGTACATGAGCCTGCATACCGGGAATACACAAACTACACGGGACACCACACACGGACATTCATTTAAGGACAACCCTGTTTTTTCACGCGCTTTTTCAGAAAAAAAAATCACATAACTAACGACATACACAGCTTTTAATTAAGAGAAATTACCGTTTTTAAACAAAATCAAGCAAAACCAATATATAATATCATATTATGATAAGGAGATACCGATTAAAAGTCAAAAATAAACAACCTACATCTGATCGTTTGGGACAGGACGTCGTGCATGGCTTCAGGTGGCAACACAAGGATCCATTGGACGAAAACTTGACTAATGAACAATTAAATGACGATGTAGACAAATATTTTTTAACAATGAATAAAGATCTTTTGAATTGAATTGATGTCCATTTATCATAAGAAACAAAATTTTACGACTTGCACTTGGAAAATAATGAATACTTTGGCTCAAAGTTAACACACCTTACACCACATATTCTCCTTTCCACTAGGCGAGCCTGAAGATGAAGTGATGATACTTCGAAACTGGTCGCACTCAATGTTTTACTGAATAATTAAACATTAACTTTCCTTGTGAGATATAAAGGACTTTTTCTCCCTCTTCACCTTAAAATTACCTCAACTCACACATGGCTACCCCCCTTGTCAATGAAATAATCTTTATTTATGGTGAAGAACAACGCTGTGCACGCAGAACTGCTCGTGTTTTTAATCAGAGACATCCCGATAAAAATGTTGGGCATCAGCATGTGTTGGATTTAGTTCATAAATTTCAAGAAACTGGAAGTGTGTGCAATAAAACTGTAAGGAATCGTAGAGTTTTAACTGAAGCTGCACAAGTTGAGATTTTAGGTCATTTTGCCATGGAACCTCAAACATCAATACCAAAAGTCTCCAGATTAACAAATATTTCCGTTGGCTCTGTGCATAAAACGTTACGGCTAAATAAATGCTTTCCTTACAAAATACAGCTTTTACAACAGCTTCTTGACGATGATTATGACAGAAGATTAGAATTTTGCGAATTAATGACTCAAAGGGCAAATGAAGACCATAATTTTATTAAAAATATTTGTTTTTACTGACGAGGCAGGTTTCTTTTTAAATGAATTTGTCAATAAACATTATTGTAGGTACTGGGACAATACAAATCCACATGTTTTTCGGAAGAGCACAGCCAAAAATCCTCAGAAAATCGACGTATGGGCCGGAATTCTTGGTAATAAAATTATTGGTCCTATTTTCATGGAGGAAAATTTAACTGGGGAATTGTATTTGAACTTATTAGAAAATCTGATAAATCCTCTTATAACCGAATCCTTAGAAAACCAAATAGATCAAGATGGAAATTTGTTACTAGACGAATAAAACCTATTTTTTAACAGGACGGAGCCCCTCCACATTATGCCTTGCCTGTACGAAATTGGAATAATGAGACATTTCCAGATAATTGGATCGGAAGAAGGGGCGCTATAGAATGGCCAGCGAGATCACCCGACTTAACGCCCCTTGACTTTTTTTATGATGACATCTAAAAATTGTGGTGTATAAAACTCAACCTCGCGATATTCCTGAACTTAGAGGTAGAATAGTGGAGGAGTTGGAGCGGATTACACCAGAGATGCTTCAAAAAGTGCGGGATGAATTCGAGCTGCGACTTTACCATTGCCTTGCCAACAATGGCGGACATTTTGAACATCTTATTTAAGTACAATGTAATTCTTACGCAAATAAAATATTAATAATGTAAATACAATGTAAATAATAATTATTTTAATTTAAAAGGTTAAAATGGCACAACTTGGTGAAAAATTAATCCGTTTTAAAAAAATAATGTGTCAAAAGATTGGAAAGAAGAGACCTTTAAGAAGAGCTATCACAAGATACCCCTTTCTATTTAAAATTTTAGAAGTGATATTCACCACCGCTTAGGGGATCAAACTGCACGGTTAGCTACTTGTAAAATGTGCCCCCCCGTATATATAAATAACCGTGTTTTAATGTTTTAAAGATATTTTAAAAGTTATTTTGGGTGGCTAGTTTTGAAATGAAATCCCTGTATAGTCATATATTCAAAGATTAAAATGACCCACAGGCAGGGTTGCCAATTTGTGAATAATTCCTCATATTTGTGACTAATTTACTACTGTGTGAGTATTTTTGTGAGTAAAGGAAAATTGTGAGTGATATGTGAGTAATCGGGAAAGTCAGCGTAGGTATATTCTTGGCAGTTATGCAAAATTCTGATCGGATAATTTATTAAAACCGTTGTATTTAAAAAAATCTTAATATAAGCCTAATTTTACGTCCTCTAGCACTTCTAGCAGCCATTACAATTTTGTAGTTTTAAAATTGCAGTGGCCTCAATTGCTTGGCCATAAAAGAATAAATTTGATTTTGATGATGCATATTGCAACTTATCATAACACTATAGGAGTCGTGTTGATAGCCATAGTCCCAATCGTCGGTTATTATCGATTATGATTAAGAAAATAACCTTTTTTATTTATTTTGAAAGTACCTATATTTTTTTAATATTAGATTTTTTTTTAGACATTAAAACTATTTATTTATAAGTTTTTGCCCGTTATTAAAGAATATATCTACTCTAATTCTCTAAATCCTTATTATATGTGTTTTTTGTCGAGCTGGTTACAAAGATGTTTTGTGTGTATTACTTGGTTAATAAAATGCATCTATTTTGACTGTTGTGGATTATGAAAATTTCTCTTTTGTTTTGTTTCTGTTTCTTCTGTTTTGTTTTGGCAAGATTGCACAGTAGTAAAATAAAATCAAATATAAATGCACGAGTACAAAATATACGATTTATTAAAAAAAATGGTATATGAATATTTTGAAGTTGTGAGTAACCTGGAAAAGTTTTTAATAGTAAATCGGTAAAGACCGCTTCGCAACCCTGCACAGTGTGCAGTGCACAGCCCATTAAAGGTGCGATTTCCTAGCGACATCCAGCGTTCGCGGCGTCTGGCCGTCAGTGACGCATACAACGAATTTTGAATGCAACTTTTTTGTTTGAAGCGTCTCGATTCATCGTCTCAGCGGTCGAGTCTACTGCTCAAAAACATCTCAAGATGCGAACTCCAGCAGTCAAATTTATTTTAGACATAAAGAAGCTACGACATTTTTTAACGTCAGCATTTAAATTATTTGATATAAGGATCTTGTAATATCCTTCTTCTTTCTAGATTTATACAATTTACTTGTTTTATCGCGCATCGATAATAAAATCTTCGTATCATCATCAATCTGTTCTTCCAATAACATTATTGCAGTTAGATTATGCCTATTCATTATGGCAATAAGCAACTTTTAATTAAACCGCAGTCAAACAGGACACAAAAAGCATTGCAGGTGTAATCTTATTACTACAAAAACGCAGACGCCAGACGCTTCTGGCATGTACTAAAATCGTCGCGGTTAGCCGTTAGAGAAAAAGCTTACTAGCGCGACACGCTGCGCGACTTGTCGCTAGGCACCGCACGCGGCTAGAGTGCAGATGTATTTAAAGGACCCATGGCCTAGCGAAAAATCTCGCGCAGCAAGATTGCAGATATATTTAAATGAATTTTACCATACAACTGCTACAGGTAATATGGCATACCGTTTGCACATGTCTATGTATATTTTATAAAACTGACATTTAGCAATGTTATGCAATAATTTTCCGTCGCATAAATCAACCCCAATTTGATACGATGAAAAATATGTATTACTAAATGTCAACATACAGAATGGCGTACGATTTCAACAGGTTCGACCTTTGAGATAGTATTATAGTGTGACGTGGAGCGAATCCTGTCTAGCAAGCGACCTTGAAGCCTGCCCCACCCGACTCATTGTCGAAACATCGCTGACGTATGAAAATAAACGCATTGCTTCTCGAATCTACCAGAAAAAGCAATACGTGGTCATTGAGTCATAGACATAAAGTCACGGACACGCGAGAGCGTCTAGAAACTACGAGTACAGAGTGAGCTTTGTATAAATAGCGCGAGTTCATCGACGGATGGGCAGTTTTAAATAAGTGTTGGACTAAAAAGATAAATTATAATAAATTAGAATTGAGTTATAATAGTGCATAAGTATTATATAAATTAATTAGTACGTCATAAATAAATTGTAAATAGTGTGTTTTAAATAAACTGTAAATAAATTATACAAATGTCACAATAGGGAGACGCGATCACGTGGTCAAAAACGGCATCAGTCCGCCATATTGATGTGACACTTACGTTAAATAGCTGTCGCATTTTTGTGATTACATTAATGTGATTTGTATGATCAAGTTTTCTTGTTTTTATTTGCTTTTTGTGTATTATTTAAATAATATAGTAAAATAAAATAATTGTTTCATGTTCTCCTCATTACTGCAGTAGCATCAATGCAATACAATAAATCGACAGGAATAACATTTCATGGGTTAGTATACAAAATAATAACAATATATATTTATATTTTGCTTATTTAAGTAGTCTCCGGTAATTATTTTATATACTTACAATATTTTATTATTAAGATATTTCATTTTATGCTGTGCAAGTGTTTAATTTTGTCCATATAACAGAACGTAGCAGGAAACTGTTAAATATTTTAACTAATAAATAAAGTCCAAATAACGAAAACATTTTTTAATTTCAAATTTCCTAAGGAAGAAAATTTTGACAGTAAGTTGAATGAATTATTTATCAGACCCTTTATCAGTATTTTCCAAATTTATAATTGCCTACATAGAGGGATATATTGTTCAATTTTTAAAGAAAAAAATATTTTTTGTTTATATATCTGCTTCGACAAGTGACACGAGGTATTTGTATCTATTCTCTTTTATAGATCTGTATCTGCAACGTGTGGAGGATTAGTTAACCCACAGTACCTACGGCTTACTAGACCATTTGTACATCCTCTTAGGTAGGTAGGCATCTTCTAGCTCGTGAGTCAGCCCACAGATTTAAAGCAGTTGACAACGTCACCAAGAAGTGCCTTTTTTATGTCGTCCGGTGTTAGCCAATTCTCGTCGAACACAAATCTTCTAATAAATAAGAGCGTCAGGAAATCATAGAGGATATTTTCGATGGTCTCATCTTCTTGTTCCCACCCCCTGCAGACTGCGTATTCTGACAGCTCTATGATATGGAATGGCTTCCGCACTGGGCAATGACAAGTCAGAATACCTGTGATCAGGCGAAGATTCTGTCAAATTATAGTCAAGTTTTTGTTTGATGTAGTGTTGTCAGGATAACTTAAAAGCTCCCTGGCAAGTCTGCGACTTCTTGTTTCATTCCATCATTCCTTAAATTTCACAAGAAATGTTATTTAATTAGGTTTATCACTAGCGATTTGTCAGTCCGATAGAAGGGGTCCGAAAAGTATTTGGTTGGCTACTTTCTTGGCTAGTGAAACAGGAAGACGATTACCTTTTGATGTGATGTGACCCATCTTAAGTTGACCACAAATTTGATGGATACTTTGGCCAAAAGCTTTGTACCATTCTTATACTAACCGTAAATTCGTGGTCTGTCTGGGGTGAGTCGTACTCGTCTACTATCTGTACAGATGAGCATGTTCCTTCCAGTGATATTGATTCTAGTGATTTAATTTGCTGCTATGAGAATCTATGTGAGCTCGGGTTGAACTGCACTCGCACTATTTTGCTAACAATCTATTTTATATTTAGGTTTAAAGATCTGGAATATATATCACATCCCGAGTCTTGTTTTGTTTTAGAACTGTCGGTTTAAAACCTGCCACTTCCGACTCTTATAGTTGTTGTTCTGTTATAACTTTGTACGGCTTATGAAAGATATACGGAGTGACCCAAAAGTCTGGAAACGGCCAATAACCTCGTAAAATGCTAATCCTAATTGTACAAAATTTGGGGTACACCTATTTTGGGAAACGGAGATTCCAGATTTGATATTTGCAATGTTGCCAGATTTGCCGTTTCTCTTATATTATTAGTCACTTTGGTTTTTCAAATTTATCAGCCTGTATATTCAGTCATTATTGGAATCTCCTATTCAATGCGAGTTCAACCATATGTAACACTTATGATTTCATGAAGTATGGAAGGTCTAAAACAATCATGGAGAAATGTTATAGACGCATTCTACCATCGATTAGGGTACTGTCAAATCACAAATGGAGCACATTTTAAACACTTGATAAAGTAACCATTATGTTAAAAATATTATAATCTTTTAATTGTTACGTTTTAATGTAGTTGAAAATAGTTTGTATTAAAAAATTTATTGAGACAATTATGCGTTGCCAGACTTATTTTATTTATTTAAGACCTTCCAGACTACATAAAATCATAAGTGTTACATATAATTGAACTCGTATTGAATAGGAGATTCCAATAATAACTGAATATACAGGGTGATGAAGTTGAAAATTTAAAGTGACTAATAATTTAAGAAAAACGGCAAATCTGGCAACATTAAAAATTTTAATTCTGGATTCATCGCATCCCAAAATAGAGGTACCCCAAATTTTGTACAATTAGAACCAGCAATTTACGATATAATTGGCTGTTTCCAGACTTTTGGGCCACTCTGTATATCATTGAAATAGAGTCCATGTTTGCTTTAGGCAGTAGGAGCGTATCAAGCGCTTCCTTCCAAAAGCTACATCATACCTCACCAGATATACATTCTACATTATTTACAGTTTTTTTTTTTAGGACATTTTTTACTAAGGCCATTTTCAGTTGATGAGAGTAATATTACATGATGGCGAACAAAGTGTCGCCTTTTAAAGACCACACAAACGCTGTGTTTTGTTGAGCGGTTTTTTATGATCTGTCAAGGCAGTGCCGCTTACAGACCTCTCCGGGAATATTAAAAAAATGGATAATCAAAGCTTTGTATATATCTGATGTAATACTGAGCGCAGCGACTAATGGAATTTGCTGAATGTAATTCAACAGTGATAATGACAATGATCATGATGGTGGAGGAGAATAAATGGACAAAGAAACAGATCAAGCTATAGATAATGATGAGCAGGAAGATGAAAGTGAAAGTAAAGAAGAGTCAAATACCTAAGTGGAATTCACTGACGAATAAAAACTGTAGTATATGATGAAATAAAATATGGAACAAAATGTAAAAATTAATTAACTTAAAGAAATTAATAATAAATAAACTTTATAAATTAAAAATCTAAAAGTATTTTGGACACAAGGCGCCACTGGTTCAAAATAATTGTTTCAGGGTGCTTCACGAACAAATAACAATATTTTTACAAACTCAATAACTACAGTTGCGCCATAGATAAATTATTTCATTGAGTTAATATATTTATATAGAGGGTGAGCCATTCAGCCAACCACCAAAAATTAATTATGTTTTGAAATAATTAATAAGAGGACCTTGCCTTTCTTTAGTGACTTTTTAGTAAGTTAATAACATTACATTAGGTGTGTTACCATAAGATTTTAAAATATACAGGATAATCTAACTGTTTCTATTAAAACATCCTGTAAAAGAAATGTGGACTGTATAATATTTTATTGCCAAAATATCATATGTAGTATTTTTAAAAAATATACTTCCTGGACGTCACAGGTAAATTAGTGAGATTTTGGAAAAACTATATACGGTCATACATTTATGAATCACTCTGTGACTAAAAATATTTTTATTTGTACATATGTACTGATGTATTACTAAAACATGTAATAAACGTGTGTATACAACAGGAATTCAATCTAGCTCGTAAGTTTAAAAGTAAAAATTTCGAAAACTAGGCAATTTTCAATTTTAACACCCTCTATATCAAAAACTAGTCATTGGATCGAGTTGAAATTATTTGACACTTTTGGTTACTAGGTTGAGTACAATACATACCACAGTTTCAAAAGATTTGACCCGTCGGCACTTTACATAAAGAAATAAGTGCGGGAACCTTTGTATAATGGATGTTTAAGTTTTAAACATACATATTATGAAAGGAAAATATTCAAGATATCTTTAAAAATCTATAGACGAAAATAATTAAGAAATCAAAATCAGAAAGGATTACAAGAAAATTACTTTTGAAACTTTAGCTGAACAAGAATATGTTAAGTATTATTTTTATTCTTTTGTTGTTTTATTTTTGTACTCAATAAAATTATTATCAGATTACCTCAACCCCATAAACTCTTAAATTAACCAGCCTCCGATGACGTCACACTTGTAAGTTAGTTTTGTACGGTAAAATTATGAAAAAAAAAACATAATCTCTACAGCATTGTACAACAATTTGGTTTTGGTCGTCTGGCAACACTTGTGATGAAGAAGTCTAGTAGGAGAGTGAAGGAACACTCTCATGAGTTTAAGAATAGGGTACCAGGTGATATTTTGCTATTGTGTTGCCTCTTACTATTTAGCTTTTGGTGTATACTACTGATGATGTTTTTTTCCGAAACTGTATGTTGAATATTATTAAATATATATTAGCATATTTGATTAACTTACCCAATTTTAAAGTCAGATTCACTTGATTCGGAAACTGCACACCCTCATACATGGTCCGAGATTGCCACCATGTCGGATAATCTTGGCTGTGGAAATCGGTCATAAACTGAGGGTGATGTTGATTGGTGTAGCATATTTCACAGGATTTTCTCACACCACTAACACTCGCACCGGTTTGTTGACAGTACTCGGATGGACCATCTTCACCGCAAGTGTTTGTTGATTCCATAAGTACGTTGAAAGCGGCATTTTCAAATTCTGGAATGCATCTCTGAAATAAACATTTAACTCAATTTAGACTTTCGTTTTCTATCAAAACATAAAACATTTTCATGAGAATGAGCAATATTTTACACAGAAAAAAAGGTGCACTATATTTAAGATGAATGGTCTTATTTTAAAGTTTTGTTGTGTTTGTATATCCGCAAGTAAAACTTGTCTCGATTTAAAATTGTTCAACAATAGCTAATAAGCCTTGCTTCAAGATTAGAATCAACTTGCCCTAACTAAAATACCTCTAATTAAACGAAGAGTATCATTGCTCAATTGCAGTATTATGTACATCTTAAATGAAATAGTCTTATACTTTTTTTAAATATACTTTATTTATATTCAATAATACTTTATTCTTAAATCCAATACAACTAAATTTGTTACAATAATAATAATATGAGCTTTGACATAAATATATTGATTTTGGTTGAATTATAGGATAGTTTCATTGAAGAAATTATTAATTTTAAAATAATATCAGGCTCTTCTTGCTTTTTAATAGGGTTCTCACTGGTACCTATCCACCGAAAAACATTTTTCAAAATTGTTTTTAGTTAATGTACCAAATTACTCTGTCCTCTGAGGTGTCCCACCTATAATTAAAAAAAAATAATTTTATAACTACAAAACCTAAATGGAACATAACAGTTTGTCCTGCTAAGATAAGAGGTCGTATCTACAAAATGAATATTTTTAGTAAATGTGGGTAGGTAGATAATTACGTCCTTTTAGACTTTGCAAATAAGTTTTACATATTTTACTAACCTTTTCTTATAATCATAGTAAATATTTTCTAAGCAAATAGGCGTTTATTATTTTACTATATTACTATATTACTATTAAATTTATAAGAATCTTGAAATCGGAATTTTCGTAGATTCGACCTCTTGTCTTAGCAAGGCAGAAGTCGTCTTTCCAAAAAGTCGTCATCTAGCATTATACATTTTTTTTACTTCTATTCCAGTTTGTTTTGTGTTCTTATGATTATAAATTTACTTATATATAATAATACCTAACAAGAAGTGAACTAAATATACTTACATTTAAATATTGGTATCAGGTCGCTGAGGCCCCATTCATCTAACAAATCTTCCATGTCAATTGAATTTATTTATACACTTATTAATTGAATCACAAAGAATTTCTAACAAAAAGTAAAACGAAATCCTAACGATACGATGCAAACATGTTAGAAAATGAATACGTGCTAATGCCAATTTGCCAGATTCTCTATAAACGCGTTGTGTCTCTGACTTCCGAATAATAAGTATCACATCTCAACATGTGCCAGTCATATATCTACCGTATTAGTGCAGTGGGTGCATTTTAAAATAAGTTTCAGCTGGCAACACCGTGCAGTGAATTTGTAATCGCTAATCTTTTGTGAAGTACATAGGTTTTTGATTCGAATTATTTAATTCTTGTTCTGAAATTTAAATGCTTTGAATCGAATCCTTTTATAACATTGAATCAAGAACGCAACAGTCGGTTTTAAGAGCATATCATATTTACAATAAACGTAAGAGCTTTCTTGGATTCATTCACAATTCTATACTCGAATGAAATAATTTATTCTCAGATTAATTATTATAAATCTTAAAATACAAGATTATGCCTATACCTCACTCAACATTTACTTTCTTACTGTATCGAGAAATATTATTTAAAGCAAACTCTGCTATATTTCAAACAAATATATTCTTCCAAGTATAAAGCTTTTCTTGAATGTAGGTAGATGATATTTTTTTCTGTGTACCTTCTAAATATATTAGACAATATAAGTTTTTTGCCCAATACCTAATGAGCACACACTCGTTTTTACAACGTAAATTTAACGTTGTATAGTATTAAAAAACATAATTGTTTGAAAATGCAACGTTAATATTTTAGTTTTGATAAGTTATAGGTACATAATATATTATTTTCAAACGTATTTTTCTAGTAATTTTCAACAGATTATTGACAATTTGATAAAATGATACGTTTTTTTATAACGTTTGGTTGCAAATAACCTTATTTTCCGCGACATTTGAACTATTTTTATACGTTTGGTTATTAACCAGTTTTCGACGTTATTTTTACGAATGTGTGCTCATTGGGTAACTGGAGATCAACTATAAATACTAAAATACAGGGTGTTAAAGTAACAAAAATAATTCAGCAATGTTATTATTAAATAATAACTTTATTAGAATTAGTATTTTTAACTTGATAAAAGCAAATAACCAATCAATTTTGGTAGGTATATCGCATATATGCCGTAAGCTATCTTGATTTAAGAGAATAGTAATTAATATTTGATTTCTAGTTATTAAGCAAATAATTTATATTTTATGCTGCAAAATAGGCACGTAAAATATTAAACTTTCTTTCTAAGTCACCATGTATGCCTAAGAGGCCTGTTAACTGAGTTGTTAACCCTATATGGTATGTAGTTTACTTCCAGCACTCAACTAAAGATTCTATATGTGTAGAAAAAATATTTTTCCACATCCACATAAATATTAGCTTATCTATGCACAGATTACAAAACGAAAAAGTATGCTATTGCCTTCAATCACAGTTCATATTTTGATCAACCGACTGGTATTATTTTTAAAATTTTAAATAAGTGACAATTTTGTCGAACTAATTGTCAAACTAATTGTCAAACTAATTGTCAAACTAATTGTCAAACTAATTGTCAAACTAATTGTCAAACTAATTGTCAAACTAATTGTCAAACTAATTGTCAAACTAATTGTCAAACTAATTGTCAAACTAATTGTCAAACTAATTGTCAAACTAATTGTCAAACTAATTGTCAAACTAATTGTCAAACTAATTGTCAAACTAATTGTCAAACTAATTGTCAAACTAATTGTCAAACTAATTGTCAAACTAATTGTCAAACTAATTGTCAAACTAATTGTCAAACTAATTGTCAAACTAATTGTCAAACTAATTGTCAAACTAATTGTCAAACTAATTGTCAAACTAATTGTCAAACTAATTGTCAAACTAATTGTCAAACTAATTGTCAAACTAATTGTCAAACTAATTGTCAAACTAATTGTCAAACTAATTGTCAAACTAATTGTCAAACTAATTGTCAAACTAATTGTCAAACTAATTGTCAAACTATTTGTCAAACTAATTGTCAAACTAATTGTCAAACTAATTGTCAAACTAATTGTCAAACTAATTGTCAAACTAATTGTCAAACTAATTGTCAAACTAATTGTCAAACTAATTGTCAAACTAATTGTCAAACTAATTGTCAAACTAATTGTCAAACTAATTGTCAAACTAATTGTCAAACTAATTGTCAAACTAATTGTCAAACTAATTGTCAAACTAATTGTCAAACTAATTGTCATTCTAGTACTGATATGAAATCCCCTAATCATAGTTCATAATTGGTGATTGGAGTACTATATTTTTTTAAATTTTGTATGTACCATATTTTTAGGCATAAGGATAAAATATAATTAAAAATGCGTGATTCTTGTAAATAATGGATTAGTTATGGCAATCTACTAGATATTCGTTCAGTTTTAAAAAGAAATTCTAAATTTTAATAAAATCTATCTGAAACTAGCTCAAGTTTTAATATTAAGCCATAAAATATTTATAAGTTGTTTGCGTAACAGTTCCCGTTTATGATTCAAAGTTTATAAATAGTAAAATTCATAGATTCAAATATTTAAAATAGTTAGTTTTTCTTAATAACTACTATTTTTAGAATTTTGTACATTTTCTTTAATGAATCGTAGAAAAGATACTGTAAAAGTGGATTATCCGTATCGCAGTCGGGCCTCCGTACTATATGGCTATCTTATCCACTCTTGTTGTAGAAACTACTATTATCACCGACATAGTAATTTATTTTATTGTACCATAACCTACCAAGTGAATTCCGCACTTCCAGTGACGGAAACTGCCTAATGGTTAAAAAAAGTATTTTTTTTTATTTAAAAATGTGTTTCTTCTTACATTTATTTTTATATTTTTGGCTGGACGGGATTTTATTTTCTCTCTCGAAATTAATTTTTGACCAAAATTGAGACAATGTGACCTTATACGTTTTAAAATATAATATTAATAATTACATCATTATTAAATTATACATTGATTTATAGCATAAAGTATAATATTATACAGTTTACAAAGTATTGTTCTGTCTTCAATCAATTCATGCGGTAGATCTCAAGTCGTCAATCCAGAGAGGAACTTATAAATTTTGTTATCCCATCAGAGCCTGACCCCCTTTATATTGATTAAAAAATGATTTTACGCATTTATCCTATTGATCATAGTATGTAAGAATACAAAAATATGTAACTTTTAAACCTATGTTTATATATAGTCAAATTGGGGGATGTATAAGTATTCATACGCTAGTACCGTACATAAAGATTTATAGAAAAGAACTATATACTGGTAATGAAAAAGAATATCGCTTGTATGATAAGGCCTAAAACAGTTACATTTTCTGCAAAAACATAAAATTCTTCAGGATTTACTCGAAAAGACTCATTTTTGTCTTTGTCATTTTAATATTTTTTTTTTTGATTTGGTACATGTTACTTCCACAAACTCTAACGCCTAGAATAAATTGATAAAGTCAATAGTGCTGATACTATCATCTCTTCTCCTATATTAGGCAGAGCTATAATTTTAGTTTTAATTGTTGAATATGAGCATGTTCTTCCTTTTCCTCTTGAAACTGAACAGGTTCCCAAGAATGTTTTGCCATTTCAAGCTTTGATTTATTGTTTTTTAGTTATCTTTTATCATTTACTGGTATTTCTATTGCTATTCTTTTCTTTCATTCTAGTGGGTGAATATTTAAATTTGAGAACACTTGATTGGCAGTGCAGGACCAAGTAAATATATATTATCACTGTTTACTATATTTTCTTTTTCGGGAACCTCGTCTACATCTGAATCTCCATCTGCTTCGAGAGTAAATAAGACCAATGTGTACATGTATCTTATGTCTTATGAATGGCCAGCGTATGAATATTCATACGGTCTAAATGATAGTTATATAATCTTGTAACCTTACAGCTTACTAATGCACAATTCATTAATTTTGATAATTAAAGATCGGTAAAATACACAGAAATGATAAGCTCTACTAAAACAAATATAGTTGTCTAAATCTTATACATCAATTTTTCTCATTTCCCTTTTTGAGAAAGTTCTCTTGCCACCCATGTTCGTAATATATGTCAAGGCTATGTTTATAAGCGTATTGATAGAATTAATGGACAAACTGACGAACTAATCATAAAAGAACAGTAATTTTCATAGAGAACTACAAAGTGTATTTGAGCAATATAATAATAAATTATTAAATGTATGATTTAACATTTGGACAATGGGATTATAACCATTCTCTAACCTATCTAGAGCCTATACTTTGAATCTGAAAATGTGTTTTCTAAAGCCGTCCTACGTTTACAGCTAATCCAGCGCACCTGTACAGAAAACAGGACAAATCTCTTTAAAAGTCTGTCAATATTTTTTTATACTCTTCTCTTTGCTGCACAAACTAAAAATAATAAACAACATGTAAATTTATAAAATTGTCCAATTTAGCAATAAATAGGCGTTCGCTTTGAACAATGTATATACATACAATATGTTAACCCATGAATTCCTCGAAAAAAAGATGAGACGCTTAATTATATTTGCACGTGAGAGAAATAAAGAAGTTGTCTCTTAAATTGGCTCGCTGCCCGCCGTGATTGGACACCTGGATATACCTATACCGCTAGTGAGCTGGCACGTACTATTTTGCTTATTTTATACCGTCTTTCTGCCGTTATTTTGGGAAACTTAACACACAGTAGATTAGATTTGAAAGAAGTTGTCCACTGCGACCTTTTCAGATCTATTGAGGAGAGACCCTGTTATTTAAATTGTCGTCTTGCTTTGAGAGTGGCTGCCGCATGTAGTTACATCCTTCTGGCTTTTCTTCACCTTGACTTAGAAACTTCGATCTAGGTAGTCTTTTAAACAGGCACAGGACGTGGATTGATATTTCCTCTTATGGTAGTCTTGTTACAAGGATTGTTTATTGATATAATTTGGAATTTATTTATGCACATAATGCCTTCAAAATTACGTTAAGGAAATATATTTGCATTCTTAATATCAGTTTTTATCTCTTCAATATAATTTTCTGGTTAAAACTATTAATGTAGCTAAAGGTGATGGGAAAGTACACCATTTATTTTGCAGTGTGGCTCCTTTATAGTCGTACGATCTAGTTGATTTATAAAACGCGTGCTTGTACAAACCATCCCAACTTAATTCAGTGGGCGTCTCGCACTATCTAATGCAACAGCCGATGCGAGACGAATATAACATGTTGTGCCAAATTTAAAAACCGTATAATTTGGCATGTGCTTGATATTTTTTAGATTGAACGACGAACAACTACTGGACTAATCTTGTTTAAAAAAATCGAATTGCAAACATTCACGTTGTCATCCACGTCAAATTATTATGAGAGGTCAAGGGCAGAGATAAGGGACATAAAGATAGGAAACGCTCATAAGAAGCACATGCTTAACAAACCAGCTTAAACGCAGTTAACATCTGGCCCACTATGTGGCGCTTTCATCAATATCAAACAAATAACGCCGCGGGAAATTTAAAAATGTGATAATAAAGGTTGTATTAATATCGATTGCACTTTGATATTCTGATAAATAAATTTAAACAATGTTAATTACGGTAAATTATTTATTAAAAAGAATACCATACTAACAGTCTATTATTAATTAATTATTGTAAATCTATTTTATGATAAATATTTTTTTAATTTTTGATTATTTGTAACTTTAACATAACATTTTTGTTCTCATTTTACAAATAAAATAAAAAATAAATACTTTGTGACAAAAGTTGGCTACTGTTTGTGTTTCTTACATGGCTTGATCTTACTTTAGTAAAGAACGCCACATTAGAGTTGTTAAATTTATTCATCTGGCACACGATCTGACATGTGTTAGTAATGCAATACGTGCTTCTCAGTGTTATATTACAAAATATTATTAATGTCCTCAAATTCCACGCAAAAACAACCACAACCATTTCGTTTAGTTCACCTTACAATAAAAAATCATGCTTGAACTCAAAATTTAAATTCTACGATGTACATTCAACTAATTGACATTTATTTTTACAAACTGCCAACTGCTGTCTACTTCTACTGTCCGTCTATAAACGATGTGTACCTTTAGTTAACATACGCATAGATGGCGCCATCATTGCTGCGATCGTTGCGTATCCTATTTTTATGTCTATGATCTGGGGGCAGGGCACATACTTTGATTTTCTCTTACTATACGGAGAATGGTCGCACTGCGCAGCTTTCTGAGTGCCTTTTAAAAGGAGATAGAAAACTTCGCCATTTTTATCCCTTATTACGTGTTGCTTACATCTTGGCGCCATATTTTTAATTGGTGTGTTTTAATCATCCGCTTAAGCTTCGGAATTGTCGGTTTTCTTGTTTTAATCTGACAGGTTAAAACGACTAAACCAACAATTCCAGAAGCAGAAGCGGATTATTAAAACGCACCTGATATTTTGCTTGCTGCTGTGTCAGTGAATATTAATTTTGGAGTCACAGTTTATTGCTAAAGAATCAGGTAGCTCACTCGGACCAGTTGAAAGTTCCAAAATAACATCCACTCCAGGGATACAAATTCAGGATGCGCAGAAGACTGCTGTTTTATTATAGGCGGTTGTCATATATTGTAATATCCGAGTTGCGTAGTATATTAACTGGAACATTGAGATCAAAAGTGCCGACGCAGAGTGAGCGAAGTGATTCTTTAGCTATAAACTGTGGTAAAGGCATCAAAATGGCCGCGCTCCTATATTGGGTGTGTCGGATCCACATACTTTGATTTTCTTTTACTATATGGAGAATGGTCGCACTGCGCAGCTTTCTGAGTGCCTTTTAGAAGGAGATAGAATACTCCGCCATTTTGATCCCTTACTTATTACATGTTGCCTACATCTTGGCGCAATATTTTTAATAGGTGCGTTTTAATCATCCGCTTCTGCTTCGGAATTGTCGGTTTTCTTGTTTTAATCTGACAGGTTAAAACGACTAAACCGACAATTTCGGAAGCAAAAGCGGATGATTAAAACGCACCTGATATTTTGCTTGCTGATATCAGTGTCAGTGAATATTATTTTTGAAGTCACAGTTTATTGCTAAGGAATCAGTTAGCTCACTCGGACCAGTTGAAAGTTCCAAAATAACATCCACTTCAGGAATACAAATTCAGGATACGCAGAAGACTGCTGTTTTATTATAGGCGGTTGTCATCTATTGTATTATCCGAGTTGCGCAGTGTATAAACTGGAACATTAAGATCAAAAGTGCCGATGCAGAGTGAGCGATCTGATTCTATAGCTATAAACTGTGGCATAGGAATCAAAATGGTCGCGCCACATACTTTGAGGTTCGACACGCCCAACATAAGGCACGGCCTTTTTGATTCCTATGCCACAGTTTATAGCTAAAGAATCAGATCGCTCACTCTGCGTCGGCACTTTTGATCTCAATGTTCCAGTTTATACACTACGCAACTCTGATAATACAATATATGAAAACCGCCTATAATAAAACAGCAGTCTTCTGCGTATCCTGAATTTGTATCCCTGGAGTGGATATTATTTTGGAACTTTTAACTGGTCCAAGTGAGCTAACTGATTCTTTAGCAATAAACTGTGACTCCAAAAATAATATTCACTGACACTGACAACAGCAAGCAAAATGTCAGGTGCGTTTTAATCATCCGCTTCTGCTTCCGGAATTGTCGGTTTAGTCGTTTTAACCTGTCAGATTAAAACAAGAAAACCGACAATTCCGAAGCAGAAGCGGATGATTAAAACGCACCTATTAAAAATATTGCGCCAAGATGTAGGCAACACTTAATAAGGGATCAAAATGGCGAAGTTTTCTATCTCCTTTTAAAAGGCCACATACTTTGATTTTCTTTTACTATACGGAGAATGGTCGCACTGCGCAGCTTTCTGAGTGCCTTTTAAAAGGAGATAGAAACCTCCGCCATTTTGAACCCTTATTATGTGTTGCCTACATCTTGGCGCAATATTTTTAATAGGTGCGTTTTAATCATCCGCTTCTGCTTTGGAATTGTCGGTTTTCTTGTTTTAATCTGACAGGTTAAAACGACTAAACCGACAATTCCGGAAGCAGAAGCGGATGACTAAAACGCACCTGATATTTTGCTTGCTGCTGTCAGTGTTAGTGAATATTATTTTTAAAGTTACAGTTTATTGCTAAAGAATCAGTTAGCTCACTCGGACCAGTTGAAAGTTCCAAAATAACATCCAGTCCAGAGATACAAATTCAGGATACGCAGAAGACTGCTGTTTTATTATAGGCGGTTATCATATATTGTATTATCCGAGTTGGAAAGTGTATAAACTGAAACATTGAGATCAAAAGTGCCGACGCAGAGTGAGCGATCTGATTCTTTAGCTGTATACTGTGTCACAGGGTTCAAAATGGCCGCGCCCTATGTTGGGCGTGTCGGACCTCTCTCTTGCCTCATATAGTAATCGAAGTATGTGTAAAAGGCACTCAGAAAGCTGCGCAGTGCGACCATTCTCCGTATAGTAAAAGAACATCAAAGTATGTGGGTCGCGCCCTATGTTGGGCGTGTCGGACCTCTCTCTTGCACCGTATAGTAATCAAAGTATGTGGGGCAGGGGCACATACTTTGAAGGCAGACAATTTTGCAACTCGGGACTCGATAAATTTCTACATGGAGAGAATTCGCAAGTGGCGACTTGTTTAAGCGACGTTAGCAAATGGATTAGCATAGAAGAATTTTTCAACACAGGAAATAAATCTATGCGGAATAATATTCTATTGGTCTTAAACTGTGAACTAATATAATTTAATTATAACATATTTATTGTTTAAAAAAAAAAAAAATTGCAAATTGTGTCAATAAATAAAGCTGGTCTAACTAATGCATACAGGGAAAATGAAAAAAATTCAAATACATATAAGAAAGTGCTTTGCTGTGTTATCCATTTCATACAAAAACGTAGACTATGGGTGGTTGTGGTTGAGTATAACAAACTCGCTTGAAGGTAAGCATTTAAATAAATTATCAAAAATACATCCCATTTTTTTTAACTTATAGAGAATCTTATCAATTTGACAATATAACTACAGTAAAGATGGAGTTGTATGTGACACCAAAAATGATGATGATGATGAAAGGATCAAAGAACTGTCAGTGACTATGTGTAATTTTGTATATACATTCCCCATGTAGCACTTATTGTATTTGGTACATTAAAATTTTTTAAACATTTATTTTTACTTTTACATAAATCTCATATTTTTATTAAAAAAAGTAGTTACAAATATTTAATTGGGTGATATAATTCAGGTAAGTAGGTCACAGTTGCAAATCCTAACCAGGTAAAAATTTCCGGCATCCCCACATGCGAAATTGGTGCGAAGTTGATGCGAAGTTAATGCGAAGTTAATGCGAAATGAATGCGAAATTAATGCGAAATTAATGCGAAATTAATGCGAAATTAATGCGAAATTAATGCGAAATTAATGCGAAGTTGACGCGAAGTTAATGCGAATTTTATACAAAGTTAATGCGAAATTTATACAAAGTTGATGCGAAGTTGATTGGAGGTTGATGCGAAGTTGATGCGAAGTTGATGCGAAGTTGATGCGAAGTTGATGCGAAGTTGATGCGAAGTTGATGCGAAGTTAATGCGAAGTTGATGCGAAGTTGATGTGAAATTGATGCGTTGTTGCGAAGGTACTTTTCTCATCATTCCAATTACAAAAATTATTCTTTAGTCGAACGTTCTTCAAGATTAAACCCTGAATTATAATTTGTATAAAAAAATAAATCATTAAAAATAAAAGGGAAAAAATTGTTAAAATAAATTATTCTTTTGAGTATGTATTTGCATTGTTTTTCTTTACAGCACTTTCCATAACTATCCCATAATAATATCCTTAGATATTTTATGTAATTTCTAAAATATTATCCTATAATATTATTAAAATTTCTGTAAACAGCATTGTAATTATTTTTAAATTCGCGCCTATACAAACTCTACGCGTGACGTCATGTGCGCGGCCGCCCTATTTTTGACACTGTTGATATTCTATCTTTTCTTGCGCAAACCATCCCCACTCAAATTGACACCCATCTTGTTCTGTCTAATACGACAGCCGACAGTTCTGTATGCTTGATTCAAAACACATTCTAAATGCTTGCAACAAATAAGAGCTTAATTATTAATGAACCGATTTTATGGTAGTTTTTCGTCGTTGGTAAGGTGCAAAGGGTTCCATAGAGTCCTCCTTGGTGGGCGTTTTTTTGGTGTTTTTTAGCGTTTTTATCGTTTTTTTAAGCGTTTTTTTAGCGTTTTTAGCTTTTTTTTAGCGTTTTTTTGCCTTTTTTTAGCGTTTTTTAGCATTTGCTCAATAGTTATATCTTCTACTTTGCATACCCATTACATTGCGGATTCTGACAGCTTTATGATGTAATGCATCCTTACTTTACAATGACAAGTCAGAATGTCTGTGATCAGGCGCAGATTGTCTGTTAAGTATTTGTTTGTCGCAGTGTTAGTCGTCAGGATGACTTGAAAGTTCCTAGCAACTCTGTAACTTCTTGTTTTATTCCTCCTTTCCTTGATTTTCATAAATAGATATTTCGTATATATTTTCAAACTCCAGTAAACAAATTCTCTCAGGAATCGTCTGACCGAGTGATATACAGATTCAAACATACGAACGGTAGTACTCCTTTTATTAATGAAATTAATGAGAAATTAGTGTTTTTGTTCTTCTTAAAGTGGATATGTTGCTATTATTCAGAAGGACGTATCTGTTTGTATTCCCGAAGATTCTCCATATTTGACAGAAAAAAGTGCAAAACTGATATAAAGGAATTTAATGACACTCGGGTGACGCTACTACACACACATCTGCCAGAACAGTCGACTGACCCTTCTGATTCACCTGATTTGGACCGTTGTGATATTTTCTAAATTTTGTATATTAATGATGCTTTAGCTACATATAATGAAATAATTAGTGAAATTACGGAAGAAGTTTGGTCTGCTGCCTTTGACATGTCTAATCTCTAAAAAGGGAAAATATAATAAAATTGTTTCAAATGTTCGAGCTCGTGCCGCATTTTAATTGGAAAAATATTTTTCACTTTGTATTCTTAGATGCGACTCTGTTATTGACGTCCTGAAATTCGCCCCACGACTTATCATTGAGCCAAGCCGACGATATGCAAAATATTATACAAAATGTACAGCACGGTAATTTTAAGATTACTTATCTGATATACAGGTAAAAGTCTAAAATTAGTAATGCAGTTCTGTGCACGTGCAATGCGAGCACAAGGGTTTCTTGACCTATAGTTGCGGTATGTCGGACACTTTTATAAACTTGTGTAAATCTTCCACATCTCACACGGAAGAGACTGTTCTGGATATTAAGAACTGGTTTAGGTTGTTTCAAAAATATTCAAGAAAGTTCGTTATGGACGAAATGCATAATAATTTTATACAGTTCGATCTTCAGCATTCGATACCTCTATTTTAAATTACTTGCAAATATTCGTATATTTAGATTATGAATTATAAGTACTTAGCAGAATAATACTCAGGTTTTCCCCTAGCCAGAAGAAGACTGGAATGTAAAAAATCAGTAATGCATTTGTAAGACCACTGAAACTTTAGAAATTTTCCTACCATTGTCCATTAGTGGACAAGTAAAAGTTATTGTAAATGAGCTTGATTGTCAATAAGAATATTAAATAGTTCCACAAAAATATACATTTCTTTAAAACTTATTTTGGTTAGGTATTTTTTTTGACCTTAGACCTTAGTTTAGTTGTAGTTTATAAGTACTCGAGACGTTTTTTTCCAGTCAGTTTTTCATATTATAGCTCTGATGATCGTCTTAGAGTCGAAACCGGTTACCTTTTAATTCAATATAATAAAAAAAAATTATGTGGGTTTTATTTTGTGCATAATTGTCTTAGTAATTGTATTTTTTTGTATTCATACCATTGATGTATGCTCTTTAAAATGAGAAGCGAACTGTTTAACGTGAGAGCTGAATCTGTAGTCATCAGTACATACGCTCTACTCGTAGATATATAGGTACGGAAAAAAAATTGTAGAACAAATTTCTACAATTGTAGATTTTTTCTCTACAATAAATAGTACATATAGGGACAGGGACAATTTGTAGTAAAAATTTCCAAATATTTGTGGAGAATGTATTGTAGAGTTAATATCTACAATATTTAGTAAACATATCCAAATGCATTGTTCTACAAATTGTTATAATTTTTCCTATTCATTATATGAATTTATAATAAAAATGTATGGCGTTTTATGAAAATAAATACGAAAATTTTACACAATAAACAGTAAAAATTCATACAAATTGTAGTAATTATTAATAAAATTTGTAGTAGTATTCCATAATTATTATAATTATAACCTAGAAAAAAATGTTCCTTAATAAAATATTCAGTCTCAGTTGGCTTTTCTGCACCTGAAAAATATGAAATAAAAATTAATACCAATTGAACTGTTCATACCCTTAAAACGGGGATATTTATCACCTTTACACTGATTTGGATATTAAATGACTAAGTCAGATAACTAACAAAAATGAGAAAGTAGGTATGTCACAATTAAGACAAAAAAATATCATTGAACTTGGCACAAAATTCGATCGTTGGGCACAACATTCGATCGTTGGCCACAACTATTTTTTTTAAATAATCTACTAAGGTTATTTAAATTAGTTATCTAAAGGTAAATTATTCAGAAATAATAATAAATGTACTTACCACCAATAGAATTTATTATTAAAATTTTCTCAAACGCATCGGTGCTTATAATGTGTTATAGGTACTCGTATATGTACCATGCTTTGTTATGTGAACATGGCGAACTGCTACTGCTGTCTGGCCGTTTATGACCGACGTCAGAAAACGTTGGCCAATAGCAGAGTTCTGTTTTGTTCACATGACTTAGAATTTCTACAATATTATAGAATATTTTTGAACAAAATTGAATTTTTTTCATAAGAAGGGATGTAAAGTATTACTATTTGTTGTAGAGAAAATTACTATTTTTTGTAGAGTAAATTACTATTTTTTGTAGAGATAATTATTAATATTTATAGAAATTTTTACAGAAGTTAGTAGTAGTAATTACGATAATTGTAATAAATTTCTACTTCTACAAACAATAGTAAAATATACTAAACATTGTGGACTTCTTTCCTATTGTTGTAGCATTTTATTCGACAATTCAATTGCTATAATAATTAATAGTTTTTAACTATAAATTGTAGTAAAATTTTCTACAAATTGTTAAGTATTTTTCTACAAGTCTACTACTACAACATTGTAGTAAAATTTTCTAGTCACATTTTTTTCCGTGGGGGAATAATTGAATGAACGTCTTTTTTCTTCCTTTTCCCTCTAAATTTAATATTTTCCTTTTCGATAAAAAAAAAAAAAACAAAAAAAAAATAAAATACTGAACAAAAAAATATTAAAAAAAAATAAATAAATAAAAAAACTGACAATATCCACTGGATATATCTTTTAAACACGCCAGCATATCTATGTCGACAGTCCTCAGCCTGTAAAAAGTGTGAAGTGAAGTTATATAATGTCAGAAAACCAAACAAAAATTTTTATTTCATTCTGTCCATCAAATCTACTTATAGTTTCTTTTAAAGAAAATTTTTGCTTTTTCACAATTAAATATCAATATTACTAATAAATATATGACCCATTTGCTTCCGGGAAATGGAACATAACAGTATCAGATACTGTAATGTGTTGCCTAGCAATCTTGTTTTTATTTTAGAAACAAGTACTTTTTACTTTATTTCAAACAGAAATATTTATATCTTACCTATTTGACAGTAAATAGCAATCATGCTTAACTATGGAAACAATGGCTCAATTGCAGTTAAGGTAATGATGTAACATTGCTAACTATTTTTTTTTAGTTTTAATCAATATCTTTTTATTCTTTTTAAAAAGTATTATAAACACCCTGTATATATCAGTAAACCAAAAAATCTACTTTCATTATTCGACTTCTGTTTGGGATTAATAGGGGTAGGGTCGCAACTGTCTCATTTAAATTTTATAATTATTCGAAAAATCAAATCAAAATCAAATGTATCGAGGGTTCAAATGTATGAGGGCGCATCTGTCCCGACACCAAACGAGGTTCATAGTTTAATCCAAAATTACATTTTAACTGATTATTGTAAATTACATTTTATAAAAAAAGCAAAAACAAATAAGAAACCGAAAAAATTGTCGAAAATAAATATGTGAGAACGAAAAAATTTTGTAAATAAATGTTTTGATAGTACACGAAACTCAATTACTTTATCTTGATATTGTTGAATAAACTATTACAAGACCTTTTAATACAGGTATATCGTGACTATCTAAAAAAATCACACAAATATAAAAATATAAATAAAAATATAAAATAGCTCATCTAACGCGCATTCAATTATAAACATCGACCAGTTTTAGGATTTTACTCCATAGTTACTAATTTAAGAAATAATAAATGTATACCTTTATTTTGCACCATTCTGTATTATTTGTCACCTTTTGTAATGAGCGTTTCATTTAGTTTTCCTACTTAAATTAAAGTTCTTTGATGTTCCAAGGAAAATACGTTGGAGCAGTGAACTCTCACGAGAAACGTGACATATCTATAAATACATATATAAACTCTAGTGGCACCTTTCAAGAAAGAGGACTGAGCACTTTTTATTATTTTTATTAGTCGAGGTCTTTCTCTAGGCGACCCACGTCCATGTCTATTTCACGACATCGGAGATTTTATTTGAATTTTCAAGATAGTGCCTACTCGTATTTGAATATCTCGCTATAGGCTGACGAGTAGCTGTCATTTTGGTTTTGAAATTTCGTAGATAAGAATCGTATCGTACAAATTACTTCATTAAATTAAGATGGATTTTATTGGTCGTTACAAATGATTACATTTACTTTATAATACCTATAGCTTCGTAGATCTTATTTATACATGTTATTCAAAATGTTTCCGAGGAATAAGGAAACAAACTTCTCTAGGAGATTCTTACTCTGAAATTAGGAAATAAAAGCGTGTTCAATATTTATTGGGATGCAAAAATTTCTAGATAGTAATTAGTAATTAGATATTTCAATTTATTCGAATTAATTCGAAAACCGGACATGTAATATTTTAATGGCCGAGTTGGTAAGGCAGCGTGCGTTGAACACGGATGTTGATCCTTTGCAGGACAGAGTTTTCATATTTTTAAGAAATTTGTTTTCACCTTAGATGTTTAAAAATAGTTGTTATTATTTTGTAGAGGTAACTATGAAAAATTAAATTGGGAATTTCTAAAGACTTTATTCAGGATGAATTCCTCAGTAGATACTTTTTAAGGAGGTCCTTTCGCCACCAATGTTAAATAAAAAATATTAGATTATAACTAAAATTAATTTTTTTCTAATAGCAGAAGTCCTTATTTATCTAATAGTGAACTTTTAGCTATAGCTTACCGTGCAAATTTTTGAGAATTTTTTTTTTAAATGTGTGTTTTTGTACAGTGTCTTACGAGAAAGTAAGACTTCAACAACAATTTTCGAATTATAATTAATTTTACTATTATTTATTGATTAGATGGAGTAGAAAAAAACTGAAAATAAGGTTTTTGAAATATTTAGGTTTTGTTTTTTACAATAAAATATATAGGTTACCGTGGAATTTATTAAGAAATTTATATTAAAAAATCACAAAAAATTTTCAACTAGGTTACTTCAAATTTTTTTTTAATATTAATTTCTCAATAAATTCCAAGGTAACCTATATATTTTATTGTAAAAAACAAAACCTAAATATTTCAAAAACCCTATTTTTAGTTTTTTTCTACTCCATCTAATCAATAAATAATAATATAATTCGAGAATTGTTGTTGAGGTCTTATTTTCTCATAAGACACTGTACAAATACTCACATTTAAAAAAAAAATCTCAAAAATTTGCACGGTAAGGTATAGTTAAAAGTTCAACATTAGTCATAATCTAATATTTTTTATTGGTGGCGAAAGGACCTCCTTAACTATGTATAGATATCATTAAAAAACTCAAAAATAAAAAAACACAGAATTAAAAAATCTTATTCCGGGACTGGACTTGTGTATAAAACATTTAGTTTTTATCTTTTTTTTTTTCGGTTTTTCTTATAAATTACGATTCAATTTTTTTGTGTAGCAGTTATTGTGATTCAGTCGAGTAGGATTTCAGTAGTGTTCTTTTTCTAAAATAGATTCTTTTAATATATCGGAATGCATTTAATCTTACAAGATTAATCATCTTTTTTATAAAAACCTAATTGAAGGCTTGAATTAAATAATGTGCTAAGTGCCAAAAAATTGGTTTTTTATTTTATACTCGTAAACTGTTCTAAGGGGGTGGGTAGCTCAGTGGTAGAGTCTTTTCCTGCGGATCCAAGGATCCGGTTTTTTTTAATTTACTTTAATTAATTAAAATTAATTCTGATGCCTTGGTAGGATTCCCCACTCGACCATTCACTGTAGGGTTCTAATTAACAGTGCTGTTCCTAAAGTGGCCCTGGGAAACAGTACCAAAGTCTACACAGAACACGAGGCGAAATAACCATAGCAGTTGAAGCCGATGACACAAAAAAAAATGTTCTCTTGGTGCCATAACTCTCGTGTCTGTTGTGTTTATTTAATTTGGATTTTCTCTCTTGAATTCTCATTTATTGCAAATCTTTTTGATCCTTTCTATTGTTTTGTATTAAATCCCTTATTTCTTTGGGGTAATTATTCAAGGGCTGTACGCCCAAGGATATGCCGATAACATAGTCATCTTTATCCGAGGGAAACACCAAACCACAGTCTTTAAACTCATGCAAAGAGCTCTTGGGCTAACAGAAATGTGGTGCGTTAGGGAAAACCTCTTGGTAAACCCCAACAAGGCACAACTCATAACTTTTACTCGGAAAACAAGGTTGGAAGTCTTAGAAACTCCGACTCTGTTTGGAGGAAGGCTAAACAAAACGAACCAAGTAAAATATCTGGGTCTAATCCTAGATAGCAAACTTACTTGGAACCAATACTTACAAAAAGTGACCAACAAATGTAAAATGTCTCTCATTGTAGGGAGACGGGCATTTGGAGATTAAAACCAAAAATGGTCCACTATATTTGGCAATAACAAGACCCATGATAACTTATGGAGCGGTTGTTTGGTGGCCAAAAGTAAACCAGAAAACAGGCCTCAATACCCTTTTATGCTAACATACCTTTATATTACAGGAGCACTAAGAAGCACACCAACAGCTTCTATGGAAATTATTCTAAACCTCCCACCCCTTGACCTAGTCATAAAGGGGGAGGCCAGAATGCGTGCATACAGACTGGAAATCTCCAACTACTGAAACCCACTGGAACATACGAGAATAACACATGAAGTAAATAATTCTATATTAAACATGGGATCAGATTACATGACACACCTCCTAACCTTCAAAAGACTCTTTCAGGTCAACTGTAACTGGAACGAGGTAAGAAAGGAGATAGATAAATACTTGCTTAGCGGTCTCGTATAGTATATGGATGGATCTAAAACTAACAAGGGAACAGGCTTTGGCGTACATGTAGTTAAACCCAAATGCGATATCATCGTCTTACTGGGAAAACATACCACTGTATTTTAGGCTGAAATACATGCAATCGAATTGTATGTACCAGAGAATTTAAGAAGGAAGTACAAAAAACAAATCATCCTAATTCTCTCAGATAGCCCAGCAGCCTTAAAGGCTCTTGATTTAAACAGTATCAAGTCAAAGCTTGTCTGTAACTGCCTTGGAATAATAAATGATCTGGCAACCCACAAGGTAAAACTAACGTGGGTACCAGGGCACAAAGGTATAAAAAAAAAATGAAATGGCTGATAAACTCACCAAAGAGAGGTCAGATCTACCATTCACAGGACCCAAACCTGTATTTGTGATAAGCAAAACCTCTGCTCGACAGGTTGATAACCACAAATAACCAAATCCACTGGCAACAGATAATAGGGCACAGAATCAGTAAGCTCATGCTAAGAGGACTAAACTCACGCATGGCTACTGAGGCACTACAACTCGCAAGTCCTCAGATATCCACCATTGTGGGATTACTAACGGGGCACTGCTTGCTGAAACACCTTCATGTGAAGGGATTACATAATGATCCCACTGCGTGTAGACTCTGCATGGAAGAGGAAGAAACCTCATACCATCTGATTTTCGAATGCGAAGCTCTTACTGGGAGACGTTTTATCCTTTTCGGCCTAGAACCGGAAAGAACGCCCCAGGAACATTTAGTAGGAAACTTATTAAAACTAACCAACGACACAGGACTATTCCAAAGATAGTACCTGAATACGAGAAAAGCAGGGAAATACAATAGACCCAAGAGGCCGCAGTGTTCTGGGTCAAACCTAACCCTACCTGCTTGCAACCGACAAAGATAAAGATAACAAAATACATTTGGTATTCTTTTGTATTACTGGTGTGTTATTCCATGCAGCTTGTAGGATATTGACAATAAATAATTTAGTTTCTGTAGTCCTTCCCCATCCTAATTTGAACATTTCATTTAATTCATTTTAAAGTTCAAGTTTAAATCTTTCCCTGTCTGCATTTCTGTTCGTCAGTGTGGGATTGAGTTATCTAGTGATAATATTTTCACTCATTGTTAGAAGTATTGGGGGAGTGATCAGATATTAATTCCTCAACATCTTCTATCTTTATAAAATACAGGAAGTCCGGTATTTTGTGAATTTAAATTTAGTGGTGTAAACTAAAAATGAAGCACCTTGAGAAGAACACATTTTAAATGGTATCGCGGAAGATGCAACAAAAAGTACGCGGATGTTTGCAGATTAGATGGAAGTAACTCAAAAAAGTGTGGGTAACATTTCGGGAAAATCAACTGTATCCCTTTTACGTGCAATGTGTTCAAGCACTACCAATTGAAGTTTTTCCCCTTATAGTTCAGTTTTGTGAATGATTCTTACAACGGCATGAATGTAATAAACATTTTTCGACGAAAGTTCTATACATTATTTAAATCTTACAGGGCCGTATTGAATACATTTTGGAATAATTTTTTGTAAGTTTCCTATTTTTTGGTTTTTGAAAAAGTTATTTAAATTATTTATTTATTTTAATGGCTTCTATAGTTAAAAAATTATCAACATAGAATTCACATTGCATACACTTTCTTTTTAGGTCAATAACAGTTTTAAAGCCAATCTATTCAAGTTATTAAATAGTTAGCTGGTCATTTCTTACCTCAAAGTATACTACTGGTGCATTACATCTTACTTAAAAACCATATATATAGTCAAACAAGAATTAATAAGACAAGGGGTTGTTAATAAAGGCAAAAATATTTTAAAAAAAGCAATCAGTTTGTGAGTAGAGAAAAAACAATTTATAATAGTATATATAGAAACAGTAGATTAGCTAAGAAAAGGAGTTGATAATAAAGGCAAATACGTATATTGTGAAAATATATATATAATGAGTGTGTGGGCAGAGTACCTAATCGACAACACATCTGTCAAGAAGAGAGAGAAAGATCTAAGAATGAAAAAATATTAAGATATAAACTAAAGTCTAGACAAACAACACATTAGTAATAAGAACTACTATAACCAAAGCATTTGAGACATCGATGCTGGCTTCTTGCAAGATCAAACAAAAACTAATGATAATTCATGGAGGAAAACAGGTGTCTTACATCTGGGAAGCTAGTAAAGAAGAAAGGTCGTAGAATTATAGCGTAAGGTCCTAAAGTTTTCGAAAAATTGTATAGGATATTCTGTAAATGCACCAAATGGGTTTTAATCAAGTTGTCGTATGAAATGAAGTGTCATTATTAATATTTTAATATTTTCTGCTTTTGTTCGTAAAGAAATTTACAATCTAATTTCCAATGCAATATTGTTGATGGTTATCAAGAGCAAAATATTTCCCATCAACAACTTATAATAGGAAGAGGGTATAACTAAAAAGTTGGCGTTTCACGTGGAAAATTAGCTCGAAGATTCGGTGATTTTATAAAATGATACGATGTTTCGAAAAATACGATAGGCACCAAAATATACCTTAGCCCAACTGGAAAGGATTCTTAGGTGTGACGAATTAATTTTGTCGATAAATTGATTGTTATGGATGATGAGAAAGAAATATTTTAATTATAACGAAAGGAAAAGCAAAGGATTGAATGAAAAAATAAATCATAAATATAATGGACCTAATTGATATCATACCCCGTGGTTTTTGGTGTACAAATAAAGGATTTTGTATTAAATAATGTTTCGAATATATTGCTTAACGTTGTCAGGTTTATATGCTTCCCTTAGCTCCATTGGTTTATGATTGACTTTTTTCTTTTCAATATAATATTTGTCACTTATTTCAGGAAGAAGCTCAGATTTCTCATTTAAGAAAGAGGTAGTTAATTTTCACAAAATAGGTTTTTTCTTAATTAACCTTTACATTACATATAAATGTAAAATTTTAAATAAGGTAAAGTGGGGTAAGTGCAATTTCGGGGTAACTGCAATCTTTATCAAATGTGCCACTATAAATTCAATAAATTCCACCCGGCGATCTCCAACCACAAACGTATGCAATCCGTAAGTTAATGCCTCAATTCGGCAACGCTGCAGTGTATTGAAGCGAGACGGTCCAGTACCAAATTATCCGCTGTTGTTGTCGGTTAGAAACAGAGTTAGCGTCGCCATAAATAAAATTTGGAAATAGATGTTTTTGCAGGTATGTGATAAATATTTTACGTTTGATGCAGTGTATTATTGAGTAATAATGATAAAAAATATAATTTACATCTATTTTGATTGAAAAAAAATATGTTTTGTTACTGATTACACTAGCCTTATTAGTTTTTGAATATGGGGTAACTACAATAAATATGGAGTGGGAAAGCACTTTCCCGTCAAATGATTGCACTTTTCCTAGATGTATATATTTTTTTAATATTTGGTTATAGGAGTTTTTTCTTTCAGGTAAAGCATTAACATGGTACGCAACTATAAAAGAAAAACTGCAAGGAAAGTCATGATGAAAATACCGTAAAATTAGCATTATCCGAGATTAAATCTGGAACAATAAATATAAGACAAGACAAGTACCCTTCAATCTTACATTTCTGGAAGACGCAGGATTAAAAGTACTACAGGAGGTCGTCCTCCAGCTCTTTCTCAGAAAGATGAATCCAAATTGGTTAACTATATTAAAATTATGGAAAAATGGAGATTCGGCCTTTCTCGTGTAGAAGTTTTTGACTGCGTTGAAAAATTTGTTAAAGTTAATAATGTAGAAAATAGATTTAGCAATGGAAGGCCCGGAGAAGACTGGTTCCTGAATTACAAAAAACGCCATGGTTTGTTAGTAAAAAAGCAAGCCGTTGAATATTCAAGGAAAAAGATGACTGATCCATTTGTCATTCAAACATACTTTGATCTTCTACACGAACAACTCGAAGTTCTTAATTTATTTGATAAACCAGGCTTGATCTGGAATTTAGATGAGACAAGTGTTTGTATCGACCCATCTAAAACTAAAATCGTTGGGTAAAGACGAAAATCATGTTCTCGTACAATTGGAGGAAGCGGAAAAAAAAATATAACTTGTTTGGCTGCAGTAAGCGCAGCTGGAAATAAGGCATCACCTCTTATTATATTTAAAAGTTTAAACGTCTGGACCACCTGGATTCCAGACAAACGCGAAGAAAGCTATCCAAATATGTCATACGCAGCGAGCAAGATGGATGTATTACCAGTGAGATTTTTTATAACTACTTAGAAAGAACACTTATTCCTGAATTGGGTGATGAGCGTCCAGTATTGCTTATTTATGATGGACACGCAACTCATGTCACAGAAAAAGTTATTACTCTTGCAATAGATCATGATGTTACCATTCTTAAATTACCTCCACACACAAGCCACTTGCTCCAGCCCCTTGACCTGGCTGTATTCAAATCCATGAAAGATAAGTGGGATCAAAAACTATGCGTTTGGCAAAGAAAACATAGTGGCTCTAGAATTCCGAAAAAACAGTTTTTAATATTACTTAATGAAACATGGAAAGAACTATCACATGCAGTAATCTCTAGTGGATTTAGGAAAGCTGCTATCTTTCCCTTTAACCGATCTGTAGTGCCCAAGGAAAAATTTGATAATCAAGCATTAAACCGCTACGAAGCTCTTCAAGCTCTAAATAAAAATAAGCAAACAAGTCAAAATGACTCCCAGGAAGACTCCCAAAAAAATAAAGAAAATGAATATCCCCATGAAAATTCAGGTAATAGATATCAAAATGAAAGAGCAGATGATGAAATTCTAGGGACTATAGACTATACAAATTCTTTTGAGAATATTTTATTAGATACAGTTAAAAGCAATCGACCTGGAATTAGCATTAGCACAACAAGGAAGCGCATAGCAGAAGGAGCAAAGGTTATAACATCCTTGGACAAACAAGAAACTCAGAATGATTTAAAAAGACGCCAGTCACAAATAGGTAAAGAAATAGTAAAGAAAATTATACATGCTTCAAAGAAACAAACATATTATAATAATGATTCCGATTCGGAAAGTGATATATCAGAACCTGAATATATGGATACGGATGATGATTACGAATCATTTTCCGTTTTTGAAGATACACATAACCAAGTCGTACAGGCTAAAACCATAAGAACCCAAAAATTGTATGAAACAACTGAAGATGAGACTGAAACTGTCAAAAATATGGAGTATAAAAGTACCGGACGAACAACAACAAAATACAAGCTCGCAATCAGAAATGATAAACATGGAAATTGAAAGCACACCCGAAAACATTGACAAACAACAGGAAAATATGAACATAGACAGCCAACAAAAGAACATAAATGTACAAACCGAAACCACAGACAATAACCTAGTCGAAAACAAAGACATACACTCAGAAATTAAAAAGATCGCACACATGATGCAGTACCCAAAATAGGAGACTTCGTTTTGGTAGAATTTTATACGAAAAAAACTAAAAAAACGTATGTTGGCAAAATTTTAGAAGTGCTTGAAAACTTTAGTTATTATGCAACATTTCTACGGCAAACCCCTTGATGGCCAAGTATATTATATTTTTTCTAACATAGAGGATCGTTCGCTGATATCTCTGAAGGAAATTATAAAAATACTTGCCGATCCAAAAGAAAAAAGGAGTTGTTTTTACTTTGAGTTTTAGTATCTGCACTTAATGTTAATAAGTAAATGCTTACTTTGTTGCTTTTGTTATATTTTTAGTATTTAACTGTAGTATTATTTTTTTTATGCCAAGAATGTATTACTTATTTTTTTAAAAATGTTTTACTGCAATATTTATGAAGTTTGTAGTCATTTAATAGAACATTTAGCACTTAAGTCATTTTGTAGAAGTGGTAAAAAGTTTGTTAATGCCATAATTATTTTGATTTAAAATAAAATATCATTTTTTGAGCTTAAAATAATCGTTCTTAAATTGATTATACTAACCCCTGTTAATCTGTATGCATTTCAAAGGCAAAAATAATCGTTGATTGCACTTTCTCCATTTTTATGGGAAAGTGCAACCACCGACTAAACAACATAAAAAAAACTAGATAAACTTATAAACCTTTATCTTTATTAATTTCTAATTTTTTCTATAATGGTAGTATCATAAGAGATCTAAAACAAAATAGTGCGGCATTTCTAAGGTATCCTTTAAGATTCTATGATAAAAATATTTTATACTATCAAGAAACGTGACCGCACTTACCCCACTTTACCTTATTTTAAAATTAAAAATACACTTAAGGCCAAGTTCAATGACAAGTGACGGCGACTTTTTTATCACAAGAAATACAGCTCTGAACGATAATATTTTCAAAAACTGTTTTCATAAATGGGTTAAAAAAACTGTAAAAAATGATGGAAAGTCTATGGTTTGTTTTACTTTTAATGCAAAATATTTTAATAAGTGATATAATAATAATAATAATAATAATAAAAGCTTTTATTGGCAGAGAAAAAAAAAACATACAGATAAGCAAAATACAATATTTGCCAAAAGGCAGAGTTAGGTCTAATCCTTGCAAGCAAGGGTAAGTCCTCTCTTCCACTCAACCTATTTAATTAAACTACTTAATTAAAAATAATTATAATAATGATAATAATATAAGCTAGATAAAAACAAGCGAAATTCAAGTTAATCCATGTTAATGACGCAGAAATAATAATATAATAAATAGAAAACGAAAATAAAGCACAAGTCTAGAATGTTAGTTCATTAGTAAATAGCAAGTTTTTTATTTTATTTTTTATAGTGCTCAATGAGCAAGTAAGAAGATGTCTCGGAAACCTGTTGTATAGCCTGGTTATATTATACGAAAAGGATGATTCGAAGAGGGAAGTAGAGTGAATAGGCGGCGTCAAGCAAGATCGAAAACGTACATTGATATGGTGTACGTCTGATCTAAATTGTATTTTGTTAAAAAGATACGATGGCTCTTTATAGATAATTAATTTATGATAAAATATAAAACAATGTAACAAGATTCGTTTTTCAATATTTAGCCACCCTAACTCAGCTAAAGCTTCAGAGATATGGTCGCGTCTTTTTAAACCAGAAATCAAACGCACACAAGAGTTCTGTACTAATTGGAGTCTTCGCAAATCACATTTTAGCAGTGCTGGACCATATACTACATCGGCAAAATTTAAATGTGAAAATACCAAAGCCTCACATAGAGTAATTTTACTTTTACGGTCTAAAAGTCCCCTATTTGCATAAATTGACTTTAAGTTGCAGTAAGCTCTCTTAATAATTAAGTTTACATGTTGCGTATAATGCAAAGAGGTGTCCAGAATCAAACCAAGATTTTTTGAACTTTCAACTAATGGTATAGGTGTATCATTTATGTTTAAGATAACAGAGTCCAGAGTTCGTTTTCGCGGATTTTTTCTTCCAAAGAAGAGAACTTGGGATTTCGATGGGTTAAGACTGAGGCAAAAATGTCTGGCAGTATCCGCTAATGATTGGAGATCCCTATTTAACTGTTTTATTGCTAATTGAGTATTATTTTCAGGGAAAGAAATATAAAGTTGAGTATCGTCGGCATAGAAATGGCTAGTGGAGTACCTCAGTGATTTGTAAAATTCAAAAGTGTAGATATTGAAAAAGATCGGTCCCAAGACAGAGCCCTGGGGAACACCATTCTCAACTGTCAAATATTGTGATACTATTTTGTCCACAACAACAGCTTGCTCCCTTCCCTGAAGATAGCTGCTCAACAGCTCAACTGCATTATCGGAGAAACCAATGTAATGGAATATGGCTAGCAACAGTTCATGTTTTATTCTATCAAAAGCTTTGGTAAAATCTAATAGTACAAGTACTGTTAATTCATTACGATCAATTGCCCTAAGAATATCATCAGTAATGTTTAATAAAGCGGTAGTGCAACTATGTTTAGGTCTAAATCCTGATTGCTGTTGAGGTATAATAGTATAATTATTAATGTGTAAACTTATTTGTACATGAACAATTTTTTCGAAGCACTTTGCAAGAGCACATAATATACTAATAGGGCGAAGTGATTTATAATCTAACGGTTTACTAACTTTGGGCAGTGGATGGATTAGAGATTTTTTCCAGGTAGACGGAAAAACATTATGGGTAATGCAAGTGTTAAAAATGTGACAAATATATTTTAAAATAAATGGACAAGCGTACAGTAACATGTTAACACTTAAAAGATCTGGACCAACAGCTTTGAACTTAAACGATAATATAGTTCTATAGATTTCTAGTTCGTTCGTTAATGAAAAATTAAAAGAAATAATATTAGGCAATATATTATTTTTGTAATAGTCGACTGTTAAATTATTCACAGGAAAATCAGATTTCGATGCATTTACAAAATATTCGTTAATTTCCTTTGGATTTTTTAGTTCTATTGGCAAGGAATGGTTCTTAGATTTAGAGTAAATATCTAGATTACGTAATTCTTTCCAGAATGTTTTCTGATTTCCGCAGTTTCTTAACTTAAATTCTAAATAAGCCTTTTTTTCTCTTTGTATTGCACTCTTAGTTTCATTTCTTAACTGTTTATAATATTCCCAATGACCCTGAACACCGGTTCTCTTAAACCTTACTAATGCTCTGTCTCTAAGAAAAATCATTTTCTTTATAGTGTATGTGATCCAAGGAGCAGAAGGACGTGTAATTTTTACAGTCTTTTGTGGTGCGTGGTGGTCAAAAAGAACGAGAAGGATATTATTAAAATAATCAATTTTATCATCAATATTACGTAAATGAAAAATTTTATCAAAATTAGTTGCTTCTAGTTCAGCAGTAAAATGGGTAATGTTAAAAGGTTTGAAATTTCTAAACGTGATAAAGGAGGGATCTGTTTTTGGAATTTTATTGGAAAATGTTAGAGATGACATACAATGATCAGCTACAATAGATGCATCAGTTACAGATACTTTACCTTTGATAGTTTCAGAGGAGCAGATTACCAAGTCCAAAGCAGTAGCACTTGTCGATCCATACCGTGTTGGTTCATGAATTAACTGAGATAAATCGTAGGACTGTAAGATAGTATCAAACCTTTTATAGCAACAACTATCAGGCACCATTGCATCGATATTAAAGTCTCCTAATAAGATTATTTGATTAAATTTAGGTGCAACGATACTGAGAGACATTTCAAAGTTTTCCAGGAAGTTAGAAACTGTGTGGGAATGTGGTCTATAAAAAATCCCCAATGCATATTTTCTATCTAATACAAAGGAAACCCACATTTCTTCAGTGTTACTTAAATTAAGCCCCTGAATAATGTTGGCTTTAATGTTATTTTTAATGTAAATTAGTAAACCACCTCCTCTACTTCCCCGATCTCTTCTGAATAGTCGATAACCATTAAGTTGTATAATATTGTCGTGGATAATATTTGAAAGCCAGGTTTCGGTTACACCAATAATATCATATTTACAATAAACTAAATCTTTAAAAGCATTGAAATGCAATACAAGAGACCTAACATTAATATTAACTACACTTATTCTCATTTTTATATACGACAAAAAAAAGAGTTGAAAAATTACTAAAATATTAAAATACTATTGAACTACAAATAACAACAGCACATTAATATGAACAATTGCACAATATACACAATATGGCGGTTATTTTTTATGGATACCCCTGGTAATAGGACCCTGTTTTCTCACTACTTTCTTAGGCGTTTCTGACACTGACGATGCTCTAGTGAAAGCTAGAGTATTCTCTTTTGTAACAACTTCCTTGATGGGTGGTTGGGCCTTGACTTCGTTAGCGTTGGAACAAATTGCTTCTAAGTTGTTAGTTACTACATCAATATCGGTTTCTTCTGATAGATAATTTGTTGTAGGAGTTGGAGGTTCGCTTAGGACTTCACGTTGTGGTTGAGATTGGAAAATATCTAGTTCAGTTTCAATTTTCTGAAGGTCTTGACAAGTAAAAGCTTTGCCTTCAATTATCAATTGACTACCTTTTAAGATAGTTCTTTTATTCCTCAAACGAGCTTCCTTATAATATGGAACTAATATTTTTCTTTCCTCAAGAGTCTTCTCCGTGTAGTCTTCAGTAACAATTATGCCAGATCCTTTTAGTTTTTTTCCATTACGTAAGATTTCCTGTTTTCTTAAAAATGAAGTCAAGGATACTAAAGTTGGTCTATTCTGATTTCCCTTTTTTCCCAATCTGTATAGATTATTTATTTCAATAATATTTATATTAATGAAAAATTTATCGTTTAAAAGTTTTCGTACTGTTCTAATCAATTCTTCGTTTGTAGATTCTTCTTCAGGAATTCCATAAAATATTAAATTATTTAGTTTCAATTTCTTTTCAGTTCTCTCTGCTTTTTCCACGAGTTTTTTATTTTCTTCTTCGAGTGTTGATACTCTTAATTTAAAATCAATTATTTCGTTCTCAATCGTCGTTTGCAGAGATAAATTAGTTTTTTCAATTCTGTCTATTCTTGAACTAAGATTGGAGTTCATTTCCTTCATGTACAAAAACACCTGATTTAACGTAACATTTTCGTCCTCCATTTGATGAAAAAAATAGGAAAGAGTGCTAAGCAAAGCGCTTACTAACGTCGATAAATATTTGAATAAAATGAAAATGTGGCCACTGGCGGAATAAGACTCCGTCCGAAACAGGATTTTATCAAAACAATGCAAAATGATAATGACAAATCTCCAAAAATGTTCAGAAACGATGTTAAAAGTTGAAGAAAATACTTGCCATTAATTGAGCGTCGTAACAAAGTACTATGGAAATCACTAACACACCTTTTAAAATTTACATAAACTTTTTTCCAAGTAAAATGAACTAGTAAACACGGACCACTTAAATGTATGACTAGGTTGGAGTACTATTCCACCATTATCCTATTTAACAAATATTTAAAAGTTATGGACTTTCCATCATTTTTTATAGTATTTAAAAGTTAAAACGCAACATACATTCTTTTATTTTTGCCTAATTATTTCAGGATTCTTGTGATAAGATTTAAAAATGTAGGGCCCATAAGATGCTGCCATCTGAACAGACGGAATAGACACTAAAAATTGAAAAATTGCAACATCGCTCCCTATGCAGACGAATGTAAAATGGCTTAGCCCAATTTGACCATGTTTATGGCTGAGGGGCGAGGTGGTGTGTGGGGAAAGGTTGCAAGTAAATAAATTATTCTATAAATGCTATTTTCTGTTTGGAACACAAGCATGTTTGTTTTGAAAGTTTGACGTTTATGGTTTGACGTGTCATTTCAATTTAATGGACTTTAATAATTTAAAAGATGCAATGTACTTATATTATTTATATATATTATTGTAGATCCAGGTATGTTTTCGGTTTTTATTTTATTTTTATTTTCTTTATTTGGCTAGTTTGCTTATCACAATATTCAAATTTAGTAAAAAATAATGTAATAATATAACAATTATTTTAATAACATTCTAAATAGGAAATGTAATTTAACTGCAATTGTTTTGATAACAGTATTTGCCTATGGTCTGTGAATTTCATCTGTTTCCGAATAATTACCCTTAAATATTTGAATTTGTCTACTAACTGTATAGATTTTCTTCCAATTTCCTATATTGTTTGTCCACAAACTGCATATATTTATTACTTATCAGCTTATATTTTGTTTTAGGTATTTGTGTTGATTTTTAACAAATGATTGCAACATCATTTATAAACATTTGCAGAGTTTCATTGACAATTATTAACTCTTAGTTATCTGAATCCTTACAACTTACAAGAAACATAGATAAGGACATCAAAGGCAAACAGGTAAATGTCATATTAATTATTGCAACATTAACAATCATTAATGTATATTAAAAATAACAGGGGACCTAATTTTCTTCCTTTGATGTGGTTAATTTCTTCTGATCAGAACAGCGATTCTTTTGTGCCAACTCGACACATTACATACAAAATAGAGAGTCATTACATCAAAATCGCTGTCTGTCGAACAAAGATAGGAGTCTCTATAGGAGACGTATTAAAAGATGAGAATCCCATTACATATGTTATTTAATTTTAATATCTCTGACCTGATACTTAGGTAATCTACATGCTACTCCAATGCATGCATTATGGCATAGATATAAAAAACCACCTTTATACCAATACTTTTTATTTTTTTTTATCGAATGGTTTTGATCAATAGAATCAAGTGCATTTTAAAGAAATACAATTCATTTTTAATTGTACATATGGCGGGTTGTACAATAGGCAGTTAAAATGTAGACTTAGTTTAAACTGTGAACCTTGTTGTATACTCATCGGTTATTGTTAAACATAGTTTTAAAAATGACATTTGTTTTTGAATATAACTAGTTAAAAATAAAACTCTTGTTAGTTAAAATATGTTTAGAATATTTTTTGTACAATCTGCCCATAATGTATTTTGTAATAATTAAAAATCATAATATTCTTGTAAGGAAGTTGGAAAGCTTAGGGTTTGATCAGTCGCTGTTGAGATTATTTTCATCTTACCTAAATCATCGTTTTAATTATGTCTTTTACAACGGATTTTCATCTTCACCCCTCACAGCAACATCTGGAGTTCCACAGAGCTCCAATCTGGGGCCACTATTATTTAGTATATTTATAAATGACTTGACAATAAATTTAACCTGCTGTTCGCTGCTGACTTAAAAATATTTACCTCAATCTTATCAATTCAAGACTGTTACTTTTTACAGACCCAACTTGGGAATCGTTGAAAATTGGTGTAATGAAAACAAGCTGTTTATGAATGTGTCTAAATGTAAAGTATGTTCCTATACTAGAAGTAATAACAAGGTGGAGTTTGATTATTTATTTAACAGCCTACCTTTATCGGACTTGTGCACAAATTGAAGATTAAGCAGGTATATTATTCAACCAAAAAGTTACTTTTTCAGATATTGAAAATACCGTTGCTTCCGAGGTTGCTTCTGCGTTGAAAAGCTTAGAGTTCTTAATTCCGTAATACTGGTTCTTTAACAAACTCTTAAAGCTTGGAGATCCTTACTTTTCTTTAGTTCGTTCCAGGCCAGAATATGTATCTCTTGTCTGGAACCTTATTTATAATATTCATAAAAGATCATTGGAAAATGTTCAGCGGCGATCTCTTAAGTACCTTTCTTTTAAAATAGATTAGCTGTATATAATTCGAGGTATTGAAGAATCTCTGCTGCTTTCGAAAAAAGAAGGGTAATTTTCAGTGTTACATTTTTTTATAAAATATTACATAACACTATTGATGTACTATTTGTGATAAATTAAATAAATTTTAATGTTCCCCAAACAGCCATTAGATATCATAAAACATTTTATACAGCAAGTATTTGAACGAACTTAGGAAGAAATTCACCTATAACGCTAATGTGCTCAAATTTTAATTAATTTTGTTCTGATTGGGATATTTATTTCGACCATTAGTTGTACTAATTTGTAGCTAATGTATTTAGGATTATTTCTTTTCTTTTTGTTTCTTGCTGTTGCTGAAATAATTTTCTGTCGAAATATTATGTTTAACATTTATTTCATGTATTTTGTTATGTAAATGCATTAATTTGTTGGGCAATAAAATTATTTTTATTTTAATAAGCAAAAAAATGTTTATTTTGATGCACCTACCACCTTTAAAAGTTTGTCTGTATATTAACGAGAAATCCTATATAATTTCCAAAGAAAAATATTTTTGGAATAAATTCCGAATTCTATTTATTGATATTTGTTATTTTTTAGGTTCAATGACTCGAAACATGATGATCAGCTACACCAAGAATATCCTTGATACTTAAAAAAATGGTACGAGATTAAGCAGATTTGATGCTATGTCACATTGTGGTGCGAAGACGTGGCTTGTATAAATTTGGGGTATCAGTTGATAGAAAACAGTACGCATAAATAAATTTAAATCTGCAGATGCATCAGAGATAGCCATATTCCATACCACAATATGTCATGCGTGAACTCTATGAGATTTCATCGGCTAAGTATCATTCCTCTGTAATGTTTTGTATCATTAGGAACAAGCAACATTGTAAACAATTATGACCAGGGTTTTTTGACCTTTTCCCTAGGTCAGAGAGACTAAGTGAATACTAAAAATAATGTATAGTAATAAAGATTGAAAATATATATACTTTTAAGAGTTTTATTATGTCAGCCATAGTTTTATACCAAAAATGAAAATAAACTGAAATTATACATTAAAAATACATTCATAAATTAACTTTATTTTTAACACTTATCGACTCTTCTTGCTAAAATATTACTTATCTATCTATTAGGCTCTGTTCCGCCTATTTTTTGCCTTTAGCCTGCTTCTGACACTTCCATTCGTTCTCATTCAGTGTAGTATCCTCATAGTTTTCAGAATATCAAGTGTTATACCTACCTATCTGATGCTTGGTCTTGCAAAGTTCATCTTCAGTACACCTGCTTATGTGACATCTATCTTGATGTCAAGTTTGATTGAACACCCGTTTATTGCCTATTACTCTTATACTTAACCAGTACTGGCTTGACTTGAACGCATATGTCAAATTCGGCCAAAACACAGCCTTGGTACACAAATATCTATTTTACCGCTGGTTTCATTACAAAAAACTGGAGTAAAGGGTAAAATTATCTCTTGTCCAGTACACTCGTATAATACACTTGAGTATTAGCCTATATTATTTTTGATTGAAGACGTATACATTTAAAAATGTCGTTTACTTAAAAATAAACATTTAATTTTGATATTTTATTTAACTCGATCAAAACATTAAATTATTATTTTCCATAGCTTATACCGGACCTGTATGTACTCTAGTAGCCATGGAGTAGCTGACAGTGTTGCCGTCAGTTGCCGCCACATATTCATAAGTGACATACGTTTTATAAATTCATCGTGTTAGAAATTTGTTGACATAAAGAGATAGAAATTTAAAGTGACGTCTTTTATTACTTCGAATGAAAAAAATCGATAATGCAATTTTCTAACCTAAAAAAAATCGTGATGATATGTCAAACAAAATTGAACTTGGCCTTAACATTAAGTAAATTTGTCTGCCTATGTTAATTTATTAATTCATGTCTTATATTTCAGCTCTGTATGCTGTTCATTCGCAGTTCTCGACAATACATACGCTTGTTTGACTTTCAGGTGGGTTATGGTATTTTATCCTTTTGAAATTCACATACCTATTTTATTTGTTATTATAAAAACTCGTTCAGGCATACTAAAACTAAATCCCGCAGGTGTTTCATTAACTCTTAAAAGGTACTCCCTGGAGTGACCTTTTCCGTTCCATTCTTGGATGCCTTTGGAATTGTAATTGCAAAGAACTTGTGCGGTCTTGATGCTGGGAACCGGTTAGATCGCCTGGATTTTAGTCCGATATGACATTTTCTTGGTCCAATAAAACGATATATTTTTTATTTCATTTTACTCATTTTAATAGCTCTTTATGTAACGTGTTACATACTAGATTTTTTCTAATTTGGACTAGACTATTTATAATATTGTATTTGGTAAAAAGTTACTATCCATTCAAAGATTTAATATTTGGAAAATTGTTGGGAAACATATTATGTCGCATTTTTTATAATTTGCATTATTTGAATGAACACAAGTAGATAATTATATTAAATATTTAATAAAAAAAAATTAATTTATGCTTTCGGTTACTTGAAGAATTTGGTTTAAATTGTTTCTACATTTAACCGATATTACTTTTATTAACAGTATTAGCTGCATAATTTTCATATGCATATTTATAAAATCATATAATTATTCTCAAGCACTAGCTGGAATTTTTGGAAGGTAAATTATACGTCATGAATAAGAAAATGTTTATTTTTTCTCTACAATAAAGTCTGATACACATGTAAAGGGTTTAGAATTAAAACATGATGAAAACAAATTTTAAGTGTATCTGACCTATAATAAGGCGATGTTGAATATTTCTCAGGGGTTGGGTACTTACGGGAATGATTACAATAAAAACTAATCGATTGCCTTACGTGGTTTTATTTAAGTTTATTTTTTGGACCGGGATAGTCTGATTATCTTCTTTTTATATTATTCCTGGTCTTGTCATGTGGAAAATAGTAAGGTTATGTTACAAGATTTCGAATGTCACCAATATTTTACAAATTATCAATGTTTAAAAAGCTGAATAATCTCAATATGGAATATTTAAACATGACGTATTTATAGATTATTATTATATATGTTATAATATTAGATTCACTCATTTTAGATGGATCTTAAATATGCATATCTTCGGCGTACAACAAATATTTTATAATGCATTTAATGCTTGAAATAATCGGACAAGATCAATATATTGCTAAGATATGGTAAGTTTATGCTATGAACTAATTAACTTGATAAAAATTTACAACCAAATATATATGTATTAGCCTAATTAATATTTTTCAAAATATATTATGCCGTTTCAGGTTGTTTCAATGTCCAATAACGCAATCCGGAATCCCGATTAATAAAGCATTGTTGTGCTCTTTTGAGTTACTTTTTGCAAGATGCAATCTTAACTTCTTTCAGTACTCGGTGATTTTAGTTCTGTCAAAAAATACATGTAAATGTTACTTAATCTACAAGAACTGTTGTAAATCCAGATTTATTCTGTATTTCTTTACGATGTCTGAATTTTTGCCTGTTTTAAGTGGAAAAAATAGCCGTTTTTAGTAATTGGAATGTTAAAAAATAATAAAAATAATGAATTTTTAAAAAAGTTGTATGTTCTTGGTTAACACAGAGTAGTACCTACTTTTATTTAGACTATTAATAATTTTAAAAATAATAAAAATAGTAGAGGGGTGGGTGGCTCAGTGGTAGAGTCTCTGCCTGTGGATCCAATGGTCCCAGGTTCGAATCCCACCGTTGGCCGGAATTTTTTTATTTAAATTATTTAAAATTAATTCTGATGCCTTGGTAGGATTCCCCACTCACCCATTCACTGTTGGGTTCTAATTAACAGTGCTGTTCCTAAAGTGGCGCTGGGAAACAGTAACAATGTCTACACAGCACACAACACGAAGCTAATGGCCTTAGTAGCCGATGCCGATGAGACCAAATTAAAAAAAAATAGTTTCCTCGAAAACCAAACGGAATTTTAAAAATCACCAAAGAACAAAATATTCTTAGAATAGTCCAAGGAACAACCCCTTCAATTTTTGCCGCCTGTTTAAAAAACACCCTGTATATGTCATTAATTAATAACAGAGCCCTGATGGCATTCGGATACTGAGCCATCCAGCCTCTTCCCTCCATTATTTTTACATGATCTGGATAGTTATAAGATATCTTAAATGACATAAACATAAAAAAAATTAATAATAACAGTAGATATAAATTAATGTTTATTCCATAGATGAAGAAAAAACATACATAATTTTATTTTCTAAATTGTTTTTTTGTTTTTTTTACCATTAAAAAATCACCACTTTATATTCTATATGTCGGCAACCTATGTGTAGTTAACAAAATAAACAGATATTAAAAGCAGGATTGACATGAGAAAATTATACTTAATTTACGGTTACTCAAATATTAAAATTTTAATTACTTTGAAAAATATACATTAAAATCATCTGAACGTTTTGAAACTTTGCTTATTTTTATTATTATTGAAAAAGGCTCTCATGAATGACAAATGGAAAAATGCAATTAATTTCTGCATTAGAAATCATTAGATTTAATTGAAAATATTTGTAATTTGCATAAATATATCAACCTAAATTCTAAAAAGTTATCTAATAAATATCTAAACTAGTTCATTCATATTTATGTTTATGTTTAATTATTAATTAGTTTATTTTTATGTAACATATTTCCTTTAGTCGATATCATCGATGATAAATTAAACTAACTAAATATAGGTCAAAAAATTGCAAATGAACACGATATTGATATAATTGGAATATGTAGCAATACATTTTGTTGTTAGAAAAAATTATTCTGCCGCAAATTAAGTGAGAGCACTTTAAAAATGACTTTTTAATAAATGAAAAATTTATCAAGAAATCTTTATTGAGCAAAAGCTAATATTGATCTGATCTTTTCTAGTTCTGACTTACTCGTATATACAGTGAGCATCATAAGTCTTACCCCCCCCCCCCCTAACTAACTCGTTACTGGAGTCTTGTTAGGAAAATCGCCGAGACAAGTCGATTTTTGTTTTCTACAATGTACATTTTTGTATGATTACTTTACCCTTAATTTCATCCCTTACTGGAGGGGAACAACCCTTTCGAAAAATTTAAATGGCATGGGGTGGTGAGTGATAGCTCGTTTGAAATGGGGTTTTATTCTCTATTCAACCGTGCAAAAAAATTTTAAATTTGCTTCATATTGTGTTGATTTATTAATGTTTAAAAATAACAAAACCTCACAAAATAGGAAACAAACTAAACTAATAGTGACCTTCTAATGGCAAAAAGTGTTACTTCACGTCTGAACCAAAACCAAAATCATGCAGGGCCGAATTTTAATTCTAATGATGAGTGCGCTACGTTAATTTCCGTTATTCTGAAACAACAATTAGTCGAGAATTAATGAAGCAAATTTCAAATTTTTTTACATGGTTGAATAGAGAATAAAACCCTCGTTTAAATGAGCTATCACTCACCACCCCATGCCATTTAAATTTTTCGAAAGGGTGGCTCCCCTTCAGTAAGGGATGAAATTAAGGGTAAACTATTCATACAAAAATGTACACTGTAGAAATCAAAAATCGACGTGTCTCGGCGATTTTCCTAACAAGACTCCAGTAACGAGTTAGATAGGGGGGTAAGACTTATGGTGCTCACGGTATATAATTTTAGTACAGAGTGCAACGTTAACATTATTCTTGTATTAGTCGGCGGGATTGTTTCCTCCGGGGCTAGATGAGAACTATGGGGTCGAACTAGAGTTCGAAATAAGCGGAAAATTCTTGAGGTCTATATCTTGAGATAAAAGCTATTGCATAGCTTTTATCGCGGGCTTTGAGCGCGGCGACTAAATCAAGAAATTCCGTAACGAAAATAAACCTAACACCCCCCACTGCCTACATGTATTGTAAGATAATAAAAATATTTTAAACAATATTAACTTCTCATTTATTTAATAAAAGAAAATCGAAAAATCGAAAAATCGAAAAATCGAAAAATCGAAAAATCGAAAAATCGAAAAATCGAAAAATCGAAAAATCGAAAAATCGAAAAATCGAGAAATTGAAAAATCGAAAAATCGAAAAATCGAAAAATCGAAAAATCGAAAAATCGAAAAATCGAAAAATCGAAAAATCGAAAAATCGAAAAATCGAAAAATCGAAAAATCGAAAAATCGAAAAATCGAAAAATCGAAAAATCGAAAAATCGAAAAATCGAAAAATCGAAAAATCGAAAAATCGAAAAATCAAAAAATCGAAAAATCGAAAAATCGAAAAATCGAAAAATCGAAAAATCGAAAAATCGAAAAATCGAAAAATCGAAAAATCGAAAAATCGAAAAATCGAAAAATCGAAAAATCGAAAAATCGAAAAATCGAAAAATCGAAAAATCGAAAAATCGAAGAATCGAAGAATCGAAAAATCGAAAAACTGAAAAATCGAAAATAAATTCCGTAACGAAAATAAACCTAACACCCCCCACTCCGACCGGTGCGGCGTTGAAAGCCGTGCATCGTCTAACGTCGTTTCAGTTCAGCAGACTTCGGCACGGTGTTTGTGTGCGTGCGACTAGACGTATGCGTGTAGACTAGCTGCTAACTGCTAATAACTGATTCTATTTCTTCTAGACACAATTTCGGAAAAATTGAATTTGAAAATGAATAATGATCCACAAGAATCCACAACAAAATATGGGACCACCATTGACGCGGTATTTTCTAGATATTTAAAGGATATCAAGTCTCAAACTTATGTTTCTTATTTCAGTTACCATAAATCTATAGTTTCAATGATAAAAATTCCTAAATAACCTACATGTATTGTAAGATAATAAAAATATTAACTTCTCATTTATTCAATAAAAGAAAAAAAAATTGTTTTCTTACCGGTCACCACGCTCAAAAAGTGTAACTTGAATTAATATCAAAGAAAAAACTTGAATTAATATCAAAGAAAAAAACTTGTATTAATATCAAAGAAAAAAAAAATACTGCATTAAATAAAATAAATAAACAATTATAATTGCATAAGTTGATAAAAAATGCTATGCAATAGCTTTACCGGGGCAGTCTCCGAGTGCCACAAGTATTTTTTTTTTCTTTTTCTCGGTCAACTTCTTTGTAATATAAAATTTGGAAGCTGCATAAATGATTGCTGAAATAATTATAATATATAATATAATTGTATAAAAACTTAATTTTTTGAAAATGCACATAGGATGTGTCGATGTCTTCTAATTTCAATTTATCTTCCTGGAGTGCACTATGAATATTATTAAGTTTATTAAGTTTATTGAGTTTATTTGCACGGGTTTTAAGGTTATTGTTGAGGTTTTAAAAATATTTTTGAATATTTTTAAACTTGGTAGTTCTATATTTCTAAAATTCGGAATTTTGATTTTAAATGTTTTTAGAGAAAAACTGTCTATGATCACTTCACACAAATTATTAAGTTCTATTAAATAACTACATTATGGGGTGTGATAACAATCCATTGCTTCTTTTATTATTTCTGGATTTTTATTTCGCTGACATCTACTGGAAGTTGTCGACATTTGTTGATAAATTTTGAATATTTCAACAGCTGAACTTTACAAGGGGAATTCGGAGAAATTCTTAAGATCTGGACATCTTGGCAGATGAATCCATCTTGAGTAACTTCTTTGCATCTCAAGTTTGAAAGTGCATATTGCTGCTCATTTGAGAGAAAAAATTTGAATTGAGGAAAAATGGTTTTAAAGGATTCTATGGAACATAGAGGTAAAGAATACAGGTGATAGTAGTTATAATTATTGATTTCTACTATGGATATTTCAAGTAGAAATGCAATTTTATTATTTTTACTATAGCTTTTGATTTTGATTATTTTTTCAAAGTTTAAAATATTATTAAAGGATAGTTCAAATGGAAATTTTTCATTATTGTTAAGAGTTTTACTAGTTAGTGATATTTCAGGAAACAATTTTGTTAGATCTGCAATAGCATTATTAAATGTATTAAGTTTTGAAAAGCTAATGGCTATCTCTATTTTTCCAGTATGTCATATATAATTTGAAAACAAATACAAAATTGTATGACAATTCTTTCCAGTGAAAAATAATGAAATGTTTCTGTTTTTTCCATATTTAAATTTTAAGCTATTGTATGTCTTTTATCGCGAGCTTTGAGCATGGCGACCGAATCAAGAAATTCCGTAATTCCGTAACGAAACTAAACCTAACACCCCCACTCAGACCGGCACAGCGGTGATAGTTGATTTTAAAAAATTTCTATTTGAAGTACTTTGTTAATAACTATTTCTGTTAGATGGAAAAATGAAAATAATTTATTAACGTTGTGCTCGCGTTTATCCTAAAGACCATGTGGTTTTTTTTATTTAAATTTCTTGGTTTTGGGGGTGGATAAACGAAACTTTTGATTGGAAAAACGTGAACAAATCATGGACAATCGAATGCCACTCAGAAATTATCAAAAAGTCGTTATGGTGGTGCTGATGTAAAAATTTGGCTTAATTGTTTAATTTAGTCGTAACATTTTTAAGGGTGGACAAACGAAAATTTTTGTTGGATAAACGTGCTCAAATCGTGGACAAACGAATGACAACTTCGCTTTATGAAAATTCGCATTTAGTACTGCTAACATCACGGACCTATGGTGAAGATAGTTTTTCGATTTTTGATTTTTCGATTTTTGATTTTTCCATTTTTCGTTTTTTCGATTCTTCGATTCTTCGATTTTTCGATTTTTCGATTTTTCGGTTTTTCGATTTTTCGATTTTTCGATTTTTCGATTTTTCGATTTTTCGATTTTTCGATTTTTCGATTTTTCGATTTTTCGATTTTTCGATTTTTCGATTTTTCGATTTTTCGATTTTTCGATTTTTCGATTTTTCGATTTTTTGATTTTTCGATTTTTCGATTTTTCGATTTTTCGATTTTTCGATTTTTCGATTTTTCGATTTTTCGATTTTTCGATTTTTCGATTTTTCGATTTTTCGATTTTTCGATTTTTCGATTTTTCGATTTTTCGATTTTTCGATTTTTCGATTTTTCGATTTTTCGAAATCTTTGTTACCAATAAAAATTTGGGATTATTCTTCCATTTAAGTTTCTTTTCAGAAACAAAAATGTAAAAAAAATGTCGATCCTACTTGATGAGACACGGGTCTATTCTGTAACAATTTCTTTATATTTAACGGCCTTTAAAAATATTGGCGGCCTATTCGCTCCGTGCGCGACAGCAGCGCCAATTTGTTTTGGTATTAAAGGAGTATTTCTGCCTATACTGACAAATACAATTTTTAATAGAATTCGTAAATAAAAAGTATATATGTTAGTTTTAATAAAAGTATATGGATTTATAAAACAATTAAAACATTAATTTATTATTATTATATATTTTTCACGCTTAAATTGAAGAAAATTATGTATAATCATTAAAAATCAATAATAAAATATAGGCAGGCAACAGTATTTACTGGAAAATGTATGAGAAGTTGCCTAAGTCTAATAAGTTGTCATTGAAGAAACCATTTATAATAGCGTGAAGTTAAAATGTATAAAAAGGATCGCTACTTATATTTTCATTTTTGTTCTAAAGAAAACATAGAATGAATGATTAAAACTGGTTTCCAATCAGTAAGTCACAAAATTGCATACCAGCCAAATATTATAATCAACGGCAGAAATCTTGAAATCTAGTCCTTGCTGAATAAATATTTAAGAATAAAGGGATATTAAAGAACATCGTAAAATGATAATTTATTGTTTATTTAAAAACTTTCTAGTTTCTGATGTCTACTATTTCCAGCATTACTGTTATTATCACAAAAATAAAGGTAATTTTTCTTCTTATTGTACACCTTATCCATTTATTTCTTTGATTTAATTTCCACTTTGTTAGTGAAATTTGTTATATAAGTTTCACTGTTTTTTTTTTGCTAGTATTTGTACAATTTTCAACACAGCAACTCCGGTTGCTTATTGTGTTGTTTTTACCTACTTTTTTAAAAAAAAGTAAAATGGATACGTGTATTTGATATGCCAAAATTACAAAATATCCCCCTAAAATGCACGAATTATCCGCAGCTAGCGCTAGTATCGCTTTTGCTTCCCTTTCCATGACTTCGCACGGAGCGAATAAAAATATGTTCGTATTCGTTAATTTACTTCTGTCATTATTTAAACAGATTTTTTTAAGATAGTCCTCTAATGTATTTTAAAGGAAATATTTTTAAAGGCCGTTAAATATAAAGGAATTGTTACAGAATAGACCCCACAGTCGCCTAAAAAATGTTGTGTGCACATCGGCCGCTTAATCTTTTTTAGCCTTTTTTGTCTAATGAAACGCATATTATTTAATCTTGAATGTTATTTTTTAATCGTATGTCTTTAATTGATTTTTGTGGAAATAAGCAAATCTATTTCTCTCAGTACTATATTATTCTAGATTTTTTCTTTAAAGATAGGTGTTCTATGTAGACTTTGTTACTATAGTAAATTATCGAGAGCGGAATTCAAAATGAAAATTATTAAATAACTTTTAATTTATTTAATACAAACTTATTTAAGAACAAAATGTATTTTTAGGTTATTGTTTATTGTTGAAGACATCTTAATGTCAATAAAATAATTACTTGTTTAAAATATGACCAAAAGGCGTCACATTATTTATTGACTAAAGGAATAATAATTTATATATAGGGCTGCATTTTGAAAGGATACATATTTGAAATCGTTTGTTGTAACATGACACTTAAATATATTTTATATGCTAAGCCCAAATCCACCCCATGGTTTTGTAAATGTCACTTCCGTATTTATCTAAAATGATTTGGATCAAAAAGAGTTAATTTTCATAATTTAATAGAATTTTATGGAACAAATATTTTATTCAGAAACAAAATCTTTTCAACCCTCTATCTTAAATAATTTTTAATTAATAGAATTTTATGAAACAAATATTTTATTCAGAAACAAAATCTTTTCAACCCTCTATCTAAAATGATTTGAATAAAAAATAATTTTCATAATTTAATAAAATTTTATGGAACAAATATTTTATAAAGAAATCTTTTCAATCCTCTATCAAACTGCCCCCCTTTCAAAAACCATCACTAACCTAAATTTTAAATTAGAAATCACTTCCTTTCTTTGTAATAAGAAAAAAAATAATAGCTAGCAAATCAAAATTACAAAACGTATCAAAATTTTGTAAACCAAAAATGATTTTCCCTTTATTTCTGAGAAAAAGTATAGAAAGTCAGTTCATCTATTGGTTTTTATTTCTAACTCACGTGGTTATGTTTTCATCAATTAATATTTTTATCTTAGGGGATTCCCTTTACAATTGTCAATATTTATAAAAGTATTATTATCATAATATAAATTCTTTCAGAAAAAAGTCTTACTTGCGGTCTATTAAAATCATCATAACATCTCGACGCCTTGTTTCCTAACACGGGAGTTTCAGTAATACACTTAACCAAATTAACCGAAAACAAAACAAGAAAACACAGCACCAGACTTCCGCCCTCGCGCATTTCAACACACATATATTTCAAATCATTAGTCCCTAAAAAATTTCAATTAGTCTTTCCCTTAATTTATTTATCATCATTTCACCGTTCACTGAGATTGCCGAGATTCATCTTGTCAAAAGAGTTGTTACTTTTTTGGCCCACGTTGTCGAGATGGACAAAAATAAAAGACGACTCAACGTCTGCGTCTGTACTCGCGCACCTCGTTCTTATTATTGCAATGTTCGTGAGTAAGAGATGAGTTCCTGTCTATCCAGACACGCGGTATATTTAATTCTACGCGGAACGGTCGAGAGGAATATATAATTTAAATTCTTTGAAAATGTCTCTTGCCACTTTGCAGTAGATCAATGTTTTTGATAAACATATTTAAGATTCTAAATATTTTTATTATGTTCACTATAATCGCAATCGATATAAAAATTACAGAAGTAAATTTCTAATAATAAACTAAATTATTACTATTAAATCAGATGATACCCCCCTTCCACCAGTGGCGTAGCCAGACATTTTTCAAGGGAGTTGTTCATAGATCTCAGAAACCCTAGCTACAGTATCATGATTTGACCCACAACATTCTTACACTTACTTCAGGATCGACCTTCGTCGTTGTCTTATTTTATTATGAAACATTTTTTAATTTACTGTTTTTAGTTGCACTAAAAATATTTCTATAATGGGGTCTATTCTGTAACAATTCCTTTATATTTAACGACCTTTAAAAATATTTTCTTCTTTACTTCTGGCATTATTTAAACGGATCTTTAAAATACATTAGAGGACTATCTTAAAGAAATCTGTTTAAATAATGACAGAAGTAAATTAACGAATACAAATATACTTTTAGAGGCCGCCAATATTTTTAAAGGCCGTTAAATATAAAGGAATTATTACAGAATAGACCCCTATATTGACTAAATTTTAACAGGAATTCCGAAATGTTTTGTTGTGTATCTGAATATAAATATTAATTTCACACATATTTATTTAGTAAATAAATAGAATAATGTTTCTGGTTTGTTCTATAGATTTTTGGAAATATCGGTTAATAAAAACATACTGTAAACAAAAATAGCGATGTGTTGAATTATAGAGCATTGATTGTGGACTGTAATTATTTAGAACTCTTTATTGTAAGCATAACTAGAACATGAATATAAAAAGTCATTGACAAATGTGTTTCAAAATTATCTTAATTATTTTAAGTGTCACTTCAAAAACTCCTGAAATCAAGCGTTCTTAGATGGCATAGGCGTAGACATGCCCCTGCCTTGAAGGAATCCTCTTTCAACATGGGAATAGCACAAATTCTAGGGAAGCTTCTTTTGATTAGACCATCTCCTGTTCGAACTGTAGCAACTCTTGGTATCTTATCACTTCCATGATGTAGTTTCTCAATTCTTCCAAGAGGCCATTAAGTTGGAAAGGTTTTATCCTCTTTGATGAGCACCATCATTCCCTCCTGAAGAAGGTCGGAGTTGTCTTTCCGTTTCGTTCGGTTCTGGAGACAGGAAACATACTCCTTTGACCAGCGATTCTGACAAATCCTGAAAAAGCCGTTGGACCAATTGAAATCTAGTCAGGCGATTAAGAGATATATTAGTGACAGCTTCATCAGATGCAGCCGTTAGCGGTTTATCATTAAGGAAGTGGCCAGGTGAGAGTGGATTTAGGTCGTTAGGATCGGTGGTTAGAGGGGATATAGGACGGGAATTAAACATCGCTTCAATTTGACATAGCACAGACGATAATTCCTCGTTAAACATGCATTATAAATAACTCGCTTTAAATGGTGCTTAGTACTTTTTACACCGGCCTCCCACAGACCTCTGGAGATGCGGAGAATAGGCAGGTATAAACTCCTATTCTATTACCTGCATTGCGAAAAAAAATTTTAATTTATTTTGGTTGGATTTCAAGAACACATTGAGTTCCTTCTTTGTGTGTTCGGCGAGTATCGGCTAACACCGGCCGATATAAGAAAAGCACCTCTTGGCGACGTTGTCAACTATATTAAACCTGTAGGCTGACTCACGAGCTAGGAGGTGCCTGTCATCTTAGGAGGATGCACAATGGCCTTAATGAGGCTTAAGTGCCGTGTGGGTAACCCACCCTCCACACGTTACAGATACAGATACAGAGTTCCTTCTTTGCTACAACAAATGTTGCGCCATTATCGGAAAAATCTTGTTAGGTTTACTTCTCCTAGAGATTAACCACCTAAATTATTGGAAAGTTAAATCAGAAACTGACTCCAAATGATATGCCTTTGTGGCAAAGCATATAAATAATATACCTTTATAGCGTGATAACCGCGACTCTTTTTGTCCTTTATAAAAACAGGACCAGTATAATCAACACCTACCACAGAAAATGGGCTAGAAGGGACGATACGTTCAGAAGGTAAATTATCCATTATTGGTGTTATCGAGTTCGGTTTAAAATGAAAACACCTCAAGCAATTGTGAACTACATACCTTTCTAGATTACGTCCCTTTATTGGCCAATAAGTGTCTCTAATATTGTATAGAAGTGATTGGGATCCTGGATGTAGCAATTCATCATTTTTAAATTGAAATAATAGCTTTGTAAAATGATGTTTAGAGTCTAGTAATATTGGATGTTTTTTTATTGAAGGGATAGTAAGAATGTTTCAATCGCATTCATACCCTAAGTATAGACTTATTGTCTGGATAAATATTTATACCTATAATTTGTCCTTCGAGTTTATAAGGCTTATTAGTTTTAAGTACTAAAATTTCACAAGGAAATGATTGAACTTGAACGATTTTAATGATTGTTGTTAAAGAATGATTTAATTCTTGTGCTGTTAAATAACCTTTTAATTGATTGCTTTTATTAAGACAATTATGTTTAAATCTTAATATATATGCTACAGCTCTGAGCAAACGAGAAAATTTATTAAATGGAAAATCATATTTTATTTGACACAAAAAAATGTTAGATTTTAGTTGAGGCACCTCGTCTGGATTGGTTGAATTATTTGGATAAATAATTTAATTTGATGCTAACCACTTAGGGCTGAACAAATAAATGTCCAAGTTATGGAGTTAACTAGGATATACTCCTCTGGACACCATATCGGCGGGATTTTCATGAGTTGCGACATGCCTTCATTCAAAATTATTTTAAAAATTTGTATTTTGGAAACTCAGTCGGCGACAAATGTTCTTAAATTACCAGGACTCATTTTTGTCCATGCAAGAACTATTGTAGAATCGGTCCATAAAAATTGCTTATTGAAATTAATGTTCGATTTATTGATTATTGTAACAAGCTTAGCTAATAATAAAGTTGCGCATAGCTCTAATCGTGGACTACTTAAAGTTTGTATTGGTGGTACTTTAGACTTCGCACTTGGAAGGCTGATCTGAACGATTCCTTCAAAATTAATACTTTTAACAAAAACGCATGCCCCAAAGGCACGTTCTGATGAATCCGCGAACCCATGCAATTCCAGTTTAATAGGACTATCGCAAATCATACGTAAAGGTATGAGAAGTTTATCTAATAATGGAAGTTCACACTGAAAGCTAGACCAAGCATTTTGTAAATAAAAAGGGTATGGGATCGTCCCACGATATCTTCTTTGCCCACAATTTTTGCATGATAATTTTGACATGAATATTTCTTTTGGTGTATTTTTGATGCTTAATATAATCCTCATTATTTATATTATACACCAAGATATCCTTTTGAGTTGACCATGTAAGACCAATGTTCTTAGCATATTGATCAGAGGAAAAATATAAAACACCACAAGGTTGATTAATCTGCATGTGTTGAAAAATAATTGGTTCATTAGAAGCCCATTTTCGCAGTTCGAAACATCTGCGTTTTAAAATTTTAGAAATATCATGACAAATTCGCGTGGCATCTTGAATCGTATCGACTCCGGTGAGCAAATCACCTACGTAATGATGATTTTTGCGATCTCAGGATAGTCTTTTGCGCTTTCATCGGCTAATGAAAATAATCAACGTATGGCCAAAAAACTAGCTGCGGCCTGGCCATAAGTGACCGTATTTAATGTGTATTCAGAGAGTGGTAGGATTCTCTCTCCAAAGAATCTTTTGCATATTCCTCTGGTTAGGATCTACTTGAACTTGCCTGTAAATTTTAGCGATATTAGATGATAATACAAATTTATGTTTTCGAAAACGTAATAATATTGTATATAGATAGATCATTTTGTATAGTGGGTCCAACATATTGAATATCGATAAGAGAGACGCCACTCGATGTATGCGCCGACGCATCAAACACCGCGCGCAATTTTGTGGTCAAACTTTCCTCTATTAACACCCCATGATGAGACACGATATCATTGTGATTTATTAAATAAAAAAGATATTGAGTAAAGAAATTTTGATGATAGGTCAAATAAAGATATTTTAGAACCATACGATGGCTCCAGAGAGCGACTTCGAATCGAAAGAAGATGTCCCAGAGCTCCATGGTAATGCAAACGACGTAAACGACCCCACAGAGAAGAGATATATAGGTAATAAAATGACTGAAAAAAGTAAAAGGTCTACTAGTAAATCCAAAATTTCTTTAAGAAGACAGATTACAAGCTGAACTGGTACCTTTAGACAAACTGGAAAACTAAAAAATTTAGAAATCGACTTAGAAAAACAAAGAAATATGTTACACAGAGAAAAAGAAAGAGTAAGAATAAAATTAAAACATCAAAAGTCTGAAATTGATGAAATGACAGGAATAGCGACTATTTCAGATGTATCTAAATACAATTACACCACAGAATGGATTAAAAAGTTGGAACAAAACGATGTATAATCTGAAGACAGATAACAGGTTTCGTCATTAATAAATTTTCCAAATGAAATTGATCATGTAGTGTGTATTCTTGAGAAACGATTTGGAAAGACTAAAGACATCATTGAACAGGTATTTTGCCTAAACAGATTATATAAAACCTATTAAAGAAGAAAATCAAGATAATATAATTGATGTGACCAATATCCTGAGAAATACAATAGTGATTCTTAAAAGTCTTAAAATCACAGAATATTAAATTAATCCTCAAATAATTAAAGATTTAGTAGATAAGTTACCATCAATGCTTAAGGTACAGTAGGGAAAATATGTTGTGAATATAAACGTCAAAGTAATTTCTATTGAAAATTTTACCAATTGGTTAGAGGAATTTTGTGACAAAAAAGATAGAAAACAGGAACATATTTTTGACAATAAAAACAAACGATAAAAATACTATTTGCCTCTTATGAAACAATAATTTACAAGTTGTGATAATTTTAAAAACATGACTGCGGATGACAGATGAACAAGAAACTTTATTTCTGCTGTTTATTTTCAAACCTTCGTACAAATAAATATGAAAATAAACAAACATGTAACGTAAATGGATGTCCTTGAAAACATCACAATTTGTTACATAAAAAATCAGTAAACATAATACATTTTAATAATGTGGATACTAAAAGTAGTGCATCTGTTTGTCATGTTCTTGAACCAGATATCCCAAAAACAGTTATTTTAAAAAATTAACCTGTAGTTTTAGAAGGTCCTGGTGGAAAAATTGATACGTATGCCATTTGCGACAAAGGATCATTAATTACTTTGTAATAGTGAGAAAGAATCGTTTATCATGAAGTGGACCAATGACACTTGCAGAACAGAAAATGGTTCAAAAAGAATATCAGTAAAGATAGTAGGTAAAAACAATAAAAAATCTTACCAAATTAATAATATACGAACTGTTAAGAATCTAAAATTGCCTATTCAGACAATAAATATAGATAACTTAAAAAAGAGTATACATTTAAAAAAAAATGTGATATAGATAATTTGACTAATGCAAAGCCAACTATCCTGATAGGACAAGATAACTGGCCATTGATAATTGGAAGAGAAATTGCGTATGAGTCGTGGGATGGTTTAGCTTTATCAAAATGCTTGTTAGGCGGGTCCATTCATAAAATTTAAAATTAAAACAAAGAATACATGGTTTTAATTTGCATATCCATATGGAAGATCATTTTTCTCTAGATTGGGAAGAAATACGTTTGGACAAAAGTAAAGCGGATACGATTAAAACACTGCCAGAATTAGACAGAATCAAGGAAAATATTAAGCAAAATGACGACAATAGATGGGAAGTGGGATTAATTTGGAAAGATAAAGATTGCGTACTTCCAGAAAGTCGACGTAACGCTTTAAAACGACTGAAATACATAGAGAGAAAAATGACTGAAAATAAAAATATCTCTGATGCTGTTCAAATGCAAGGCAACTGACTGAAAAAGAAAGTAAGATCAAAACTAATAAAACTTGGCACTTGCCTTATTTTGCTGTGTTCAATCCAAATAAAGCAGGGAAGTTACGATTAGTCTTTGATGCAGCTAGTAAAAGCAATGACCTTAATGATAACTTACTGCATGGCCCAGATTATTTTAATAACTTAACAGACATTTTAATGAAATTTATGGAGAAGAAAATAGGATACTGTGCAGACATGCATAAAAGGGATGCTCCTTTAAATCAAAATAAATAAAGATGTTAGACAAACACAAATATTCCTTTGGAGAGGCAGTGATAGAAAGGCACCAGTTAAAAAATATGAAATGACGTCAATGACTTTTGGAGCCAACTGCTCTTTATGCTTAGTTCAACTAGTTAGGAATATGAATGCGTTAGAATATGAAAAAGACTACAAAGAAGCTGCCGATGCAATAATAAAATTACATTATATGGACGATTACCTAGATTGTGAGAATGACAAGGAGAACGTGCTGCAAAAAATAAAAGATGTATGTAATCATGATTCATGAAAAAGCAGGCTTTTAAATTTGCAACTAGATTTGTAGTTTAAAGGAGGTTTTATCTGGAATTCCGAATGACTTGCGAACCTCATCAGGTAAAAAGTTGATGGAAAGTAGCATTTTACCAACAGAAAGAGTACTTAGAGTATGGTTAGATTGACATAATAATATTTTTAAATTTGAAAATCGATTGATGAAAATAAATCCGGATGTATTTGAGAACCAACGACTGCCAACTAAGCGAGAATTATTACGGATAGCAAGTTAATATAGGATCTACTTGGGTTTGTCATACACATAATCATACATGTTAGAATACTTCTTCAAGAAATTTTCAAAAAGAAATTGAGCTAGGATGAGACTATTTCACAAGATATGAGTAATAGTTGGTCGAAATGGCTTCGTCTTTTAAAATTGATAAAAAATATTGAAATTCGAAGATGTTACTTTGGCCATCCTGTATATAACGTAGAACTACATATTTTTTCTGATGCTGGGATCAATGCTAAGGTAAGGGTAACACCATTGAAACCAATTACCTTTCCTTTCCACGAGCTGAACTGAAGACAGCACTATTAGGTGCGAAACTAGGCAAAATGATCAAAATTGGACATCGTATTAATATTGAAGAAACCTTCTATTGGAGTGACTCAAAAACTGTAATCCTGTGGTTACGTTCAGATATTTCTAAATAAAAACAATTTGTAGCCTTTAGAGTAGCAGAAATTTTAAATAATTCTAAAAAAGAAGAATTAATATGGATGACACTAAAAATAACCCAACCAATAACCTTATTAAATGGAAAAATATTGACATAAACGAATGTTACAACGGACCAAAATTTTTACTCGAAGAGGAACTTTGTTGGCCAAAAGAAGATTTTGATAAAACTAAGGAGTGCACGATAGAAATAAAAAAAAATTACATTTGTAGGAATAACTAGAGAAGACACTTATTTACCGAAAATGGAAATATTTTCAAAATGGACAAAATATGTTAGATCAACTTAAATGATTCGTTAAAAATTTCAAAGAAAAAAATTTGGAAAAGAGACCAAAGAAGTTACAGAATTAGATAACAAAATGTTGGATGCAGAAAAAACAATAATAAGAAACACCCAGAAAGAAATGTTCAACGAAGAGATAAATGAATTAAAACAAAATAAAGGATTCACAAAATCTAGTATATATAAGCTATCACCCTATTTAGATAAAGAAGGTATTCTAAGACTAAATGGAAGATTGAAGCATACACCCTATCTGACTAAAGAACAAGTAGACTTAATCATCTTATCAAACAAACATAAATTGACAGAATTATTGTTGGCATTTTATCATCAACAATTTTAACATCATGGAGTGGACACAGTAGCAAATGAAGTTAGATCGAAATATTAGATTACTCATCTAAGAAACGCTGGAAAAAATATATTTAGAAAATGTTTATTCTGCAGAAATAGAAAATCAAGACCTACAGAACCAGAAATGGGTGCTTCACCAAATTCAAGAGTTACTGGCTTTCTTCGACCATTCACGAACTGCGGTATTAACTATTTTGGACCAATGTTTGTAAACATTGGAAGGAGACGGGAAAAAAGATATGATGTACTATTTATTTGCTTTGCAACCAAAGCAATTCACCTAGAATTAGCACATTCATTAAACACCGACTCAACTGTATTGGCTATTAAACGATTAATTTCAAGAAGAGGATGCCCAAAAAATATTTACTCTGATAATGCAACCAATTTTGGAGCCACCGACAAAGAAATTAAAAGAAGTGTTTAGAAAATTTTGACAAAAATAAAATTATCAAAAATATAAAATGGCACTTCCTACCTCTAGCAGAACCAAACTTTGCAGGTTGTTGGAAGAGAATGATAAGAACTGTGAAAAACAGCTTAAAAGTAGTAATAAAAGAAACTGCACCGAAAGAAGAGACTCTTTAAACTCTACTCTGCGAAATTAAATTTAGCGTTAATAGTATATCTCTAACGCACATACCTACAGATCCAGAACAGAAAAAATCCAAATCATTTTTTAATTGGAAAATTCATCGGTTCACCAGGATATCGATCTTCGAAAGCAATGGCAACTTGGACAGAAGTTAGCAGACAACTTTTGGGACCGGTGGTTAAAAAAATATCTTCCCCTTCTGAATAGAAGGACTAAATAGTTTGAGGGCTCTGGGAGCTAAAAGAAAACGATATCGTAATAATTTTAGACAATAACTCCCCCAGAAATCACTGGCCGAAAGAAAGAATCCTGAGAACATATCTAGTCCATTTAAAATAACTGTAAAAGGTCGAGAAACGCCGCACTTGACGAGACCACTTATCCCCTACGTATTTTGGGGCGCTGATTACGAAAATGAGGGTTAAAACTGGCAGCAATGGTTGGAACCCCCCTAAAATTGCAAAAAACACCCCTGTACTTGTTTGTACTTGTTTTGCAAACTAACTCATCTCATATGTTTTTTGGTGCATTGATTTCGAAAATCTGGGTGTCAGTACTGGAAAATTTTTGTTACACCTCCCAAATGCCAGAAACACCCCTCCCAAGGGGTGAATTTTCGGAAAAAATGACCAGTCACGGTGTTTCGCAAACTAAGTCATCATATGTTTTTTGGGTTGCTGATTATGAAAATGGGGGTTAAAACTTGCAGCAATGGTTAAACCACCCCTAAAATTGCAAAAAACACCGCTAAGTAGGGGTGTTTTTGACTGTACTTGTTGTTTTGCAACCTAACCCATCTCATATGGTTTTCGGTCGCTAATTTCGAAAATCGGGGTGTCGAGACTGGAAAATTTGTGTGACACCCCCCACATGCCAGAAACACCCCTCCCAACCGGTGGATTTTGGTAAAAAATGAAATATAAAAAAAAAAAAAAAAAAAATGGAATATATTTTTATTAATAGATATGCAATATGACAAGTATCAAACTTCTTACAAGATATCACTATTCAGTTGTATTCAAATCTAGTCTTGGTTTTTTACATGGAGAAATTTTTTCATCCTTGTCAAATTCTATTGTTGTTTCGGCCCAATCAACTTCTGAACTTATCTGTGAATCGCAAAAATCGCTCGTATCCCATTGATTTTCAGTTTCAGGAATCAATATTTCTGGCTCAAGTTCTAATTCTATTTCCTCTTCAAAATCTTCGTCTTCATCAAAGTCTTGGATAGACGACATGTTTTCGCTATTCTCCAAATGAAATTGTATACACATTAATTACACAAAATTATTCAATTCAAAGGTACTATATGATGGGATGAAAAATTAATAAACTGCGTCGCAATTGTACAAGATCAGAACGAGCGGAAAGTAGGAAGTAAACATTGATGCTAGAATATACGAAATATCGTAATCAGCGCCCCAAAATACGTAGGGGACAAGTGGTCTCGTCAAGTGTGGCGTTTCTCGACCTTTTACCTTTATTTTAAATGGACTGATCCTGTATTCAAACAGCAACAGGTATTTTAAAAAGACCGGTAAACAAACTATCCAAAATAGCAATCGGAAGACAAAAACGAGAAGAAGAACATAGAAGTAGTAAAATGAGTTTAATTTGTTTAATTTATTTTTGATGTTTTTTTTTAACTGAGTGTAATGACATATGACAGGTAAATATTGATTTTTGTGTTGTGAAGTGGGCAAGGTGTCATGGCGGAAACTATCAAATAATTTTGAATTTATTGATATTGTTAAATTTGGTTGCATGCATTTGTGATTTCAATTTGTTTAGTTGATTTAGTTATTAAAAATTTGTGTGGATGTGTACCGGATTGGTTGCCTTCAAATTACTTTAGTAATTAGGCATTCCAACGACCTGTCCAAATGGCTACCAGTGGGTAATGACAGTTTAGATATGGCAACCCTGTTGTCATGTTGTCATTAACAGGGTCAATGATACATATATAGTTATATAGATTGCTCAAAGCTGGTCGTTTACGAGCGGCCATATTGCCTGGCAAATATTTATTAATTTGAATCGGTTTAGCAAAAATGTGTTTTAAAACCAATTATTAGCCTTTAGATATTTAAAAAAAAATAATTGCTTACATTTTTACTTCAAGGCATAAGCTTATGTTTATTTTGATAAATATGGATCCCGTCAAAACCCACTGGTAGCCATTCAGTTTGGAATGCCTAATTGAATAGTAATTTGTTTACACCTGTGTCTTCAAAATAAGTTAAAAGAAAATATTTAGTGAAAGAGATACTAATAATCTGGATATAAGTATTTGAAATAATTGTCATTTTTGTTGCAAATAGGTAATTTAGTTATAGAATGCTAAAACCATACTATTGAAACAAACTAGGAGACATTAAAGAATGTTCCATTATTTATCAAAAGATTATGACACGTTTGTTATTAACTACCTGAGTACTGCTTTTTATGTTTCAATGTCCCTTTGGTCCTAATTTATTATTTATTTTTGAGTTATTGGACAGCTTTTTTGAAAGAGTTTGTTAAAACGTAAAAACGCAAATTAACAATCAACAATCAACGAAATTTTACATTTGACAGATCTTTACATTTGACAGATTTTTAATGTTTGTTTTGCGTTTAGTTTTGCCAAATAAGCTAAATGAGAACTAAAGTAAGGGTTTTGTGGCTGTGTTATTTGTGCAATTTGTATCGTAACATATTTTACCGTAAAATAATTTCAATACCAAACTCAAATTGTTTGGAATAATAACTGATCATAGGTTAATTTAAAGTACAAACCCTATAAAGATATTTCAAATTTCAACACCTTCTGTTGTTCGTTCACCCTCATCCCAACTGTTTACACAAAGCATAGATACGTATGATTCCTAATCAAATGAAACTGTTCTATGACGGTGAACACGGCCATTTTTATTTTTATACTTATGTGTTTTTTGTTTCAGAGATAATATTCCTTATAATGTCAGGGGTACAATGCTGTATTCTAATATGTAGAAGCCTGATAGTCAACTACTTCATACATAATACATTTTTGTATTGGTTTTGTATATATAATTTAATAAATTTATTTTTTGATTATGTTTGTTTTTGTTAATCTAAAAACTGTTAGTCAAGCTAAGAGTGGTTCATGCAACAAAATTTTTGCTTTATTATAGTGAATATCGCAGATATCGCTATAAAAACGCAAAAATGCAGTTTGTGTGAACAATTCTTAATTTGGCTAACTTTTTAATGCAAATAATTTTTACTGTTAAATTTATTTGGCCCCGCACTTTTCTTCTCTTCTTCTTTTTATTATTCTTTATTTATGTTTCTTATGGCCTCTTACCCGATAAGGACTTACTTGAAAAGTTAACCACGTCCGCCAGGTGGAGCTGAAATTCAATCACCGTTTTCTAACCAGTGGCGGTTTGCCCGTAAGGGCACTTGGGCACGTGCCCTACTATATTAAACCAAAATAAAAAATAACACGTATTTTATATTTTCCTCAATGCCTATTATTATTTTAATAATTATTCAGTGCAAACCGCGTTGGCGCGACACTGGACGACCGGGCGTTGAGCGACGTTCCGAGAATTCCAAAATTAAGATGGGCACAGGGCACAGTAAATGTGTGCCTATGTTGTTTTCTCTCTCATTATGATGCGAAAAACAAGGACAACGACAATATCGCTTAGCAAGAGATGAACACATGCGATGGATTATACGTCACAAGCGGGGCTCTGTCCTTATCGTGACGTGCTGTACCCATGGCACAAATCACCTAGACCAGATACGAATGTACGCAGCGGCATCTTTACCGGCTCCCTCCCTTACGAAGGCGATGCCGGTTTCGGCTTAAGGTGCGCGTTTGTTGGACCATGATAATAATTTATTTATTGTGATTACGAAAACACGTTAGTTGGGCCATTGGAATAGTTAAAAAAAAAACTACAAAGAAAAATAACTTTTTTTATAAAGCAGTCAAAAATATGATGAAAAAAAAATCAATAATATTTATAAATGGGACAAAATTTTAATTTTTCTTTTGGTTTTGTCTGACTTTTTTGAGGATTTCAAATCTCTGTTTGCATATTTAAGAGTATAAAAAATTCTGAGTCTTATAAATAATTTAATGGTGTACATTTTTGCAAATTGTTGACAAGAATGACCAAATTCTATTTTGCTCATCTCAAAAAGGTATGCGTTGGAAATTCCAGGCTTAGTTGACAAACTATCAAATAGAGATATAAATATTTTTTCTAATTTGAAAATTTAAAAGAGAAATTTTTCGCTGGGAGATTTTAAATTGCCAAACACCTTTTCTTTAGGGTCGTATGCTTCAAAATGCTCCTACACGATGGAATTTTACATCGAAATGTGTCAATACTATTTATGTTTATAAAGAGGATTTGATTAAATGTCTCGAAGAAATTATGAACACAGAATTCGATAAAAAAACTATTATTCAGACTAAAGGGTTGATAAATTTTGAAAGACAGATTTTAGTTTCTGGTTACTTTTCTTCAGTAAAATAATGCTAAATTGTGATATACTTTTTGATCAACTGCAGAGTAGACAGCTCGATGCTCTCAAGGTTAAGATAAACATATCAAATTTTGCAGCAGCTATTCAAAATATTAGAAATAATATAGACACTGTTAGCTTCCAGTATTTATTACATAAATATTTGCTAAACACTCCCTGTAGTATTTTTGGATGCGGTGCGTCTTTCGCTGACACAAGATTTTCTAATATTTCGATGAGTGGACAAACGCGGTTTTAACAAGAAAGAAAGGGAAATATAGACCGGCATTGATACATTCATTATTAGCTGTTCAACCATTATTGATTAATAAAGTTTATTTTTGTAAAGTGAATTTCTATTACCCCTTAGCTAATATCAGAAGTTGGGATAAAGAATCTTTTGTTGCGTAGTGTTGTGGTGTTTGAATAGTTTCTGTTGTGAATTAAAGTTGTGTTAAAATTTTTGTCAGAATGCCGAAATTTAAAAGAAAACATCGTAATTCAAGTAATTCAGGCAGTAGCTCTACTTCTTCTAGTTTCCGTAGCGCTCGCTCTACGTCATCTAGTTCAACGTCAACTAGCTCTACAGAATCCAAAGAAAATTGTAGAGGCCACAGACGAAAATCTAGAAAATCAAGAGGTTAAAAAAAAACCAAGATAATCCTGACGAATTTTGAAAGAGTAAGGTTATTAGATAAAAAAGAAACTAATGGAAATTGGGGTAAGTGAGTTCCTTTAGGGAAAAAGTAATTGTCACGCATAATAATACTAGATTTTGACCGTAAAAATGAAAATATCTAAGAATGCTTAAATATTATCGATGAACATGTCTTTTGTTACAAATTTGGACAAGTGGAAAACAAAATTACAAGCTTTAAATAAATTAAAAGGTAGGCGCTGAAAAATAGTACCTATAAAGATTTAATTATAAACGAAATAGTGCGTGGTAAACATAATAGTAAAAAATAAAGTTTTTATCAGAATTTATTATAGATCGTAATTTTACGGAAAATAAAATAAAAAATATTGCCGTGTAGACGAAACATTACATTTTTTTAGGCATCAATAGTATCAACACAGCAAATAAACGAAATATGTTTGATTTAGAGATGTTCGATACATAGAAAAGTATCGATACTGCGTATCGATTCAGATCGAAGTTTAATGTAACTGTACAATTTAATATCGTAAGCACCAGTATCGATATTCAAAATATCGAAATGGTATATTAATGTACTTAGTACAAGTAAATTAATTTTAAAATATTGCAGTGTAAAAATCATATACGGAAGTATAAATAGATTTTAAGGTGTACAATTAAAAAAAAAAAAATACAATATTTCAAGCAATCTAAGTATGTTTAATATCTAATCCAAATATGGCAATTTAAATTCGTAATTAGTGATTTATAAGTGTTATTTTGTTTTCGATACGATTTAACATATACATGTATCGATACGGAGTATATTTAAGTCACAGGCCTGTCACTCCCTATACTTCACATGTTAAATTCTGGCTCAAATCTCAATGACCTCGGCACCTCTTCCCTATTGGTCTGGAGTATTTTAGACAAATCTGGCGTCACCAATCGGAGCGTTGGTTGCTGTCACATGAGAAAAATGACATCTAGAAAATTGATTAGTATTTTTGCAGTTTTTCACGGCACAAATCTTCATGATTAAAAAATACAGATCTATAACAAAATTAGTTCATAAATAAACGTTTGAACAAAAAATAGTAATGATCAGAAAGCTATGTTATATTAGATACATTTACCCGCGTAAAATATTTTAAATTTTCAAGGTCATAGACTTTCAGATCGATTGACATTTGAGTGCGATCTCTTGTGTTAACTATACTCTTTGTTTAAGTCGTAGAATATCGATACAAAATATCGAGTTTCGAACCCCTGAATATCGATACTGTCAAATATCGTATCGAATCGCACATCTCTAGTTTGATTCTGTAGATGATGTAACTGTTAATAGCTTACTGTGTAGCTATGATTGTATTTTTATTTTAAATCTTACAAGGATTTAAGTAAAATCACCTGTGTTACTATGAAATTACATTTTATCTTGAACAATCGCAATCAATAATCTATGCAGGATGGCCGATGCGGTAGGCATAATTAAAATTAAATAATAATATTATCCAAGAAAGTAATTCACTGTATGGTAGCTGTTTTATTGGTTAACGAAAAAATTGTGAGAGTGACTGGTTAATTCAAGTTCAAAGCCAAAAAATAAATACAGTTTTAGAATCAAGACAAATAGTCGAAGAAAAGGAAATTTTTAATAACTACGATTTAAGAGCAATCCAAATTTTTAAATTAAACGATCCTATGTGGATTGTAGGCAGTGTTGTTCCTGTTTGTACAATTGTACAAAAAGTTGGACAATCAGTTATGAGGTTGTACTGTTGTACAGAACCTATCTACTAGGAACTCAATAACAATAACAAATAATATTATGTTCCAGGCGCTTCCAACACTAAGAGCAAATCAGTTTTCGCTGCAGACAGTTGTGTTACATAACAGTGCGGTGTTGACGATGTTGTAGATGTAAATAAAAATAATGTAAAGTAATTAAATACAGTGGTTACAAAATTAGTACTGTAGAACTGAGTTAAAAAAATACTGACGATAAACAAGGTTTCTGAAGATGAGAAACTCAAGAAAAGCAGTTCCATGGAAATAAATATCTCTAAAACACTATCAGGTGGAAATGTTTTCAGACATAGCACTGTAAAGAGGCTATCAGGTGAAAATGTTTTCAGGCATAGTACTGTAGAGGACCCATTTATAAAACACTATCAGGTGGAAAATTTTCAGACATAGCAATGCAAAAAGGCTATCAGGTGAAAATGTTTTCAGGGATAGTACTGTAAAGTTTCGTTTCTAAAACACTATCAGGTGAAAATGTTTTCAGACATAGTACTGTAAAGAGTCTATCAGGTGAAATCGTTTTCAGGCATATTACTGTAGAATCTCACACTAAAATACTATCATCAGGTGAAAATGTTTTCAGACATAGTACTGTAAAGAGTCTATCAGGTGAAATCATTTTCAGACATAGTATTGTAGAATGTCATCTCAAAAATATTAATAGGTACAAATGTTTTCAGGCATAGCACTGTAAAAAGTTTTCAGACATATCACTGTAAAAAGTTTTCAGGCATAGTATTGTAGAATATCATCTCCAAAACATTATCAGGTAAAAATGTTTTCAGGCATAGTGTAGAATCTCGTTTCTGAAACACTGTCAGGTAAAAATGTTTTCAGGCATAGTACTATAGAAAGTCTATCAGGTAAAAATATTTTCAGACATAGTACTATAAAAAGTCTATCAAGTGAAAATGTTTTCAGTACTCGCTACCTAAAGTCAACATTAATTAATATTTGTATGGTGATAAATTATTATTATTATTCCAGATATTCATACATCAGATATACCTTGAGGACAAGGTTCACATCCAGGATGGCCGGATGTTAGCTTCCAGTATTTATTACATAAATATTTGCTAAACACTCCCTGTAGTATTTTTGGATGCGGTGCGTCTTTCGCTGACACAAGATTTTCTAATATTTCGATGAGTGGACAAACGCGGTTTTAACAAGAAAGAAAGGGAAATATAGACCGGCATTGATACATTCATTATTAGCTGTTCAACCATTATTGATTAATAAAGTTTATTTTTGTAAAGTGAATTTCTATTACCCCTTAGCTAATAACACGCTAATTCAAGAAGAATAGCAATCACAACAACACCCACAAGAACTAAACTTAAACGACAACACCCAATCAGGTCCAAGTACAAGCAAGAAAAGACGTTTGTTGAAAAGGAGGACCCCATTCCTAATTTAAGGATATGTAAGGAAACTTGCGATACAATAGTAGTGCAGGTAAATTAACGTTTTAGTTTTACTACCTACCTAACAATTGCAAATTTATTTGATAGTGAAAAATTTAAAGACTACTGAGGTTGTTTTCCAAATGAGGACTTTAAAACTGTGTGTAGTTTATTTCCAAACGTAAACAGCTTAAAATTCAAAAACGAACTGTCCATACTTTACACCCGAGATGACTTTGTGCAACACAATGGGGCCGTACCGTTATTACAAATGTTTTTTGAGAATAATTTGACAATTAGCAGTTAGTCTTCAATTTTGTAATATTTAATTTGTTTTGAAATAAATATATTTAATTTTCATTAAGCGGAGAACTTGTTTTCCTAAGGGAAAAACGAATCCAAGGATTCCTTTCCAGTGTGTGTCCACTGCCGCTAGTGCCCACGAGCCGCCACTGGACTTTACGTGACTAAACTTGTCGCTTATCTGACGATATAGTTCACAACGTAAAAGGTTAGTACTTTTTTAATACTGTTTTTAAATATGTAACGCTAAAAGGAAGCTAAATATATATTTATTAAATAATTGATATTTGTTTTTGCTAACAATTTCAATTTTTAGATGCCAGAGTAACTAAAAAGGCCGCTTGTACTTCGGAAGCACTTAATCGATCCGTGAAGCTTTTTCAAGATGGCGGTTCCGTTCGAGCAGCTTTAAAATCTATGAAAATAATCTTTTCAATTCTAAAGGAAAGAATGAAAAAGCATTTGTACTCAGATCCAAGTCTTGAAAGGCATTTAGTACTGAAGTAGAAAACAAAATGGCCAAAGAAATACAATACTTATTTGGTAAATATTTTCTAGGGCCATACGTCCATTTAAATTAGGAAAATGGCATACCAGTATGCAGACATTTACGATATTAAGCACAATTTCAGTACTGGTTATAAAATTGCAGGATGTGGCTGATTGACATGATTTCTAAAAAGAAATAATATTTCCGTTCTAAAGCCGGAAGCTACAAGACATGTCTTTCTATAAATTATTAGAAAAAGTGATGGTAAAATAAAGATGTGTCCAAGAAATATGTATAATTGAGAATAAACAGGTATTTCCACTGTGCAAGATCCCGGTAAGATATTGGCAGAGAAAAAACAAAAGAGAGTTGTCTCAATAAGTAGTTGGGAAAGAGGTAAAAATATTACTGCATTATGTGTCATGAATGGTACGTATGGATTTATACCCCCACATTTATTCATCCAAGGAAACGGACACCTCTCCTTGGGAAATATGGATCAATAGGGGCAATTTATAAATGCTCAGACAATGGATGGAAAAATAAAAACCTAGACCTGTTTAGTACGTCAACATCAAAGAAGTTAGAGTAAATTTATTCAATATCAACGAAGTTCGAGGAAATTCCTTCAGCATTAACAAAGTTGAAGGAAATTGCTTTAGCATTAAAACAGTTGAAGGAAATTCCTTCAGTATTAACACAGTTGGATCCAATTCCATGGGTATTATTGAATTTGCATGCAATTCTCTCAATATAAAAAGTATATGTTTCCTCAAATTTTCAATAAGATACATCTTCGTCAAAAACGTTAACTAGAGTCCGAGATCTTCTTCCAATGGCCACCTGCAAAAACTAGAAAAGATCAAAAGAAGCAACACGCAATTATTTTAATTAAGAAAATATAATAGAAAAATAAAATTAAAAAAAAATGCAAAAAGCAGAAAGAAAAATTAAAAAATAAGGACAATACCTACTCTTACTTAAAAGCAGTTAAACCACTTTCGACTTTTGGTTCTGATTTTACACCTATTTCAAAAAAATAGGTTCATCAGCTTACAATACTTTTGCATATCAACACACAAAAATGTTATCTTAGATTCAGAAAAAAGACGTTGAGGCTATATCTCTAATTTCGTTGAAGAAGGTAAATATCCGGTCAGGTGGCAGAAATCCCTACGCCGGACGTTGCAAAACTGAATGATAGAAAAGGATTGAAAATGGATTTTTAAGGAGTTATTGACGTCTAGCAGAATATATTTCATTGCACAATACAAAAATTCAGCCGATAAAGCAACTTTGAATTTCACATGACCGCTTCCATCACCTGGACATAGTACATGTTCCCCCCCTTTCTTGTACCCAAAAATAAGCTAAGGAACTATAAGGGTGCCAGTATTCTTTAAATAATTCATCTATCAATACCACTAATCCAATTATTTGTAAATTAAATTTCTTTTTTAGAATATGTGTCGCACCCTATATAAAAAATAAAATTCACATAAATATTAACAAACTCAAAGAATGGTTTGTAACAAAAAAAAAAACGGAGAGTTTAAAAGCCACTTAAATTTATTAAAACACTTAAAATAGAAAAAATATACATTTTGTGGTACGTTTTACTTATATTAATCAGAACCTAAACAAAAACAAACATTGGTCCACTTTATTATATAAGTACCTACGTACACTGATAATATATATACACAAAAATATGTTTGGAATGTTTTGACGATTAAATTAATGAAATTTGTCTTCTGTAGGTCATGATCATTTAAAGCAATTCAAATAACTTTTTCTTGCCAACGGTTGTATTGGTAAGTTATTTTTGCGCGTTAAACCTGAAGCGATGTTTTAGTGTCTTTTTTTATTAATCTTGACGTAGCATAATGTAACCATAGTCAACTTTTTGCGGAAAGGTCCGATTAAGATGCGGTTTTCTGCAAAATGTTCAGGAAACCGTCTATAACAAAAAGTATCTAACCTCTGTACGCTCGCAAATTCATATTTGTTTATTTAACAAATGAGGCATTTTTGTTAGAGCGTTCAACGAAAATGTCCGGAAAATGTTCTCTCAGAGAGTTTCGAGGTATCTCTTCATCAATTTGGTGTCAGATTTAATATTTATTGCTAAATTGTTGTAACTTGGCTAATTAACAAATGAAAAATTCAACCCCCAAAATCACTGGAGAACCGAAATTTTTTCCTGCATTTCTGGCTTGTTAAGGCGAACCATTGGCACAAGATTTTTGCAAACATAATTGTTTATTGTTCGATTGTTGCCACCTCGCTAATTAACAAATTAATAACACTCGAAATCGGTAGAGAACCGGACTTTTTTACGATATCTCTGGTTTCTTGAGGCGAACCATTGCCACAAGGTTGTTGCACGTAAATGGTTATGACAAAAGAACTACGAAATCTTCTGAAATAAATCGAAGAGCTGCTAAGCTAAGCTAAGCTAAGAGCTAAGAGCTGTTTAATATGAGTTTCAGAAAGATATGTTGTTGGAGATCTCGCAAGAGTTATTTCTGGCAAGTCCAAAGAATAAATCAAGATTCATTAAAATATTAATCGAAGTTTTAGAAGAGAATAATTTTAAATGCAAGCAATCCAATGGTGATGCGGATACATTAATAGTATCTACAGCTATAGCAGAAGCAAACAGCTCTGCCTGCGATTCAAAAGTAGCTATTGGTGCGGAGGACATAGATGTTTTAGTGATATTGGTGGCATTAGCTTTGTACGCGGTAACAACCCTAAACCAAATTATTACTAACAGTAACGATTTCGCAGGCGCAGTAGTTAAAATACGTTCGCGGAACAAAAAGAACTGAACTATTATCCTGCGTTCGCGGTAAAATTATTATTGGTTTTGAACCGTTTGTCTATACCTAAAATACCGAAATATAATAGGGATTGCGCGCTCAAAGTATGAATTAGTAATTTTCAATCAGTTCAGGATTGTTACCACGAACGAAGCTATTAAGACTCGATGACAAAGAGATATTTTACATCAAGCCACCAAAAGGTAAAACACCCGGTGCAACTTATTCATATAAAAGTTTAAATCATTCACCAGTAGTTAAAGAAAACATTTCATTCTTACACGCTATATCAGGAACTGACACAACATCTGCGTTTTATGGAAAAGGAAAGACTAAACTAGCAGGAATATTAAAAAAATCTACAGAATTAGAAGATGCTGGAAAATTGTTTAAACAACCTGATGCTCATCTACATGACCTTATGATAAATGAAATAAAATTTATTTTGGCTTTGTACGGTGCAAAAAATTATAACAAAGGATTGAATGACTTCAGATTTGAGTATTTTTGCAAAAATGTAGCATCTAAGAAGACAAAAGTACTTTTGGGCTCTTTACCACCTACTGAAGATGTAGCTGTACAACACATCAAGAAAGTTTATCTCCAATATCAATGCTGGATGGGAAACATTTTGGACCCCAGTGACTGGGGCTGGGAATTTGATACTAGGAAGAATTTTTACAAACCGATTCTGATTACTAATGAAGCTGCCCAATCTTCTCTACTAGAGGTCATATTTTGTTCATGCAAAACCACAGGCTGTGCAATAGTGTGTGGGTGCAGAAAAGCGGGATTGTATTGCCCTGAAGAATGTGTGAATTGTGCCGTGAATGATTGCACAAACTGCAAACGTGTGCTTATAGAAGATGCAGACGAAGGCGTTGATTTTGTACCTCCACCGAGCATTGACATTATCCCCCCCAACAATGTTTCTGTAGTTGACTATTTCGAAACAGATTAAATTGACGGAAGTTTTTGTGAAGACGTGCAATAAGAATCTTTGTTCAAATGTAAAGCTTATCAGTACGTGCATGGTATTTTGCCAATAAAGAGCAATCATTAATAATATATCGTTGTGTTATTTAAGTAACCTCCATTACCTACACAGTTTTAATACAAGAACAATTTATAGCCCTTGGCTATGAGTTCTGAATAGCCCCCATTGCATTACAGAAAAAATACCAGTTTCTGACCTTTGTTGGATGACAGTTATTAATTTGTTAATTAACCAGGTTGCAACAATTCAAAAATAAACAAACAATAAACAAATAAACAAAATCTGGGTTTCTAACGATTCCGGGAGTCGAGTTAATTATTTGTTAATTAGCGAGGTCGCAACAATCGAACAATAAACAATTATATTTGCAAAAATCTTGTGCCGATGGTTCGCCTTAACAAGACAGACATTTTGGAAAAAATTCCGATTCTCTAGTGATTTCAGAGGTTGAGTTTTTCATTTGTTAATTAGCCAAGTTACAACAATTTAGCAATAAATAATAAATCTGACACCAAAGTGATAAAAAGGGACTTTGAAACCCCAGAGAGAACATTTTCTAGACATTTTCGTTGAACCGCCTGTGACATTTGCCACATATTCATCTACACTCTAACCAAAATGCCCCAAAAACAGAATAAGAGACAAGTGACACTTTGTATTGAACCTCGTTGACTTTCCATGTTTTGTTGGATATCTGGTACTACGCACATTTTGTTCAACTGCCTTTTTGAAATATATTTGTGTATTTTCACTATTCGTGTCTACGACTGACCTGTTTACTTGTAAGAAGGGTGATACCCTTTCCCAGCTAGCCCAAATCACCACCAAATTTTGGGACTATCCACTAAATAGTACATAAAGGGCCGCAACTTTGCTTCACCTTCTATAAGAAAGCTTCTTACCTCCACCTGGTGAGTTTCTATTACTTTATCATTCCCAATACTTGGGTGTGACCCACTGTACGAGAAACCTACTCTAGAATATCTGTCAATTGGTTTGAACATACCGCCTCCTCCTCTGCAACTCTGCTATGTCAGTACTTTATTGCTTTATACTCTTACAAGCAATACCTCTCGACCTCCATTATGTCTCCTTTCTTAATTCATACACTGAAACACATTGACTCTACCACCTAGAGTCACACTTGATTCTACTTGGAATACCAATCACTTTTATATCTCTGATAGAAAAATTTTTACCTCACTGGTTTTTTGTTATATGTTACAGTAAAACTTCTCAATAGCAACCACTAAAATGTTTAGCACTAATTAGCCATTTAAGGGGGTGACCGGTTCTGCGGGAATATTTAAAATAAATTTTCTCGATTTTGGTGCAAGAATGTCATATTCTCGCACGCAAAATCGTTTAGACAACCCTTTAGACATACCAATCCTTATCACCGCGTTTCATTTTTTGGAATGTCTCTTAGAGCATATAAGACTAGATATATCATTCAATGTATTTTGTTATGTATAAGCTGGGTCATCACTTTTGGCGTGAAGGGAGAGGGGTAGGTACTCCATTCTCAATGGCGTATGGTTTGAAAGGGTTCATATTTATGTTTACCATTTATGGACTGTAATTTCACAATAATAATTTAGATAATTGATTCAGATGATTAATAAACAAACTTATTTAACAATGTTCTTTTTCTATTTATGTTAATCTTTCGTTATACACTGTATTATAAACAAGTTTTACAGGAAATGACTATATGTTCGTTTAGGACTGAAACCTTTTTTTTATTGTAGATAAGTTTTAAAACTGTATACTTTCAACTGAATTCGTGGTCACACAATATTTTTGTTTAGTTCAAGTAGATCATTTAGAAACTAAAATCTTTTTTATATAGAGTAAATAGAAAAATAAAAACAAATAACAATAATTTATTTCTAGTAGTAATAATATTAAATGTACATGTTTTATAATAAAATTATTAATCAATGTAATCAAAACATAGTTATTAGTTGTTCCTAGATATGTGTGTAGAAGTAAGCTATTTATAAAACAAAACAAAAAATGAAATAAACATTAATGCTACTGAATTCCCATGAAATTTATTTATTATTTGTTTAGGTCACCACTTAACAGTTAAAAACGAATTACAAACTATAAAATGGGATGAATACAGAAAAAATACATTTTATTCGCGAGACATATCATACACATTTTCAGGCAAAAAATATTCAGTTACATTTTACTGTCTATATTAGAGCACAAAACATTTTAAAATTATCACACAAAAACTTACATACTGTTACGCAGCACCCTGTAGTAGTCTGCGGCTATCATAGGAAACGTACAGATAGAAGAAGAAGTGGAATGTTACTCATCGCTCTACAGTGTGTTGCTGTCGTCATAAGTAAAAGTACAAGTAAAAGAAGACAGAATATTCGAGAAATGTCCAGAAATGTCATTACACGTCAAGAACATTCTAGATGACATTTCTAGAAGGTTCGAGAAGGTCAACAAGCTATATAAGTCGACGACCTGACGTCAGAGTTTTAGTTTTATTAGAGACGTTACACCTGAATGTTATCAGTTGTAAAGTTATTGTCAAAGTTGAATTATAGTTATTGTAAAGTTCAGTTGAAATAAATTGTGATACCAAAAACCAGCGTAACAATACTATTAATATATACACAATAGGTACTATATATCAAATCAAATCAAATTTATTCATTAAAATAATTTACATTTTTTTAACAATTTTTTAAGACCCGCCTAAACAAAGTTTGTGTGCGGAATCTTTATATTAGTTTTTTTTTACGTTTTATAAATGCTGTTTAATTTAAATCTAAGTATATACTATAGAAACAAAAACAAAGAATTTAGAATTTTAAAATACAACAAAAAAAAAGAAAAAGATAGAGAAATATGGAAATACAAAAATCAAAACAATTATAAAAATAAAAATTAGCAGAAATTATAAAAATAGCAAAAATAATAAATAGCAAAAATTATAAAAATATAAAATACAAGACTAATAAAGAAAAAGAAAAGAAAGGCTACTCTCTGATACTGAAGAATATGTAATTATGTAGCATGAAATTAATATAAAACATTAAATATTTCCTTCTTAATTTTACTGTAGTTTTTCTGTACAAATATTTTAAGTTAATTTTTTAAAGATTTGTAATATTTTTTATGTATGTAGGAATTAGGTTATATATTTTGGGGCCAAAATACGAGATAAAGTTTTGGGTGTGCATTTTTTTAAAAAGAGGAATTGGCATATGCTTATTTAGTAGAGCTCTTGTGGAAGTAGTGTGTAAAAGCTTAGGAAGTTTTTCAGTATTAGAAATTGCCCATAAAGATGTTTGGTAAATATATAGTTGTTTAATATTGAAAATGTCTAATTCTTTATATAATAGCTTTGTTGGATATCTAAGGTCCTTTCTGAACAATATTTTTAACAACGTATTCTGTGTCGAGTCCAGCCCATCGAGAGCGTTGTCTAGAAGCCCACCCCATATTAGAATGCCATATCTTAGCAGCGACTCAGCTAAGGCATTATAAATAAGTAGAAACAGTTCTTTTTTAAGAATATTTCGAATTTGATAAAATAAATATATAAGTTTTCTTATTCTCTTGTTTAAAAAAATGACATGTTCGTTCCATCTAAGATGTTGATCAACCATTAACCCCAAATATTTTATTTTATTTTCTTTTTGTATCGTTACACACTGACAAATCGGTCCTTTATTGCAGTTATGATTGTAAAGCTTTAAAATCTGTTGATTTGGTTGATCAGCATTTGTTAGTGAAAATGTAATAAATTTTGTTTTGGAGACATTGAGACTCAGAAGACTATTATCAAGCCACATCTTTATCTTACTCAAACCATCCTCAGCTTTTAGAAAGACTTCTTTCCAGCTCTCCCCCTTATAGATAATAACAGTATCACCTGCATAAGAAATAATTTTTCCTATATTTTTAATATTATAAATACAGTTAATGTATATTAAAAAAAGAATTGGGCCAAGTACCGTTCCCTGAGGCACGCCCCTACAAACGGTCATTGGGTCACTAAGTAGGCTACCAATTCTAACGAACTGGGTTCGCTGTGATAGATAGTCCCTGAAAAGGTCCAACGTTAATCCTCTCATACCTATTATTTCTAATCTTTCCAACAACAATCTGTGATCAACTGTGTCAAATGCCTTGGCTAAGTCTAAGAATATCGCTAGGCATTTTTTATTGTTGTCAATACCATTAATAATATTTTGCACAAAGTCTAGAAGCGCATCTTGACAGCAAAGAGTTTTCCTAAAACCATATTGACTTGTACTTAATATTTTGTTTTGTTCAATAAATTCAACTAACCTTTTTTTTAAACATTGCTCAAAAGGCTTTGAAATATTATTTATGACTGATATAGGCCTGTAGTTAGTGGCTAGTTCTTTTTTCCTGATTTATAGACGGGTGTTATTACAGATTCTTTAAATGATATTGGTATTTTGCCAGTGGTTAATATTTGGTTGAAAATGTGTGCTAATGGGTTTAGGATGTAAGGGTGTATATTTTTAATTGTAGTTACCGATAATCCATCCAGGCCACTTGCCGATTTATTTTTTAATAGTGATAAATGCTTTATTAATTCGTTGTTTTTAATGGGGTACATAAACAGAGAATTGCCACTAGAATTATGGATTATAGTTTTAGTAGAAGCAGTTATATTAGGACTATCAATTTTTTTATTATTTTATTACCTATTTCTGCAAAAAAATAATTAAATACATTTGCTTTAGTTTTATTACATTTAACTTTTTCTCCCTTTTCATTTATGATATTGTAACTTTCTTTTTTGTTATTTTTTTCTGTGTTAGATGCCTTTTTTACTGTGTCCCAAATTTTTTTATAATTATTTTTTGCTTTTGTAATTTCAGATTGGTAGTAATTATTTTTTACTTCTTTAATTAATTTGGTTAAAAAATTTCGGTACCTTTTGTATTCTTGCAGAAGTTCATTACTATTTTTATTCCTAAGATATTGTTTTTTTAGGTAATCTCTACGTCTTATAGATTTAATTATGCCCAAGGTAATCCGGTTTGATCTTATAATATACATGCAAGAGATAATATAAAATACAGTAAGAACCTAACTATTTGTAATAGACATATTTATTAACTTTACAAGCAGAACACAATAGCTTCTTTTGCTTCAACTGACTGATTTTGTTGAAACTTGCTGCCAACATCAACATATCCAATATATTTTTGGCCAGTTCATTCCACCCTTTGCTTAATTGCCATTTCATTCATCAAAACATTCAAAAAACCTTCTTATAACCTTTTGACTTTCTCCGCCTTTAAATTTCAATGCTCTTCAGTGAATTTTGGAGAACTATCAACAGCCTAATACCACTTTGATAAATTACGGGGATGTGGGAGACAATTGTTAAAATTTTTTCTTACATATGTATAAGCCTTCATACTGTAGAAGCTTAAAGTTAGTGCAAACGCTCTTAATTCAGTGGAGTATTTTGTTCCGGAGTGAATTTTAATTACTCTCTTGGCCAATTCCTTAGATCCACTTGCTAAAGTAGTCGAAAAAATAAACTAATTTGATCTAAAATAACATATATAAATAAAATGTTTCCTCATCATTGAAAACATTTATGAAAATTGCTGGAATTAATTCTTACATCCACAAGTGTATGTTGATAAAAGAATTATTTTTTATGTATATCCTGTCATACTATTTAAAGATTCCAATCTACTTTGAAATATATTTCTTCTTAGTTTTTAATTTTTTTTTTTTGGCACAGAATCTTCTTTTGGAGCTAATTTTCTATCAAAAAATAACTGTTTAAATATTTTTTTTGAGCATTGCTTTCCTAAAAGCATTTAGTGTAGATGAATAGGAGCTTACAAATATTGTGGTTTTAGGTGATGAGTTTATCAAATTTTAAACAATTTTTTGTTTTCTAAAGAGAGTTAAAGATTGAAGATTCCTGTCTTGCATATTTTCGTCCCTACAAATGAAATATACATAAAATGTATTCTGCAGATTTAATAATAATAATATACATTTAATTAAATTTTAAAAATTCCAACGGCTATTATTACCAGTACCTGTTTGATTTTTAAAAATATAAGATCTAATCATACCTTTTCGTTAGCCTTCTACCTTTCTTTTCCAACTTCAAAATTCCCAATGATGGAAACTGAGATAAGAGCATATTTTCTTTACTGTCGTTATTTTAAAGTCTGTAAACAATAATGTAATAATAATATTTACATGTTTACTATTTAACAAAATAAGGAAATAAGTGTGTTTTGAAAGTAACATATATATAAATATCTAATTACTTTACTTCTAGTGTTTATATGGAAAAAACTTACACATTTCGAAAGCATAGTACAGGTACAGCTTCTGGTATAGGACCTTTTATTAATCTATTGCTACCTTTATACTAATGTTCAGTTTAAAATGGTCTGAACACAGACATGTGTTGTTAGAAATGCTATTAATGCTCAAATGACAATTTGGTTGGGAGATTAGCAGGAAATCTGAAATAAGTAAAAAAAAAGATTTAAAATATTAATTGCAGTTGAATAAATTATGGGCAATACAAGAATATATCTAATCCATTTTACATTATACGAAAAGACATAAATTAAGCATTATCGCAAAGAAAACAGCTATTTTCTGTCGAACGCAACCGGTTACGATGATGCTCAAATGAAAAACATTCTACAAACATGTTTTCTTATTCACTTGCTCATTTCCCATTTTAAGTTACGTTTATGGAATATAGAACACTTACTTGTGAAACGTCAACCAGGATCCTTTTAAGAATTTATTATTGCAAACTACATAAGCTTTAGGCATGATTAGCACTTATTTTATAATAAAAATACACGTAAAAAGTTAATTGTCTTTGGGAGCCACATAAAATATCTTTTTAAAATCAAAAAGAAGACGTCAAATGAAATATCAATTATCACAAATACGCGCGTTATTTAAATTTGCCAATCATAAATCGTCGTGTTCCTAACTGGCCAATCATAATGCGTCGTGTTTCTAACACCGAAAGGGATACCCCCTCAGTACATAACAAACCAATTTAAGTAACACCTCTAGTCTTACATGCTCTAAGTGTCTGATTTATTCCACCTGACAGTTGGTTATTAACTAACCATTTGACATATTGACATATTTGACATATGACAACTAACAACGACCACAAAAAAAACAGTAACTAAAACCCAAAATCGAGAAAATAGTACAAGACATACGTTGCAGAAGGCTGTTCTCGCTCTTTCGTCGCTCGTGGCCAAATTTCGAATTCGTGCGGGAATATGTGACCTTCTGCGACTTGTATTTTAATATACTACAGTGTGTAATGTGAATAAAATAGAGCATTTGCTTTGATTTACTTGCACAAGGATACTCTTTTTATAAATATGACAAAGATATGCCTATAGTAAATTCCTAATTGTAATATATACATCGTTTATATGCTTTTTATTATAAAAATCCAATAAGATTGTCTTTGTTTACCTTTGTCATGATTGGTTTGAGGTGATGACGGCGTTTCGCTCCGTCCCGTACTCTGCTTTGTCCGAGTGAGGGCGATTACTCCTAGATGTAAAATAACACTGTTGTTGACCCTTTGTTGCATATTCTTCGATCAAAAAATATTACATCTAATAATATACTCTAAATGCAGTTGTTTAATTTAAAAATAAACGAAGGTTTCAGTGCAACAATCATACTGAAATAACTAGTATCTATGTATCAAAAGATTTAGTGAACATGACAGTATTTGGCATTTTTATTCCTTTTATTCTCAGAAATCCATGTGTACTTTTTATATTTTTTTTAAACCGAAACCTTTATCAATTCTTCTATGATACGAATACATTTTTTAGATACTTAATATATTTAAAATTGAATGTGTGAGAAGTCTGCAACAAAGTGCGTTTTTATGACTATTCTTTTAAAGCGAACGTAAACCTTAAGAAGCCAAAACTAACCCGCTAGTTAAAGGTGGCTGTACTTCCGTAACATTCTACTTTCAAATACGAAAAGTATTAACTACTTATACATTTTTATAACGTTTTTCACATTATGGACCCTTGTTACTTACTACATACCAACTGCTAACGAGTTGTTTATTTGTAACTTACTACTATTTTAATGTTTGTTTTCCTATCTTAAGTTAAAATTTTATGTATTATTAAAACAGGTGAGAATAAAAGTGGCTTATCTCCCATTTTTTTAAGTTAAAGTAAATGTTAATTGTAGATTTGTGTCGTTTTTTTTTTAAATTGTCACATCTTTTCCTTCTGGTGTCAGTTACCAGGTACTTACATGCTTTTTAAGTATCCATCATACAAAAAAATCCATACATTTTATTTTTGGTTCACAGATAACAAAATTGCACATAACTACAGTTTACTATCAATACTAATTCTGCCCTCCTAAGCCAAAAAGCTGTATCTCAGTTGAAGCGAGTTTCGAGAAAAAACACATGTTCTAGAAGTTGTTATCGCGTTCCCTCGAGACGATGAAAATAATTTAGGTACCACTAGATATGTAAATTTGCTTAGGCGAAATTTTGATATTTTTCTTAGTTCATCTGATGCGGAACGTTTTAAGCTATCTGATGCGTTAAAAAATAAAAAGTCGTTTTTTAGATACCGCTTTCTGGCTTGGGAGGTCATAATTGTATACCTACAAATTTAATAATATTAATTTTCTAATCTTCATCTATAAGTTGTGGTGAGCGAAGTATAGTTTCTACACTACTATCTTTTTGTTCAGTATCTTCAGAAGAAGATTTATCAGTTAGAGCTTCATCACCTTTCGAATCTTCATTTTGAGTATCTGGACTTAATTTTTCAGAGAAGTCATCATCTTCTTCGGCCACAGCCTTAATAATATTTACCATAGATTTATTTCTTTCAATATCATCATTAAAATATCTAATAGTGTCTTCATCAATTGTAGCCTGCTTCTTAAGAACGCATCTAATTTTTGGTTTAAACTTTTGAGTATCTTCATTTTTATTTAGTGTACTCGGTTCTTCTTCAGCCCATGGTTCATCGCACACATCTAAAATGTTTTCTGAACTGACAGTTTTACTGATTGTAATTACAGGTATTCCATCGGACCATATTGAAGATTCAGAATCTTGGCGAATATTTGTTGGAATAGGAGTATTATTAAGTATCTCTTTAATAGTATGTATTTTAATAATACCAGAATTTTCTCTAACTACTTTAGATGTAGATGGTTCGTCCCTAATAATTTCTTCCTTAATTGGAAAGGTATTTTTTATACCCGTTCTATTTCTACTTATATGTTTAGATTTTTCTTTTCTTCTGCTGTCATCCTTAATATATTTAGTTTTATTATAGTCTGAATTCTGATGAATAGTAACATCTTTAGGTGTCGACTCAGTTCTTGGACTAAATATTTCCCTGGTACTATGAATATTTCTATTAATATCAGAATTGTCTTTGTTAACTTTGTCGTTAATTTGTACATGCTTAGTTTCTGTAGTTATTTCAAAAGATTTAGTTGGCTGAATTTCTGATTTTGTTTTCTTCAGCTGTATCGCTTTCCGAGCTACATTCTGAAAATCAGTTTTTCCCCAAGAAAAGGAAGGTTTAATTTCTCTGGTTGTTGCTTTAGTTGTTAAAGTGTCATAAGGAAGGGAGTCATGTTGTTCCGTGTCCGTCCCATCTTCAGCATTCTGATCATCATCTGATGTTGAAGACTTGCGTAAAGCACGCTTGATGAATTTTGAAAAGAAATCTAGAACAAAATTTGATATTTTTATATTAGATTTATATTGGTCCAAATATATACCTTTGCCTCTAGTTTCAGTTCGTTCATCTTTATTCTTAACATCTTCTGCTTCCTGCTTCGGTGTTTCATCTAAACTTTTACCAGATGGTAAGTTTCCAATAAGTTTTTTCCATTTGTTAAAAGGAGCGTTTGATAGTTCATTGGATTCTCCAGAACCTCCTCGTCTTCTTCTGTCTGCTAGTTGAAACATTTTTCTTCTTTCTTCAGTTCGCTCTCTTCTTAACTGGATCTAAAAGTTTAAAAGACAACCTGAATTGTATATAATTCACTTCGTTGTTAACTTAAAAATATAAACCAATTATTTCAACAACAAATAGTTTCACTGGCCTTTTTTATTACCTTTAATTCTTCATTTGCTTCCCTTAGAGAGTTAGTCAATGATATCAAATAGTAGATTATCAAAATTAAAAGAACTAGCAGAGGAATAACTATACCAGGTGAAGCAATGTAGTCCAAAGCTCGTTGAAGAACTTTTGGGACATTATCTTGAATAGTGTTAGTAAATATATGAAAAATTCTTTTATATTTAGAAAAAGGACCACAATGCCAAGATGGTTTGATCCACACGACTGTATAACCCACTGGTAATACACAAAGGAATAACATCATGAGAAGTAAGTAATAGTAGAAGTTATTTGATCTAAAAATACAATAAAAAAATTTAAGTTTTGGGCTCTTGTAACAAACAATATAAATTATATAACATTTGTACCTGGAGGCTCTAAAAATTACTTCAGGAGGCACGTTGCAAGTCATAACAGCCCAAGCTTTAAAGTACATGGTAATGTATAATTTAAACACGTTGAACACTACTAATCCAGGACAAAAAAACATTCCCATCCATACCATGCCTTGGTTGTTGACAAGGCTTAAAATATTTTCTGCTACTTTAAAGTCACCATATTTTGGAAATTTCTTTTCCAGATCCCAACACCAACATCTAAAAAGTTTTAATATTATTTAGTCATAAATCATGAAGACATTGGAAAGGCTATGCAAGAGGTACATCAATCCCACTACACCCAAATCAACATGCATATACCCCAGGCAGATCTACTGATTCAGCCCTTCACCTAGTTGCTGTCCTAATAAAGAGATTCCTGGACAATAAGGAGTCCGCCGTGGATATTCTCATAGATAAAGAAGGTGCTTTTGATAAAACCGCCTTCCCCAAGATAATACACTCATTAACCAACAGGAATATTACACAGATGGCTAAACTCATAATTTTAGAACATGTGAACATAAGAGATTTGGTTGCGAGGGGATGTCCACAGGAAGAGGATATATAACCTCTACTGTGAAACATGATCCTCGACAACCTCAGTTGCCTCAATAATGATAGTACAAAATAGCGTATGCAGATGACCTGGTCATTCTGCATAGAGGAAATTTTGAGAACATACTCTGCGAAAGAATGCAAATAATTCTCAAAATTATAGAACAGTGGTGCAAGGAACATTCAGTCTATCAATCCTAAGAAGACAGAAATGATCCCAGTTGTATGGGTACCAAAAACTCAAAAGTTGACAGCTATCCGCAAACTAGAACAAATTGAAAAAGCAGCATGTTTCAAAATAACAGGAGCCGCCAAGAAAATCATATTTAGTCTCACGTCCCTTGATATATACATCAAAGACGTTGATCTGATGACAATGATACGTTTCCGCGCGGTTGGAATAGAACCTGATGTAGGTGAGGCGAGACGATTTGGTAGGAGGCACTCGATACACTCCCACTGCTTTAAGCGAACGTGGACTCCATATCCAACAAGGTTCAGGATGTGGAATTTAATCCAGATCCTTAAACTTAAACATAAAATGGACTGTAAGCAATAGCGCCAGTGTAGTTCAAACCGAGCTTACGGTGATTTTCATATCAGCAGTTTCACTAGAAGAAACATGATAATTTATACAGATAGCAGACAAGCACTACTCACCCTGTACAGACCACGAATGTACTCAGGATTAGTTATTAAATATTACGAAGCTTTGGTCGAAGTATCCATTAACCATGTGGTCACCTTAAGATGGATCAAAGGTCAAGCCACATCGAAAGGTAACCGTCTTGCTAATTCACTAGCCAAGAAGGTAGCCAACCAAATACTTTTGAAACCTGAGCCCTCTATTGGAAAAACAACACTAGTAGTGACAGACCTAATTAAAGAACATTCAAAATCCGAGGTACCCAAGGAGCTTTTAAGTTATCCTGGCAATACTACAGCAACCAAATTCTTGACTATGACAAGACACAATCTGCGCCTAATCACAGGCATTCTGATTAGTCATTGCCAAGTATGGAAGAATCTTCATATCATAGGGCTATCAGAATTCGCTCTCTACATTTGTGTTCGGAAAGTATCGGCTAACAGCGACCATTATAAGAAAAGCAGCTCTTGGCGACGTTGTAAACTACATTAAATCTGTAGGCTGGCTCACGAGATAGGAGGTGCCTATCTACTGAGAAGGATGTCCATTGGGCTAAGTGAGGTCTAAGTGCTATGGGGCAACCCACACTCCACAAGATTCAGATGCAGACAGTCATAAATTAAACAAAACAAAAAACTAGAGCAATCAATAAAGCATTAGAGGTAGTGATGTTTATTTTAAGTGTGTGCCATTGTTATGAATTAGTTTTTTATGTTATTCGCGCCATGTTTTGTAAAATTCAAGCAGTCACTTATTAAAGTGCTCTATATGTTGGAAAATGGAGGAAACGTATTAGTTCTACTCCGAAGATAGCGACTAGAAAATAAAAAAAGAAGCTATAGGTATTTCTGAAATAATTTCGACTACACAGAGTGGTTCCATTACCACAGAACATATATTAAGGTGTTTTAAAACCAACTGGAAATACTAAAAAATTTGAGATATTTACACGATAGCTTTCTGTTTTGGTTACATATTTCATGAGAAATTTTAGAAAATTTAAAATATATTGAAAAAAATTACTAAGAAAGCGGACACTCAATTAGATCAAAGTGGGGTTCCAGGGCGTCCCATTGGGATCGGTCCTCGGACCAATACTGGTAGACGTGTTATATGATGGTGTACTAATATTAGAACTCCCAAAAGAGGAACAAACGATTGCGTATGCGCTAATTGAAAAAATACCGCCGAATATCAAAGGACCGAGCGGCTACAAAAGAATGATGCTTAACGCAGTTCTGCAGTCCATCTTATTATAGGGCGCCCCTGAGTGGAATGGTATATTACACATGAAGAAATACAGAAAACTTTTTAACAGGTTGCAAAGGAGGATGCTCTTTAGGATCGCTTCTTTCTATAGAACATTATTCGGAGAAGCACTTAATGTGAGGCGTGATCTTTATACCTACTTGTAATGGAAAGGCAACACCTGTATCAAACGGGTAGAGGACATGACAAATAAGCCAAACAACAAATACTCCGAGAAATAATGGAGTCCTGAGAAGATAGATAGAACTCCAATAATAATGCGGTAACGCAATGGACCAAGAAACTCATTCCGCAAATTCCATCGGATAGGCTATTTTCTTACCCAATTTCTAAAAGGGCATATAATATATAATTTTTTCGCAGCTATACTTGGCGAATCCAGCAGGTAGAAGACGATAGTCAAAAAACATACCATTCTTAAATGCAACAAATGAACGAGCCAGGATCATCTTACAACAGGGATCAGCGAGAAACTCAATTCGGATAACATTATCGATTGTATGACGAGTAACAAATACAAGTGGAAGACAATTCACGCATTCATGAGAAATAAAGACCAAGTAAAGGGAGAAACGCCAGGTAGGACCAAGAGAGACCATCAAACATCGACGGAAGAGGGGATGTTTTAGTCGGTAGGAGCCCAGCACTATCAATCAGCGATTAAACCGGGTGATGGGTGCCCAGAATGTTTTCTTCCTTCTAAATCCCCCGGAACCTAATAATTTCTAAGGTGGAGTAGGCAGATGATATGTGCTCTACAGATTCGTCTTCTACGCAGTAGAAGTTTGTTGTAGACTTATTCTTCTCATGTGGTTACCTTGATGGCACTTTCACGTCACGAGTCCTGTAGGAATTCGTAGATCATTTCTACTCCATTTCCAAATCTGAGCAGAGGCGTTCATAGAAGAGTTAGGTTAAAACGACTTCGAATGAGTTAGCTCTAGAGAATTTCTCCAGTGGAGCATTCAACACTTTGTACATTCTAAGGTAAGTTATATGGTACGATTCTTTACTATATCAAGAAATGGTTCTGGCCGTTTACTCTTTTTTCTCTTTTAGCGAGCGCGTCAGGTATTTAAATATCTTCTACACCACTGTAACCCAGGTCAATTTAACTTTGTTCTGGTCATCAACGCGTCTTAGGGTATGTATACGGTTTCAAATTAACTTTGAGTAAAATCACTTAAAGCTTAGGGTTTTAGAAAATATTTTTAAACAGGTATATCAAGATGTTATTTTTTAATCAAAAATTATTTTAATAAATACCTATTCATAACACGAACAAAAATTCCTCTAAAAAAATCCATCCCTAAAGCGGGTACTATGGTCATAATTAGATCCATAACGGTAATACTTATTAACTCTTGGCCAAACATAGTCTCCCAACATAGATTACGAAATCTAGCTCTCGTAGTATAATTCATTCCTTGTTCAACATTTTCTGGAGGCATGTATGTTTGATCGCAAATCTCCTTACAATACGGCGATTCCGTAGTACTTTCTTCTTGCAAAGCTGTAGACGTGAAATCAAAACTTGTCGATGATGAGAAATCATAATCGAATCTATCTAAATCAGTACTATCACTGCTATTCAATAACGGGAAAATCGTTGAACTGAATTCTTCCCAAGTTGTTGTAGTGATATTATCGCTTATGCTTGTACTCTTTTCGTAAGTCATGGTTGAATTATCGTCATCTGGTAAAGAAAACAAAAGCGAAGTAAGGTAATCGGTAAGGTTAAATTCTATATCGGTCAAATTTAATTCTTGGGAAGCAAAATTAGTTGTGTTATCAATCGTGATATTTAGGGTTCCGATAATTTTTTCTTGTATAATACGATTTACAAAATATATTAAGGATGTATTTAAGGACTGAATATCCGATATAGATTCGTTGAATGTTGTTGTTATGTTCGTAACTACGAGAGATGTTATATTCGATACTAAATCCGAAAGTTGTGAAGTTAGATCAGAATAATCATTTTCTGAAATTAAATTTCTTGATAATAGGGGTTCTTTGTTTAAGATGCATCCACATTCAGTCACATCTGTGTAATCTCTGGGCGCAGCTGTAGTTGACATCGACATGGATTCGTTCAGCATTTTTGTTATATTTTTGAAAGTTTGAAGTTCTGTTGTCTAAAAATAAGGTTAATATAAAGAAAAATCTAGATAATTGAATAAAAATTACATACCATATCACCAATTTTGTCAATCAATGCAAATATTAAAGAATATAAATTTACCAAGTTTAGTACCATAATTCTGAAAAACAAAAATTTCATTAGAGGCAGACAGGTATAATGATTTACATTTATGTTTTTAATTTTGCGAGTAGGTATAATTTGCTAGTGCTGGTATTTAAGTAAGCGTAATAATAGTCAGAGTTTAAATGAACATAAATATTTTTTTAACACGGAAAATAATTGACATCGATCGACTGTACTTTATGGCTTGTTCCAACTACGGGCCGCGTTCCTAATGATGCCCGTACGGGCCATTTGATGGTATTTACTTGTAATAGATCCCATTTTGGACCGCGATTAGGATATTAGGATATGCGATATTTATTCGGTGAATTCTATTTGAAATATTTTGTAATTTTGAGAAGAACTGTTGTTTTTAGTAAATGTCAGCAAATCAGTTGTATTAGAGAACTGAAGTAGAGCTTTGCCGACATTTGGAATTGTAACTTTATTTTCTTGATCTATTGTTATTCATCCACTGCATTGTCCAATTACACATTTCCAATTCTTGCTAAGGTTTTTGTTCAATATTTTTAAACAGTACTTCGAAACACCCTGTATAAATGACATCAATTTTAATTTATGTAAATTAAAAAGACATTACCTATTAAGCACCTATTATTTAAATAACTTTATTATTATTAGGTCTTTAGTGCATATCATGAAGAAAATTAAATATTAAGTGTTTAATAGACGATTATTAGTCCAATAAATGAAGGACTAAAATGATCGAAAGCTGTAAAAAAATCGTTGATGAGTTCCCACGTAGTTCAATTGTAGGTCATCGCAAGTGTTTTTAAATGATAAAATCCCTAACGCGTTCTTGGTACCAGAAGGGGCTGAAAATGGACCCCTAAACTCTAAAAAATGGGTTTCCCGCTAATATCTGGCTAAATATGCCAATTAGAGAATTTTTGTTTGAACAAAAAATGAAGATCAGCTTATTCTCTACAAAAATGATCCCTACCAATTTTTTCACAATGCCAATATTTTTTGCAAAATCAGACTTCGAAAAATCCATAATTTTCATATTGAATAGATATGGTAGTTTCTTGCCGAATTTCCGCTCGATGTGGTTGGACATGCATTTATCTTCATCTTTTGGACTTTAGAGACCAATTGCAGATGGCGCCAGCACCTTTGCTCTTCTCGCTAAATTACGGAGTCTGTAAATGAAAATCTTGTAAATAATCGATTATTCGACAATTACTGGCGGATTTCACCTGATTTTTTTCTGCAAAGTAGCGCTTGGTCTCTCTCAATTGTATTAGCGAATGTTCTGTGCAACTTGAGTTGCAAATTTACCAGAAAATTGCAAAAATTTATTTTTCCTTGTGCCAAGGTCTTCCCAGCAAACACTTTCGATATTATTAGCTATAACTCGACTTGTTAAAAGTCAAATCTACTTATTGAGGTAATTATTACGTAAAATTAACTTGAAAAATATACCTGTACTTTAAATTTACCAAATGGTTCTTATTTATGTATAAATTTACGTACATTATACCAAGCATTCTACCTCGTACACATATCTGCTTAAAAGTAACTTTAACCAAATTAGAAAGGGGAAACTACCAACAAAAATAACCAAAAATTACCTCAAAGGTAAATTTTCTTTAAAGTAAAATTAGGTATTATAATTAGGTAGCATCTGTCGGAGTCATGTAGTTAACCTGGTATGTTATATCGGAGTATGAATGCGAATAAAAGGTTTTGCTTTTTCTGTGACAAATATATTTTTTGTTGACAAGTTATATTTATTTATATCTGTCTAAAACTAAAAATCACATGGTAACGTAATAAAAACAGAGGCAGTACACTACAAATACTCCCCCCTTAAACAAAAACAATATTATTTAATTGATTACAAAAGAGACTTTCTTTTTGGGTTTACCTGAATCTACTTCAGGGATATGTTTTGAAAGGAAAAAAGCTGGTTTAATTCTGTCAATGCTAACCACATATTCTCTATTGTCTTTATTAATTAAAAAATTCTTGTCAAAACGTTTTATAACTTTGAAAGGTCCTTCAAAAATGGGCGATAATGAACTTCGAAAACCTTCTGTTTTAATAAAAACATACTCACAGGTGTCTAACTCTGACGAAATAAATGTGGTTTGAGTTGAATGATGTCTTGGATTTGTTGGCTTAATATTATTAAAAATATCGTGAAGGCTACTTAATAAAGGGTTAATCTCAAGGACATTCTGACTTTGGACGAAAAATTCACCTGGGAGGCGTAAAGGCTGGCCATATACGAGTTCAGCCGAGGAACACCCAATGTCATCCTTAACTGCGCGGATGCCCAATAGAATTAAAGGTAATTCTTCTTTCCAATTGGTGGTGTTTCCTCTAGCTATTAGTGCAGATTTCATAGTGCGATGAAATCTTTCCACCATACCATTACACTGGGGGTAATAAGCAGATGTATGAATTTTATGACAACCAAAAAATTTTGTAAATTGTTCCATTAATTTAGATTCGAACTGCCCACCCTGGTCTGTCGTAATGGTATGAGGAATACCAAATCGGGAGAAATATTGTTGGAATAAAATTTTAGCAACATTTTCTGCACTAATATTACTAAGAGGGTATGCTTCAGGCCACCTCGTGAACCGTTCGACTACTGTCATGATATAATTGCATCCTCCTGATTTAGTCAGAGGCCCGACTAAGTCGACATGAATGTGTTCAAAACGACCTTTAATATCAAATTTGCCAATAGGGGCTTTAGTATATCTATTAACTTTAGTTAGCTGACAATTAACGCAAGATTTTGTCCATTTAGTTATGTCAGAATTCATCCGAGGCCAATAATATCTAGATCCTATTAACTTTTTTGAAGATTTAATTCCAGGATGAGAAATACCGTGAATATTCGAGAAGATAGTAAATCTAATATTTTTAGGAACATATGGACGATATTTACTTGACGAAACTTCGCACCAAAGTTTTGTTTCCAAAAGTGGTATATCTATTTCTTGTAATTTGTGATAGCTGTTATCTTTCTGACTACGCAATAATTGTTGCAACTCAATGTCATCATTTTGGTATTGTTTAAAAGACTTTATATCTAGCTGGATAAAATTCGAGGGGGTTAGTTGTGGCAATATTTCTGGGGAAGTAATTTCTTCTAACCGAGATAATGTGTCACTAACCAAATTTGATTTGCCCTCGATATGCTGAATGTCTGAAGTAAATTGAGCAATGAGTTCTAAGTATCGAAACTGACGTGGACTTTTTTCGGTTTTCGAGGTCAAAACGTTGGTAAGAGGTTTATGATCCGTAAAAACCGTAAACTGATAGCCTTCTAACAAATGACGAAAATGTAAAATGGCAGAATAAATTGCAAAAAGTTCTCGGTCGAAAGTGGAATATTTCATTTGGGTTTTTGATAACTTTTTTGAAAAATATGCGAGAGGTTCCCACGAATTATCAGAAAGTTGTTCTATGACACCACCTATGGCATAACCTGATGCATCTACTGTTAAGGACAATTTGCAGTTTGGGCGAGGGTGTACTAATAGCGATGCTTGGGCTAAACCGTTTATAGCGGCGATAAAACTATCTTCATGTCTTTCTGACCACTGTGAAATCGTCTTATCCCTCTGATTTTGTAAAGAAGTCATCAGATCGTAGAGCGGTATCAAAACATTAGCGAAATTTGGAATAAAACGATGATAAAAATTTATCATTCCAACGAAACGCTGGAGATGTTTGAGAGTCTGGGGGCGGGGAAACTTTTTAATAATTTCTACACGCTCCTCTGATGGCAGAATACCTTCCGCAGATACTAAATAACCTAGAAAGTTTAATTGAGGAACTCCAAAAACGCTCTTACTAAGGTTGAGGTTAATTCCAAAAGAATTTAGCCTTTCGAATAATATTGTTAAGTGTTGAAGATGTTCTTCATTATTTTTACTGGCTATTAAAATATCGTCTATGTAGACATAGCAAAAATCTAGGTTTTGTAAAACTTGATTAATAAATCTTTGGAAAGTTTGGGCCGCATTTCTTAACCCAAACGGCATACGAAGGAACTCGAATAATCCAAAAGGTGTTATAATATCGGTTTTATGAATATCTTCCTCTGCCATAGGGATTTGGTGATAAGCCCTAACCAAATCAATCTTTGAAAATATGGTACAACCGTGTACATTTATGTTGAAATCCTGTAAGTGAGGAAGTGGATACCTATCCGGTATAGTGACATTATTTAGTTGTCTGTAATCTCCGCAAGGACGCCAGTCACCTGGATCTTTTTTGGGAACCATATGTAATGGTGATGCAACAGAAGATGAGGATGGCCTACAAATGCCTAAACCTACCATTTGTTCAAATTCTGCTTTTGCAATATTATATTTTGAAGTATTAAGACGTCGAGCGTGCGACGATGGTAAGTGACCATTTGTTATAATTTGATGTTTTACAGTATGTGTGATAGGTAAGGAATAGTTCGGAGGAGAAGTTAAATTAGGGAAATCCTGAATAAGTTTAGCGAATTCATTTTCTATGGTTAAAATTTTTGGGGATAAAGGGATATTATTTTCAGAGATAAACCCGCTTACCGAAAGTTTCGTTTCATTGTCAATTAAACATTTATTTTTTAAGTCAACTAATAACCCAAAATAAGAAAGAAAATCTGCACCAATGATAGGGTGCGAAATATCGGCCACCGTAAAAACGAAAGGAAAAACTCGTCTGAGGCCTAAATTAACCTTAAGGAATTGTTTTCCAAATGTATTAATGGTGGAACCATTCACTGCTGTAAGAAATAGATCATCTGATTTTTTAACATTTTTAAAAACATCACGAGGAATGACTGAAATGTCAGCCCCTGTATCGATTAAAAAATTAAATTTATTATTTGCGTCAAAAATAAATAAGCGACGGTTTACATTTTTTGTAGATCCACTCGCTACCGCCGAAGCTTTGGATAAAATGCACCAAGGTCCTCCGCATCTGATAGCATTCTTTTGAAATTTTTTGTGATAATAACAAATTTTCAAGTTATTTACTGACTGTTGAGATCGGTTTGGAGATTTGCTCCTAGAGCGATTCCCGTGTCTACAGAAATCACATGTACTTTCATTAATAGTACTAAAACAATGAGAAGGACCTGGGGATTGGAGAGAATTAATCTGTGATTCTAGAAAATTTTGTTTATCGAAAATAGTTTGTAAAAGTCTACTACAATTGATAGAAAACTCACTAAATGCTTTGGTCAATTCAGTAATGGAATCTAATGAACTATCTGGTTTGACCTGAGACCCTGAATTGTTGAATGTAAACGGTGGAAAATCATGTATTGAACTAATATTCACCGGCTTATAGGTCTCCCAAATCTTGTCCGCTAAGTCGAGAATATCATAGAGAGTATCTTTACCAGAAGCTGTAATAGCAACTAAAATTGTTTTTGGTAAGCGTCGCTTCCAAAGTTTTATCAACAAATCTTGGCTGACCATTTGAGAGTCTCCAACCATACCTAGCATTTCTCTATAAAATTCTGATGGTTTTCTATCACCTAGCTCGGAATTTGATAGGAGTTCATCTAAACGTTTTTCATCGCTTAAAGTTAAACGAGAGATAATGGTTTCTTTCAAAATTTTATAGAGATTTTCTTGCGGTGGATTAGTTATGACATCGTAAATGGTTGAAATAATATTAAAAGGTAAATTAGAAATAATGTAATTGTATTTAGTTTTGTCTGAAGTTATCCTTGATAAAGCAAATTGTGATTCAACTTGTGTAAACCAAATTTCTGGATTTGGGGTCCAAAAGGGTGGTAATTTTAAAGAGGAAAGTGTGCGTTCAACATTGACAGAATCACCTTTCCCTGAAATATCTTCAGTTTGTGACATTATATAAATTAGTTAAATTTAAATAAAAATGGTTTTAACGATATTGAATTGAATATCTAATATTAGGTACTTATCTACTGCTACTAAAATACTTAAATTATTTGTCTTGTTAGAATTGGTACAGGATATATCTTGAAGTCAGGACAGTATATGTTGAACCATGGATAGAAGATGGGGTCATTTACAGGAACTCGTATTGATCGGCTAGCAAAATTCTTTAAATTCTTACAGAATTTTGTAAAAATGGGAATACGTTCGGGGTCACCAATTTGTCGGAGTCATGTAGTTAACCTGGTATGTTATATCGGAGTATGAATGCGAATAAAAGGTTTTGCTTTTTCTGTGACAAATATATTTTTTGTTGACAAGTTATATTTATTTATATCTGTCTAAAACTAAAAATCACATGGTAACGTAATAAAAACAGAGGCAGTACACTACAGCATCTACCAGTTTGGCATCTAAAAATCGTCTTTATAGTAGAATATCCTACTAGGTAAATTTGGTTGAACATTTTTCGTAACTTTATACCTATATAGTAACCTATTTGGATGCTTTATTTACTTTAATTTAAAGTAATATTAGGTCGATATTGCAGAAAAATTATACCTTGTTTTTCTACTTAATTTCAACCAAATAGTCGGTTACTCATTTAGTTGAGCTAAAAGTCATCCTGAATAAATAAATATTAACTTTAGTGTAGCAATTACCTGAAAAATCTACTACAAAGTAATTTCGACTATTTAAATTTAAAACCTGCCATACATAACCTATTTGGAAAATTTATATTATTTAGGTTATTTTAACAATTAGGTTGTTTACTTACTGTCTTCGTCATTATTCTTAAGAATTTCGGCCATTTTAAAAAATCGTTACAATGGTAAACTTAATTTTCTTGCCTTATAGATAGAGCTATAAATAAATGCAAAAAGTAATACATAATACACTTTCGATTTTTTTCGTAAAGTCAAACGTTTAAAATCTCAAGTGCAGTTTAACGTGAAAAATAAACAAATTACTCCAGTATCCAGTAAATTGATTTGTCAACGCACGTTAAATAAAAATTTACACTTATATGGCTGAAATTTACTAATAGGTAGCATTTCCAAAAATAGGATGACCTAAATATGTTACATTTACCTACAGGTAAATTCTTGATAAAACATACAAGTTATTAATTCTTTAAATAGGTAAAGTTAACTAACATGTCGTTATCTTTAAGGTAATTCAACTTAGTCAAAAGCTATTTGTAAAATACGTAGATTTCCATAGTCAAATTAATGAAGCAGTCTCTAAGTATTGTTGAAAAAAACTTTGACCGCTTTTTTAAATATTTTTGGCAAACACAAACTGACTTCAAGTCACATGGAATTGTAGCTACGGGTTTTCTTATTGCGATGAATTTTAAATCATCAAAAAATATCAATTTTTTCCCGACATATGGAACAATTCGTCCGCCCGCTTACACGTTAATTCATAGAAAGTGGAATTCCTGCAGGTAGAGCAGTAGCTGAAATGAGGGGACATTTGAGTGCCATTATCTCGAAAACTATTATATTTTAGAAGAAAATGATAAGGGCCATTTTTGTAGATAATGAGCTGATCTTCATTTTTGTCTGAACAAAAATTCTCTAATTGGCATATTCAGTCAGATATTAGCGGGAAACCCATTTTCCAGGTTTTAGGGGTCCATTTTCAGCCCCTTCCGCTCTCAAGAACGCGTTAAGGATTTTCTCGTTTAAAAACACCTGCCATGACCTACAAATTGCGCTATGTGGGAACTCATCAGCGAATTTTTTATAGGTTTGACCCTTCAGTTACTGGACTATACATATATAATAATAATATAATAATAATAATAATTGAACGTCTTTATTAAAATTTTTGAAAGTTACAAAAATACAATGTAAGGGCGAGATTTAACCTACAGCTATTCTTCCATCTAACCCTTATAGTAACGGGATCGATAAAAAATATTAAAAAAAAAACTATAATACACTCTAATAAAAATAAAAAAAAAACACTTAACTAAACTGTTAATGCAAATAAATAATAATTGAATTAATATTAAATTAAATTAAAAGTACACAATTTTTATACACAATTTAATTTGATCATCGTTGTTGATGAAGCGGGATATTTTTGAGCTTACGCTTGAAACCAGTACGACTAATGGGTATTCTTTAAATCAGTAATTCTCAAACTTTTTTGGTGACGGAACCTTTTTGAAGAGAGAAATATTTGATGGAGCCCTAAACACATTTCCAAAAAAAAGCCTTTGTGCAAAATCCTCCTTGCTCTAGCCTCTTGCCAGGTCCTCCTGTTTTTTTGCGGAGCCCCTACAACAAAATCCTCAAAATCATATCATCCTTCTGGCCTCTAAAAAAAAAGAGCCTCATACCAAAATCATATACTCCTACGTCTTCCTGACTTCTAAAAAAAAAGGTCCAAGTTCCCTAAGTCCCGTTGCAACGATAGGTACTGCTTTTGTTTGTTTTTTGTTATGACTATTATTTTCTTCGCGGACCCCCACAAAGGTTTTGCGGAGCCCCAGGGCTCCGCGGACCACACTTTGAGTAACGCTGCTCTAAATAATTGTATAGCCCATTGTAATATTTAACAGCACAGTACGAGAAACTATGATCAAAAATAGCATGTGTGTGGCGGGGCATTGTTAACGTGGATTGCTCGCGTACTCCAATATTATGTATTTGATTTCTGTAAATTAATCTACGAGAGAGATATATTGGACTTTGAGTGTGTATTATTTTGTGCACAATAGCAAATGATACTTATACAGATTACTCATATTTGGCCACCGAAGTTCTTTAAAGTTTTGGGAAATATGATCATATTTGCGTAAACCAAAAATATATCAACAACATGTATTCTGAATTTTTTGAAGCCTTCTAGATGTTATTGAATCTAGAAAAGGATAAAAATTATATCACAATAAGAAATTTTGCTAAGGATTAGAGTATTTTTTCATATTCATTGAGAGCAAATCTTTATTAGCGTATAGAAGTTTGAGAGTTAGATAACATTGAGTGGACAAACTGTTGATATGTTCAATAAATCGCTACGTGTACCATAGGAATTGTCTCATCGTCAAGTTTTACGGAAAAATTATTTTTAATATAAGTTCGAGATTGGACATTAAACAATATGATTGATTTAGATTTAGATGGATTTAAATGCAGATTATGATTCAAAGGAAATGTTTTTATTCTAGCTAGGTCCTTATTAACCGCTTTACTTGCTACCACTGCATTAATGGAATGAAATGAATGGTGTAGTTGGGTATCGTCAGCAAAAAACTGGATTTTATATGTCAGAGTTTGTTCACACAAGTCTGACGTATACAGAAGAAAGAGTAAGGGACCTAGGATAGAGCCTTGTGGTACGCCTGTTTTTATGGACTCAAATGCAGATGACTGATTATTTATTTGAACTTTTTGTGAACAAATATTAAGATTAGATTTAATAAAATTAAGAGATTTGTCACTCAAACCATAGTAACTACATTTAGAGATTAAGAGCAGATGGTTGAGTATGTCGAATGCTTTACTATAGTCAAGCAACACAAGAGCTGAAGCTTGACTATCATCCAATCCAGTTATTAAAGAATCAGTTAAGTGACATAGAGCCGTGGTCGTACTGTGTCCTTTCCTAAATCCCGATTGGTATAAGTGAGAAAGCTATAAATCTGTTTATTACGCAATCTTCTCTAAAACTTTAGATAGAACCGGGAGCAAACTTATAGGCCTCAAATAGTTGAATGATAGAGGGTTATTTTTTTTAGCCACTGGTATAACAACTGCTTTTTTCCACTGATCAGGAAAATAACCTTGTTCTAAACAACAGTTAATAATATGTATAATATACGGTAAAATGACTGGCATTCATAATTTAAGCATATCCAGAGAGATGTTATCTACTCCATTGGCATTCGATTTAACTTCAATAAGTGTTTTCAGAACAGCATCCACGTCTACAAGACTAAATGTAAAATTATTATTATTAATATATTTATGAGTACGGTAATAAGCCGTTTCACTACACTGGACAAGGAGTCCAATAACTCGTGAGGTGTCATTGTTTTTTGAAACTTGCATATTCATTGTTTTTAAAGTTTTAAAGAATTTTGACACTCCCTGTCCACTTACGTAACGTAAATATGCAGCTTTTTCATTTTTTGTAGAAGCAACAGCAAAATTTCTAAGGCATTTGTAGTGATCCCATGCTTTAGGCGTTTGAATACGTTCTTTGTAAATATTTTTTAAATTTTCCGTTAAGCAAGGAGCGTAAGGTTTGCTAACTTTAACAGTTCTGTAAAGACCGTGAATATCAAATAGCTGGGTAATAGTGTTAGAAAGAAATCGAACTTTACTTTCTATATCTCTTATAGAGATTAGGTCATGCCAAGGAAAATTAGATAGGTCATTGTTAAAACAGTCAAAATTGATTTTTTTAAAGTTTGTAGAAGTGACAAATTTTTGTTGATTACGAGTAAAATCAAATTTTATGACGCAGTAAGCAAAGGGGTGATTAGAAAATAGGTCAGCATTTAGAGTTCTACTAACTAAACAAATTTTTGTGAATTATCAACTTAAATAGGATCTTGAAGTGTTGCCGAAGTTGCTGTAATTCGTGTAGGTTTAGCTATTACTTGAATCAATCCGTATGCTTCAAAACAATGGTTAACATTGTTATTGCTGTTAGTTAAATCTACGTTTACATCACCCATAACGACGATATTTTTAAACTGAGGAACTATTGAAGTCAACATATCATCTAGTAAGTTAATAGAACAAGGAACAGAACCCTTAGGAGGTCTATAAAGAATGCCTACTGACACACATTTGCAATTTATTTTTAGCTTAACCCATAAATATTCCAAGTTAGAAGATTCTTCAGATGTTATAACTTGACAATAATACTTACATTTAACAAAAATTCCTACTCTACTCCCACGATTTTTACGCTCATGTCTAAAGAAATTATATCCATCAATGTATATAAAATTAGATGGTATATCGGCTTTAAGCCATGTCTCAGATATCAAAATCGTTATCACATACGAGAGTACAGAAATCATTAAAACCAGCTAAGATTAACCCCATTTTTAGAGTAGATTTATTATTTTTACAATTTTTAGTCGTATTTAACATTATTTTTAAATTATTTAAAAATTTATTTAATACTTGACAATTATTTATATCTTTTGCAGTATAGTTACAATCGTAGCTGGTTTTGTGTCTGTTGTTATGAGATACACAGATTAAACAATGCTCTTCAGTACAAATGAGACAAATTATTTTAGTAGAGGTAGAATTATTTTGAATATGACCTTTTTATTCAAAAATATTCGTCATTCTATATACACAAATGTTTTATTTAAAAGATATTTTCTTAATTGGGGGGAAACTTCTACAATTAATTCACAGGATTTTCTTTGAGAATATTTTAAAATCGTCACTATTTTAAGATCTAAAGCTGTAAATGTATCCATTTCATTTAGGGAGAAAATATTATCAGCAATTTCTTCATGAGAAACTTTTTCATCTACGTCCACGTTTTTAATAAAAAGGCGTGGATTAAATTTCGTAGGGATACTAGCAGCATATTTGGAACCGAATTCTTTAATAATTGACACTTTTAATTTTTCTAGGGACGATTCATTGTTACAATTAATCAGTTAACCATTTTTCGTTTTCTTCGTATTATTTAAATTAACAGGGTTAATATGTTTTTGAATATCTTCTAATATATTATCAGTTTTGGAGTTCCCTTTATTAGTACTTTTTATTATCAGACTAGAAGAAGATAATTGAGTATAAGTCACTGGTTTTTTTGCAACATCGCTGTAAAAAACAGAACTGTTCGTACTAGCTATGCTATAGGAATACATTCCTCGGTATTTCAGGCCGAGGTATATGCAATTTTGCAATGTGCAAAAACGAACAATGAAAGAGCTGTAAAATCAGCATATTCAAATAATGTCAGACAGCCAAGCGGCACTTAAGGCCATATCGAGTCAGAAAGTTACGACGAGGCTGGTATGGGAATGCATGGAAGAACTAACAACACTGGCAGACCGAAATAGAGTAAAACTATTTTGGGTGCCAGGTCACAAAGGAATCGAAGGCAACGAAAAGGCTGACGAACTTGCAAAAAGAGGGTCAGAAGAAACACCGGAACCAGACACAAACCCAGGAGTACCAAAAAGTACAGTCCGGGGTTTTATAAATGACTGGATTCGGGAAAAACATATCAACTATTGGGGAAGCACCCCAAAACAGGCACATGGAAAAGCGTTCATATGCAAACCATGTCCCAAAAGAACTGGAGAACTACTCTTAATGAATAGGAACCAGTTGAAAGTGATAACAGGGTTAACAGGGTTTATGACTGGGCACGCCCCAGTAAAGGGACACTTGAACAAAATTGGCATGTACAATGGGAACTCATGTGCCGACTATGTCACAAGAAACCAGAAACGGCCAAACACATACTGTGCGAATGCGAAGCTCTAGATCGCAAAAGGCAGGCTCTTTTTGGACAACCCCAGGTTGATCCAACAACGTATAGAACCCACTCACCCAAGGATCTGTACAAACTTGTACAAGGTACAAAGGTGATAGAGTGAGTGCTATGAACTAACATGTGGTAAAACACAATAAGCCAATAGGGTTCAGTGTTATTCGGAGACACATAGTCAGTCAAGCCCAGGGAAAAAAAAAACTATGAGCAAAAAAGTTCGACATCGGTACGGCATGTTTTTCGGATGAGTTGATTTTATCTTTGAGTAGATTAATATTTAAATTTCAATAAGATCATTTAAGTGTTTATTTTCTTGTTTTAAATATTCAAGAAAAATTACTTTTTGTTTAAGGTCAGGCAAATTGTCCGATGTAGAATGACCATCATTATTAAGTAGACATGACTTACATTTCCACTCCCATCTATCTGCTAAAAACACCTTTGCAACTGCTTGAAAACACTTGATATGAATTACAACATCACACTTATCATTTGCACACTTTAAACCACTTTTTCTTATGAACAAACAGCACACAATTTATCAGAGCGATCCGACAACAGGTCTGTATCGCCTGCCATCACTACAACTACTATAGATTACATTAATTTGAATTTACGTTAATCAAAAAGACATAACCTCTTAACCATCCAATAGGTAGATTCCTCCCAAACACTAACCTATTTAAGGGCTGATAAATAAAAATTTATTTCAGTTTAACTTTCGTATCCTTGTAAATTAAGCATGGATACCGTTGAAAGTATCAGAAGTGTTCGAGGTCATCCTTAAATTATTTATAAAGGGTATAAGTATTGTTTAAAAAGAATGAACAAACACTATAGCAAGAATTGGAAATGTGTAATTGGATAATGCAGTGGACGAATAACAACAGATCAGGAAAATAAAGTAATTCACATAAACACACAGACACTTGTGTAACAATTACAAAAATGACAGCAATCCCAAAAATGTTTAAGACAGAATTTCACCAATCCATTGATGCAGGTTTAGAATTCGTTATAAAAATGCCAGATTTTGAAAATATCAAATCATCCTTGTACCGTCAACGCAATAATGCATTAGGAATATCGTTATTGCCGAAAACCCAAAACATTGTAATTCCCGTTTGTCTAAAAAACGGAAATTTCTTTGCTTTCGATGAAGCCACTATTTTTTTTGTGTCATCGGCATCAACTGCTACGGTTATTAGCCTCGTGTTATGTGTAGGCTTCGTTACTGTTTCCCAGCGCCACTTTAGGAACGGTACTGTTAATTAGTACCCAACAGTGAATGGTCGAGTGGGGAATTCCACCAAGGCATCAGAATTAATTTTAAATAATTAAATTAAATGAAAAAATTTCGGCCAACGGTGAGATTCGAACCTGGGACCCTTGGATTCACAGGCAGAGACTCTACCACTGAGCCACCCACCCCGTTTATAAGCCACTATTAGAATAATTGGATTTGGAAGTGGTATTGGCATAAAAATCCTAGCATCAAGCAAAACTATTTTTTGGGATAAAACTTTTAAAAGTTTTATTTCTTAATTTGATCAACTTTACACTTTCCATGTGGATTTGAAAAGTAAGTGAAATGGTGACATGGGTACATCCAGCACTATACACATTGTTACCAAACAGAAAAAAAAAACATTATGTCGAGTAATTTACACTGATGAAAAAATATTTACCAGATTTTAATGCAACAAACATAAAAATAGATTTTGGGACGACAGCAATATCTGCCTATAGATAAATGTTTTACCGATTGTCAACTTAAAGGCTGTAGTTTCTATTTCAACCAAGCATTATGGCGACATGTTCAAGATTTGGGACTTGCAACAAAATATAGAGAAGATCCAGATATTAAAAGGCATATAAAGCTTACAGCTTCTTTATCACATTTGCCTCTGGAATTTACCGACGAGGGCTGGTTATATATAATGTAGTGTGGTCCCGCTAATCAGAAAATTAATGCATACAACGCTTATTTTGTAGCACAGTGGTTAGCCAATGCAACCATCCAGGACATGTGAATTTGTCACGGAGAACGCCACAAAAAACAAATATTTGTGAATCCTGGCATAGTCGCCTCAATAGGACAATTGGAAAATCGAATCCTAATATAATTCAATTGATTCAAGCTTTGAAAAAAGATTCATAACATTACGATATAATTCAACAGACTCGAAAACAATATAGCTCCGAAAAAAAACGTGTTTCAAGGTACATTAAGGTGATTACAGCACCCCGTTATAATTTTCGTACAAGGATATCTCAAAAAGTGATTTTTTTAAAAAATTAAAATTTTGGCAAAATATATTAGGCCATAATATCTAGAATATGCATATATTTTAAAGTTTTAATTCCTTCCAGTTTCAGAGAAAAAAAATCAAAGGGCTTTAAATTTTGAAATATAATGAAAATAAATGCATTCCTCAACAGCACTATTCTTAATATAATCCCTAAATTTAAGCTCTTAATCTTTTGTTAATGGTTTTTTAAAATTCGCCGAAATTAGTGGCTAAAACGCCTTGTTAAGTGCTATTTTATGGTTTAAACTGGTGTAAACTGGTGTAAATCGTTGCAAGAAACGAATGATGACTCAAAGTGTACGATACGATAGTTACAGACGCGTTACACTAGAAAGAAGCACTTAACGAGGCGTTTTAGCCACTAATTTCGGCGAATTTTAAAAAATCATTAACAAGAGATTAAGAGCTTAAATTTGGGGATTATATTAAGAATAATGCTGTTGAGGATTGAATTTATTTTCATTATGATATTCCAAAATTTAAAGCCCTTTGATTTTTTTTCTCGGAAACTCGAAGAAATTAAAACTTTAAAAAATATGCATATTCTAGATATTATTGCCTTATTTATTTTGACCAAATTTAAATTTTTTAAAAAATTTACTTTTTGAGATATCCTTGTCCGAAAATTATAAGGGGTTGCTGTAATCACCTTAATGTAGACAGACGATTAAATAAAATACTTATTACATTAAGGGAAGATCAGAATGTCGACAAAGCTCTTCTTCAGTTGTCTAATACAATTGATTTCTAAAATGCTGACATCGATTTACAATACATTTATTTCGAATAGAAAAGTTGTACTTAATAATTAATAATAAAAGTATATTTTTCCTAGTAACCGTTGCATATATTTATTTGTCCACGACCACTTAATAATAAATCAATATTCTACCTACTAACTAAGAGCATATAGTACCCATATATCACGGAGTGAATTATGATAATTCACGCTTTTGTAATTCTGGCACATTCCGATAGATAACTAAAGATAGGCGATACTTTTCATAACGATATTTTCTAGTTCGAAAAATCGAAAAATCGAAAAATCAAAAAATCGAAAAATCGAAAAATCGAAAAATCGAAAAATCTAAAAATCGAAAAACCGGAAAATCGAAAAATCGAAAAATCGAAAAATCGAAAAATCGAAAAATCGAAAAATCGAAAAATCGAAAAATCGAAAAATCGAAAAATCGAAAAATCGAAAAATCGAAAAATCGAAAAATCGAAAAATCGAAAAATCGAAAAATCGAAAAATCGAAAAATCGAAAAATCAAAAAATCGAAAAATCGAAAAATCGAAAAATCGAAAAATCGAAAAATCGAAAAATCGAAAAATCGAAAAATCGAAAAATCGAAAAATCGAAAAATCGAAAAATCGAAAAATCGAAAAATTAAAAAAATCGAAAAATCAAAAAATCAAAAAATCGAAAAATCAAAAAATCGAAAAATCGAAAAATCGAAAAATCGAAAAATCGAAAAATCGAAAAATCGAAAAATCGAAAAATCGAAAAATCGAAAAATCGAAAAATCGAAAAATCGAAAAATCGAAAAATCGAAAAATCGAAAAATCGAAAAATCGAAAAATCAAAAAATCGAAAAATCGAAAAATCGAAAAATCGAAAAATCGAAAAATCGAAAAATCGAAAAATCGAAAAATCGAAAAATCGAAAAATCGAAAAATCGAAAAATCGAAAAATCGAAAAATCGAAAAATCGAAAAATCGAAAAATCGAAAAATCGAAAAATCGAAAAATCGAAAAATCGAAAAATCGAAAAATCGAAAAATCGAAAAATCGAAAAATCGAAAAATCGAAAAATCGAAAAATCGAAAAATCGAAAAATCGAAAAATCGAAAAATCGAAAAATCGAAAAATCGAAAAATCGAAAAATCGAAAAATCGAGAAATCGAAAAATCGAAAAATCGAAAAATCGAAAAATCGAAAAATCGAAAAATCGAAAAATCGAAAAATCGAAAAATCGAAAAATCGAAAAATCGAAAAATCGAAAAATCGAAAAATCGAAAAATCGAAAAATCGAAAAATCGAAAAATCGAAAAATCGAAAAATCGAAAAATCGAAAAATCGAAAAATCGAAAAATCGAAAAATCGAAAAATCGAAAAATCGAAAAATCGAAAAATCGAAAAATCGAAAAATCGAAAAATCGAAAAATCGAAAAATCGAAAAATCGAAAAATCGAAAAATCGAAAAATCGAAAAATCGAAAAATCGAAAAATCGAAAAATCGAAAATCGAAAAATCAAAAAATCGAAAAATCGAAAAAAAATTTGAAAAATCTAAAAAAAATCGAAAAAAAAAAAACGAAAAATCGAAAAAAATCGAAAAAAAAACGAAAAATCGAAAAAAAAATCGAAAAATCGAAAAAATCGAAAAAATCGAAAAAATCGAAAAAATCGAAAAAATCGAAAAAATCGAAAAAATCGAAAAAATCGAAAAAATCGAAAAAATCGAAAAAATCGAAAAAATCGAAAAAATCGAAAAAATCGAAAAAATCGAAAAAATCGAAAAAATCGAAAAAATCGAAAAAATCGAAAAAATCGAAAAAATCGAAAAAATCGAAAAAATCGAAAAAATCGAAAAAATCGAAAAAATCGAAAAAATCGAAAAAATCGAAAAAATCGAAAAATCGAAAAAATCGAAAAAAATCGAAAAATCGAAAAATCAAAAAATCGAAAAATCGAAAAATCGAAAAATCGAAAAATCGAAAAATCGAAAAATCGAAAAATCGAAAAATCGAAAAATCGAAAAATCGAAAAATCGAAAAATTGAAAAATCGAAAAATCGAAAAATCGAAAAATCGAAAAATCGAAAAATTAAAAAAATCGAAAAATCAAAAAATCAAAAAATCGAAAAATCAAAAAATCGAAAAATCGAAAAATCGAAAAATCGAAAAATCGAAAAATCGAAAAATCGAAAAATCGAAAAATCGAAAAATCGAAAAATCGAAAAATCGAAAAATCGAAAAATCGAAAAATCGAAAAATCGAAAAATCGAAAAATCGAAAAATCGAAAAATCGAAAAATCAAAAAATCGAAAAATCGAAAAATCGAAAAATCGAAAAATCGAAAAATCGAAAAATCGAAAAATCGAAAAATCGAAAAATCGAAAAATCGAAAAATCGAAAAATCGAAAAATCGAAAAATCGAAAAATCGAAAAATCGAAAAATCGAAAAATCGAAAAATCGAAAAATCGAAAAATCGAAAAATCGAAAAATCGAAAAATCGAAAAATCGAAAAATCGAAAAATCGAAAAATCGAAAAATCGAAAAATCGAAAAATCGAAAAATCGAAAAATCGAAAAATCGAAAAATCGAAAAATCGAAAAATCGAAAAATCGAAAAATCGAAAAATCGAAAAATCGAAAAATCGAAAAATCGAAAAATCGAGAAATCGAAAAATCGAAAAATCGAAAAATCGAAAAATCGAAAAATCGAAAAATCGAAAAATCGAAAAATCGAAAAATCGAAAAATCGAAAAATCGAAAAATCGAAAAATCGAAAAATCGAAAAATCGAAAAATCGAAAAATCGAAAAATCGAAAAATCGAAAAATCGAAAAATCGAAAAATCGAAAAATCGAAAAATCGAAAAATCGAAAAATCGAAAAATCGAAAAATCGAAAAATCGAAAAATCGAAAAATCGAAAAATCGAAAAATCGAAAAATCGAAAAATCGAAAAATCGAAAAATCGAAAAATCGAAAAATCGAAAAATCGAAAAATCGAAAATCGAAAAATCAAAAAATCGAAAAATCGAAAAAAAATTTGAAAAATCGAAAAAAAATCGAAAAAAAAAAACGAAAAATCGAAAAAAATCGAAAAAAAAAACGAAAAATCGAAAAAAAAATCGAAAAATCGAAAAAATCGAAAAAATCGAAAAAATCGAAAAAATCGAAAAAATCGAAAAAATCGAAAAAATCGAAAAAATCGAAAAAATCGAAAAAATCGAAAAAATCGAAAAAATCGAAAAAATCGAAAAAATCGAAAAAATCGAAAAAATCGAAAAAATCGAAAAAATCGAAAAAATCGAAAAAATCGAAAAAATCGAAAAAATCGAAAAAATCGAAAAAATCGAAAAAATCGAAAAAATCGAAAAAATCGAAAAAATCGAAAAAATCGAAAAAATCGAAAAAATCGAAAAAATCGAAAAAATCGAAAAAATCGAAAAATCGAAAAAATCGAAAAAAATCGAAAAATCGAAAAATCGAAAAAAAATCGAAAAAAAATCGAAAAAAAATCGAAAAAATCGAAAAATAAAAAAAAAATTGAAAAATCGAAAAATCGAAAAAAAAAAATCGATAAAAACGAAAAATCGAAAAATCGAAAAAACAACAGTTAGTTACCTATGTTTAATAAAAACTTTCCATTCACACTTAACTTTTATTTAATAAAGAAACCATAATGGTCGTGGACAAAGTATAGTATTAGACTCGCAATTTATGGCCATTATTCACTCGGGTGACTTGCGCCCCTCGCCTACGGCTCGGGACGCAAACGTCACCCTGCGTGAATAATGGCTACCATAAATTGCTCGTTTAATAATATACTATTAAATATGGCCGTTGTTATGTATACTTGTAAACAAAATTTAAATTGAAGGGTTATCGGCTGGGAATTGGAATCTGATTTTCATGAAAAAAGGTCGCAGCCCGTAGTGACATTATTTCAATGGGAAGGCCCGAATTGAGAATACACCGTGCTATATCTAGAATCTACCTCAATCAAATACTTAGGTCTAGTTATCGATCGGCACCTTAGATGGGATTTACAGGTAACATCAATAGCTCAAAAACTAAGAGACTTATTATTTAGATTCAGGCATCTAAGAGAACATCTTGACATAAAACACTTAAAAACAATATACTACGGACTAGTACAATCGCAATTATCATACGGCATTCTAGCATGGGGCGGGGTGAGTGATTATTATCTCGAACATTTAAACGTATTACAAAAATGGATACTTAAGCTGATTTACAACAAACCTCGTTTGTATTCAAATAATAGTCTATACCAAGAGTCTGGTGTACTCGATACTAGGAAATTATTTTGTTTAGAAATATTATTAAAAATCAATAAAGGGAATATTAAAATTTTAAAAAATAAACATGTTTATGGAACAAGAAAAATAGTATACAACATTCCACGCTGCAATAAGACTATTGGGCAGAAACATAACAATTTTTTAGCACCTAAGTTATATTCGCTTCTACCCGAAACAATAAAAAATGAATTTAAATATAGTTCTTACAAAACCAAAACAATTTATTTAATAATTTATTACACTAAAAAATTTTGACTATAAAATTTGCCCAATTTCGACTGAACCCTGATTTTGACTCTTCTCAATATTGTTTTAATTCCTGATGTAGATATTTACATTGTATTTAAGTTTATATTTTTATTGTAAATAAGTGTAATTAATATGTATACTGGATTAAGAATTCTTTGTTAATTTAATAGCGCGTATAAGAGGTATTTCTACTGCTTCTGTGGTGTAACCTGTTTGTTTATTGTAAAGAAATTTTGTTAATTACGTGTCTACTGTATTATTTTTTATCAGTAAATAAAAACTTTATTATATAGAAATTGAAGGCTTAAGAGATGACAGAACGCCGTTAAGGTAACAACGGCTCCAACGCTGTTGCCGTTGTTAAAAATACAAAGCATTTTGAACATTTAAAATAAAAAATAAGCTAGGTAGGATACTTTTTTTGATATAGGTAAATATAGCCAAATCCACTTATTTTTTGGTAATCTATTTGAGGAAGAATTTATGACATACCTTTTTGAAATACCCTATATACATTATACTTTTGTCATTTATTAATTAATATAATTAGGTCAATCAAATTGTTCAAAAACAGAATCACCTTAGACAGTTTTTATATTCTCCATTTATATTAAATTAATTAATTGAATCGAAAAGTATCCTGTTATAGGTAAACCTTATAAGTAAAAGTGCCTATGTGGTTTTATTAACGCCATTTTATCCCCTATGTATAGTAACTTATAAATTATACATAATATTGAATTGATATATTGTAAATAAAATATTATTACACTTTTAAATTAAAATAAAAAATACTTTCTACCAGATGCAAAAATTCAAAACCAAGTAAGATACCTTCCTAATTGTAGTCTCAATTGTTTTCTTGGATGATATTGTTCGAATAGTCCCAAAACTTCGAAAACCATGGGAAATACGAACGTAATTAAAGACATTACAATAGCAATTTCATTTTTCCTCCAAAATGAGCTTTCTCCTTCCGGTTCTGTAGATCGTTTCACAACCAATACAACGACATACATTGATAGAGCAAGCAGAGCGATGACTACTATATTAACCAAAACTCTGATGCTTGTTACTCTCCAACTGAAATAAATAATAATTATTATAACATTGGGAAAGCCACATTTGAGTGGAGTTGTAAAAACTGCAGAAAATTGTTTAGATCTCACAAAGTTTATACAGAGAAATGTACGCAAGCAGAGCGATGACTACCACTTTAACCCTTAACTTGACGGCGTATCCTACAAGATACGTCTTCTGTTGAATTTTTTTAACGACCTACTTCTACTAATTCCCGCAATTTAAACGTATACTTGTCAGAAGATCTTCTTCTAGCCAATAGTAAAATTTCACATGTATATTCCCCTCCATCGATGAATGACAGTAACTTGTTTAGTCAAACTCACAAAATGGCTTCTAACAACGACAACATTTCACGACCTTCGGTAAGTTTTTTCAAATTTTGATTTTATTATTTTGTTTTGACTAGAACAAAAAAGAGATATGTGTAGATAAGCTTGCAGGACATAAGTGTGTGTACAGGTACACCAGGATACCACTAGGTATAGCTGAAAACTTTCTTTCTGACTGCTATTCTTTGAATACATTGCTAATATTTTTGTACCCTGGCTTGAAAAGGAAGGTATTCCCAGACCAGTTGTGATGTTCTTAGATGAACATGTTTCCCACCTATCCTTAGAACTTAGTCAATTTTGTATTGACAAAAATATTGAATTAATAGCATTATATCCAAATGCTACAAACATTATGCAGCCTATGAATGTATCTGTATTTCATGTCTTAAAAACTATTTGGAGACAGAAAGTTGTAGGTTGGAAAATTCAACATAAGGGAGAGCCTCCTAATAAGTACAATTTTGCAACAGTATTAAAAGAAGTGTTTCCTTATATTAGAGATTTAACAATAAAAAACGGATTTAAAAAATGTGGCTTGGTTTCTTGAGATCCAACGGCAGTTAGGGTTAATGGAGAGCCAAGTGCAGGAGCTAAAACTTTAAATATGAGAAAACTGCAGAGGACAAACTATTTTTTACAATATTAGAACGTAAAATCGGCAAGGATAAAATAACATATTTTATGGATAGTCAAAATGAATGGAAAGGGCCTACTGAAGACACATCTTTATTTAATTTATGGAAATTATGGCATGACCACCAACCTGAAATTACTGAAGAAAAGATAACATAACTTTTATATACATATGAACTACTAGAACTAAATATAATTTTTTCAGCAATCTAATGAAGAACTGGCATCCACACAAGAACCGGAGTTCTTAGATGTAGTGTCTCAAGATACAAACATTTCTCTTGCTGGACCAATAATTGTAGAAGAATCAACTCCAGAGTCACGAATAGCACCAGAGACAAACATTAATGCACCTTCTTGTTCTACTAGCACTGAACTGCACCATCTCAAAACTACCCCTTTAGTGAAGAGATTTACTAATCATAAAGGAAACATTCCTTCCCCTTTTAAAGGAAGGAAGGAAGACGGCCCAATTTAAGTTAAGAATAAAAAAAATTACCAGCCATTGCTACTTATCCACAAATGGAATATTTTATTAAAAAGTTGAATACCAAAAAGGATATGGAAAAACAAAAGAAAGAACGAAAATTAGCTAGAGAAGAGCAAAAAAGGAATATGGAACAAAAAAAGGCAGAATCTAAGCAAACGACCAAAAGGACTACAACTACAAATAAAAGATGTCTCTCGTCTTCTTCAAGTTCTTCAAATTATTCTTCTACTCGGTTTTCTCTTCACGAATCTGAAATGTCAGAAACATAAGAAAGTGAAGATGAAGAGGACATATTTTAATTGCCATTAATGAGTTATAGTGAATTAAAGGAAAGCGATTATATTCCTAACCAATTTAAGGGTGGTAAACGAAATTCGTCGGAGTTTAAATTTGTGTGTGTTGTTCAAACATTAATTTCATCTGAAAATATTGTTGTTATAGGTTGTTAATGCATTGATAACACTCACAAAGGATTTATAGCAGTTGAAAAGGACATCAGCGAAATACATTTTTGTCAAGTGTTAAAAAAATTGGAGCAGCCTAAATTAGTGTTGAAGAATAAAAGAGTAAGCTATAGGTTTAAGGAATCCATTAGTGTAACTTCATAATTAATGAATAAATTAATTAATCCGAAATTGTTTGTTTTATTAACCTCACTAAGTAGGATGTCAACTACCGGAGCAAATCATTTCAACTACTAGAACTAGCTAATCTACAAGTGTCAACCTTTGGAGCAAATACATGAAGTCAAAAAAAATTACCAAAAAGAAAATTAAAACAATCTATCATTTTAATATGAATGTTTACCTAAACCACAATAAAAGTGCTCTATCTGGAGTTGATATCAAAATGTAGAGGCGCATTATATTTTTCTTAAGGTATCGACTAGTTATTGGTATCTTTACCTTATGCTGTCAGTTTCACTAAAAATCTAGAACAATATATAAATAAAATTATGTCAAGGAATTACAAAATAAGTGATAGTGTTTTCTTTAATTAATTTCCTTAAATCAATAACACAAGAAACATAAATCATCTGGTTGAGGCTAATGGCTAATAACTATAAAAGTAATAACGTATCTCCCAATAGTATTAACACAAAATGTAGGGGTCTAAAAATAGGCTTCATCTGATTTTAAAATGTGAGAGAGATGGAGCTACTTTCAAAATATTCACTTCATAGGCGTACTTGTTATGGATTATTTCATTAAAAAAACATATCTTGTTTGTTTGCGCTATTTTGTCCTTACGCTATTTTGTTTTGTGCTATTTTGTCCTGCGCTTCTTTGTCCTTGTACTATCGTGTCTGGTGTGCGATGTCGACTAGTGGGATATTCCTTATGTGGATCGAGTAAAGGAGGAAGCTGTAGATTCTGAAAGTTATATTTTTAACAATTGCCTTAATAAATTAGTTTCCAATACCACGATGCAGATGATTTAATATTTTGACCCGACTTATGCAAGAGCTATCAAAATTGGCTTCGTCAAAACAACATACCTTTTGTAAAAAAAAAAACAAATAACCTCCTAATTTACCCAATTAAATATTTTTGAGAACTATTTTCTCGCAAAGTTATGAAAAAGAGTAGTAAGCCAAAAATAAGGAAAAATTATGACGTATAATTTTTTGAAAGATACGCAAAATAGATGTTTAAACTGTCCAGGTCCTAATGAACAAAAAATTGGGGCCAGTTTACCCGGGAGTACACGCGTGTCGTCGAAAGGATCGAGCGTTGATGATAAATTTAGTAGTAACGCCACTGGTATAATAGTGGTGGCACTGACCTTGTGAGAATGCCCGAGGCAGTTTTTATACTACCAACTAGTGAAACAATATTTTTGTTATTATTTGGTAGTGTAGAGTTTTTAGACCTTCATCTGACTGCAAAACTTGATACATCGCTTCGTGTTGTTTTCTTGCTATTTGTAGTTGGGTACAGGACAAGGAAATGAACAACATGTACTATGTCCCGGTAGTGGGAGCTGTCGTGAAACGTTTCAAACTTTAATATTTCTAATTGATGATTTTTTTTGTTTTTGCTGGTAATGAAATAATTTGCTTCTAGACGTCTATAAAAATTAAAAAATCCCCTTGCAAGCATTTTTTATCGTACGATTTTGCTACTTTCGCTGTAAGTGTAGGAATTTCCCTACATCAATATTTATTTAAAGTAAACATGAACTCAAAACTGGACATGCAGTCGATTTTACCGCATGCGTTTTCTGGCACGTGTTCTTCCGGTTTAAGGAGCCTGTCATGGCCTCTTTATTTAGTTTAAGTTAATATTTAGTTTAGAGGTCCAGACCTAGGAGACCAAGAAAACAAAAGGGGATCAGACTAACTCTAATAGATTGGGAGCTTGTCTCCGATTTCACGTAGGTAAGTTGGGCTATCAACAAATTTAAACTGTATAAATCCTAGTAACAATATGCCAATAGATCACTGCCAGCTTAAAAAATAGAACTATTTTATTCAGTCAAAGAAAGGCAACCATATAAGCGAAAGTAACGCGGGGCTGCCCACAAGAAAGAATGATATCTGCAATGTACTGGTCAGTTCTAGTGGATGACCTACTCGAAACATTGTCCAACGAAGGCTACCAGTGCTTAAGATACGCGAGAGATCTAACAACTGTCGTCAAGAAGCGATTTGCAGCACATTCTTGGGGTAATCCCAAACAGTTCTAATTATAGAGAATAAAAAAGTAAAAGGAGCAATTGTCCAAAAACGCATAAAAAATGTATTGTATTATTTACAAAAATAAGAGTACTTACAGGACTAAAACCACTAGTATTCTATTTGTGACAAAAGCCAATAAACCTCAAACAAAGATTTACGTGGAATCATCATCTCAAAAAACCCGCATGCAAAGCTACCATAGCTCTCGTAAACTATGAAAGAATCCCCAAAATGACCATATAGTGATACACAAGGGTGAAAAGACCCTTTATAACAAATGGCGCTACGAAGGAAAGTGCAATAGGCCAGCTTACCGGTACCCATCAAATAATAGATGCAAAGGAGTCTTAGGAATGGTGGAATAACTATCCAGGATTAAGACAGGTCAAAAAGTTCATTAACCTTTAATTATGTATGCGGGGTGGCCTGAACACCCCACAATACGAATTATGTTGGTATTTCTGTGAAAATATTGGCAACAGCGCTGTGTTGATCAGTACTTTTCAGCAACATACTATAGCATCTGTTAGTTTACTTGGGACCTCTCTCGTGATCGTTTGTTTACTTTTGTAGTGAATTTATTTCGTGGGATGCTGTGAATACCCCAGGTACGTAATTATGTCGTGTTTTTCATGATAGTTAAAATGCTCTAATTTCGTATATTATTTATATGAGAGTTACAATCTCTCGATCTATTAAGAAATGTCGTACGAGAAGGAACAGAAAAGACACAGAAAGTTATTTCTAGAAGTCACGGAAGAAGATGGCGGTGCTTACGTGGATACAACAGATGACGATGAGAATGATGAATAGATTCAGATAAGTGAGAGCCAGCAGCCACACAGCGCATACGATGATAGTGAATTAGAATATTGTGAGGAGGGTGAGGAGATTGAAGATAAACTATTGAGTAGCTCAGATACGGATCCAATATCTGAAACATTAGACCAAGACACTATGCTGTGAGAAGATAATATAACTAGACGGAATAAGACTTCAGGACCTACCAATGTGAGGACAAGATCTCAGAACATCATAACACATATTCCAGGTACCAAATTATTCGCTAAATATGCTAAGTCGCCCTTAGAGTGTTTCAATCGGCTGATAGATGATGATATAATTGGTTTGATTACTAACTATACCAACGTTTATATGTGTTTGTTCTAATTATCAAAACAATAGTCTAGTTCGTCCAACTTATATTACAGAAATGTCATCAGTTTTTGGTATGCTCATTCTGGCTGGCTCTCTTCGTGGAGGTAAAGAAAATCTTGAAGATATATGGACAACAGATGGAATGGGAATTGATGCATTTCACACTACCATGTCACTGGAGAGATTTTTATTTATCCTCAGATGCCTTTGTTTTGATGATATCAACGATCGAACTGAGCGGAAAAAACTTGACAAATTGGCCCCTGTGAGAGAAATTTTTACTGCATTTATACAAATCTATTAGAAGTCTTACACAGTAGCAGAATACACGACAATTGATGAACAGTTGGTTGCTTTCAGGGGAAAATGTTCCTTCCTACAATATATACCAAGCAAACCAGCGAGATATGGATTGAAAATACTCACTTTTTGTGACGGTAGAACTTGGTATACGCTAGCGATGGAAATATACCTAGGCAAGCAACCCAAGGGACCTTACTCTGTTTCAAATTCTCCTAAATATGTAGTTGATAGACTAACTGAGAGTGTCGCTAATTCGGGTAGAAATGTTACGTTGGATAACTGGTTTACTAGTATTACTCTTGCAGAAGAATTGTTGCGAAAAAAAAAAATAACCTTGGTTGGTACGCTCCGTAAAAATAAGCCTCAGCTCCCTAGAGAATTGATTGATATCAGAAGAAGATAAGTAAAGAGTACGCTTTTTGCCTACAAGAACCAAATAACATCACTTTCGTACATTCCAAAGAAAGGTAAGAATGTACTGCTCATTTCAATAATGCATCCTGGCTCTAATGATATTGATTCGACCACCCTAGGTGAAAAAAAGCCAGAAATAATCTCTTTTGATAACATGACTAAAGGCGCCGTTGATACGGTTGATAAGATGTGTGCAATTCATACCGTTGCAAGAAGGACTAAACGCTAATCACTCGCTATTTTCTTCAGCGTTTTGGATATTGCAAGAATAAATGCCCAAGTAATTTTTCTGGTCAATAATGTTAACTTGATAGTCAATCGCAGAAAATTTCTCAAAGAGTGAGGACTAGCATTGGTGACACCTCAAGTAAAAAAAGGGCTTTGATGATCAATATTCCCAAATCGCTGAAATCTGAAGCAGCCAAGTTTGCAAAGATTTCGGATACTCAGAGACAGCCGGTGCCTAGTACTTCGATCGGATCCTCTGGAAGATGTGTAGTGTGCACGAGAAAAAAAAAAACAAAAACAGAATTTTCATGCTGCAAATGTCAGAAATTTATGTTATGAAAACACTTTTGTGAATCTTGTGTAAAGAGTGTAAAGGACTCATCTGAAAGTAAATGATTTTCTGTTTTTAAGCCTACGTACTTAAAGGTTAAGGAACCGTCGCGTCGGCCAAGTTCACGAAAGCTACTGGATCAAAAACAAAAAATCATAGGTCTTGTGACTTGACACCGTCACCTTAAAAAGGACATGGGTGTCATCTTAGACTAGGTAATGATGTCGTCAATCTAGCAAAATATGCAATATTGTGCCTGTGGATAAGAAGAAGAAACATAAATCCACGTTCGGGAAAATAGTGACCGCATTTTGCCATCCTCATAGTTAATTTTCAATTGTTTTTATAATTTAACTCTTATACATTTTTGGATTCTAGTTATTTTCTTTTAACAGTTATTAGAGAGTTATTGCAAGTTCACTTAAGGTCAGTCACTATTAGTGCCGCTCTTATTTTGACATCTGAGCATGCGTAGATCACTAACTTTAACAAAGATTGTGCCTGTCCTTAAAAGAGAGTTATTGCAAGTTCACTTAGGGTCAGTCACTATTAGTGCCGCTCTTATTTTGACATCTAAGCATGCGCAGATGTTTATGTTCTAAAACTGACTTTATTAAGGATTGTGTCTGTCCTTAATTGCGGATGTTTAAGGGCAGCAGGTAGTGGCGACTTTATAGCTTTCGGATGCGCTCGTCATTTAAACCTTCTAAAATTATAATTTATAATGCCTCTTTAATATTAGGTACTATTATAGAATTTATTTGACTCTAATTACGATGTCACTATTAGTGGCTGGCTTTATAGAAATTTGCAATATCTCTCTATTAAGGATAGGCACAATCTTTATTAAAGTTAGTGATCTGCGCATGCTCAGATGTCAAAATAAGAGCGGCACTAATAGTGACTGACCTTAAGTGAACTTGCAATAACTCTCTATTTTGTAGAATTTTTGTAGCGTAAATGTGTCTCGCAATCAAGTTTTGATTTTTTTTCGGGATGTAACTGTTAGTCATTGAAATTAGTATTTTGTCTCAAATACGGATCAGTCGATTAGTTTTGCATTAGGATGGTGATTTACAAATTAAGATAATATAAAATAGTTGATTACAACTTTTTTTTCAATTTTATACCTCCCATTATCGAAACATTTAGATTTGACTTAAATTAATATTAACAAAATTACGAGTATATGAGGAAATACCAATTACATATTGTGTAATTTAAAGTTCAATTTATAAAGTTGTAACATTAAGTATATTTTTTTGAAGTAAATAAAATTTGTTATTCTTTTTTTTTAGTCTGAATCTGGATTTCAACTTTTATTTATTCGTTATTTGGCACCATAATGGTTTGTAAGTTATAAATTATTGTAGAAATGGGTAAAATTAAAAAAAAATCAGGGACTGACTAATTATAGGAAATATAGAAACATCTTGTTTCCTATCTACTCGTATCGGATGCGCATTTCCCAATTTTTATTTAAATTAAATTACATTAAGAGAGAGTAAATGTTTAAGAGAATTGTTTTGCGATAAACAGCCTGAAAATAAAAGAAAAAAGAAAATAAAGAAAAGAAGTGCTTTTTTAAGATAAAGAATATAAATATATTTAATACTTTTTACTTAATTGTTATCGTAAAACATTTCTGGGAATTTACTCCCTCTTAATATTCAAATAGGGATATTATACGTATGATGTATTCTACCATACAAAATTTAAAGGGCAAACAAAAATGGCGACAAATTATAATTTAAAACAGAATAATTTAAAATTATTAGTATATAATGTGCCATTTTTTCTTTTTTATAAAATATAATTATGAACATGAAATTATTTTTAGTTAAAGTAAACTTTAAGTTAAATTATTATGATATAAATATGAATCTTACTTCCTCGTATCTTTTTTCTTTTCAGCTTCTTCTAAAAGTGCTTCTTTAAAACCCATTATGATTGATGCAACTCTGTTATGAGCTGTTTCCGCATTTCCTATCATATAATCCCAAGCCGTAAACACTTTCCATGTAAATATGCACTCGTCGTCTTTTTCAGATAATTTTGAAGTTCGAGAATTTTCAGCCATCCTGACAAAAAATATTTAGCTTTTATGTAAGGTAATCAAAATATTATGTGAGCATTAGAAATCATAATTATGGACTTCAAACACAAACTTTGTACAATATTTTATTTACGACCATTTTTTGGAAAATTAAATAAGCTATTATAAACAATTCACATTAAAACAAAAATAAAATTCTTAAAATCAGTACTTACCACACAAATTTATTTTTATTAAAAAATACTTGGTAACTGGTAATATTAACACAGACAGCTGGTTTCTTAAGGATAAATCGAGAATATTTAGTTAGTTTTTTCCCAGTACCTACAACCATTTAACAATGTAACTTATAAAGAATGATCATCTGCCTATATGATTATGAATTTTCGTCTAAGTTGTGTTACTTACACGTTTTTTCATTGTAATTTTTTCCTTTCCTTGTAGGCCTGAAGATGGCTTCCTAGCCGAAACCGATTGTCTGTGTTAACATTACCCAGTCAACAAGTAGTTTTTAATGAAAATAAATTTGTGTGCGGTACTGATTTTGAGAATTTTGTTTTTGTTTATGAAAATGGCCTCATTCGAGCAGTTCAATAACCACTACGATTTAATAAATAAATTTTAATCTAATATCATCGTTACGAACATCACAATTTTAAATATTTAGATTTTAGGGGATTCATAATCTTTTTTCCGCAACCAAGCTACCCCACTTCAGTGTTCCCTATAACAATGCGATGTTTTGTTAACTCGTTTTAATTCAATAATTATTTGATTTTAAAATACTATAGTTCTCGGAACACACTAGTTCGCTCCGGCGCGGGCGGTCAGATTTTAATCCCCGACCCGAAAAGGTCATAGGTAGGTTCGCTCCGGCACTAAATTTATTAGGGATGATTTATTTCCAGGAAGGACATTCACTTAAAAGTGTTTATTGGATTTAAATTTTCACTGCTATAAGTATCTAAGATTGGGTTTTTTGGCTTATTTTTATTACCTGGAAGGAGGCTCATTGAAAACGTAAATATTAGAATTAGGTACATTTTTCTAGGTGGGTCAAGTATGTTCTTTTATTTGCATTATTATGAATGTTTTAGTCGAGTCAGGGTAAAAATATTGATTGATAATTTTAAAGTAAAAACAGTTAAAAATATGAATTCTGCTGTAGTTAGTGAAATGTCGAGTGAAAAGGGAAAACCTATGTTGATAATCAACGGTTTTAAATTTAACTTTCATAAAACGTTATCTGGAAATGTAAAACGGTGGCAATGTACGCAACGAGGTGGCTGTAAATCTTTTATAAAAACTGGAGGTTCGAATACTACCATCATTGACTATTCTGAGGTTCATAATCACTCAGCCGAATTAACATCAACGTTAAATCGCCAACAATTAAGTAACTCGATAAAAAGACGGGCAGTTGAAGACTGCCCGTGAAGACATAATATGTGAAAAACCATCAAAATTATTGCATACGGAATTAAAAAGGATGTCGAATCGTTAACCGTTAATGACGTGTTTTTGATTCGAAAAAATATGTATAACAACAGAATGAAGGTGCTCCCAAAAACACCAACTTCTCTGCAAGAAGTGCAGGAAACCTTAAATAAAATTATGGTGGTGACACATAAAAACGAAAAATTTTTAGTTAAAAATGATTTTGACACTAATATAGTCATTTTTGCATGTGAAACAAATTTTTGTGTAAATCAATAAGTGTGTACGTTGACGGAATATTTAAATGTTGCACGAAATTTTTTTACCAACTTTTTACCATCCACGGACTCGAAAATGAACATCATGTATCATTGGTTTTTATTATTTTACCAAATAAGGAGGAGAAATCATACAAAAGTGCACTTCAATTTGTAAAAGAAGAGTGCTCTGAACTAAATTTAATATTTAACCCGTCGGTAGTTTACGCAGATTTTGAAAAAGCAATTCATAATGCAGTCCATAAGATTTTAGCAGCTTCTACAATTAAAGGACGCCGATTTCATTTAGGACAATCTTGGTAAGTTTATAAACTATAAAATATTTATACAACACGCCTTATGATTATTTTCGATTAGGTGTTTCATAAGATGTTAAGTGTTAAATCAACCTCTGCGATAATTTGAGAATTTTAAATAACAGTTTAATAATTGCTGTAAAAGAGAACATAATAAAACAATTATTATAAATCTGTTAAAAAAGTAAAACATCGTAGAAGAGGATTTTATTATTTAAGCTCACTTAGTACTCTAACCTAATTTTTTTATTTTAATTTCTTTAAATAAAATAAATACGTGAAAAACCCGGAAGAGAAGCAGATACTTTCGAAAAAAAAAAAAAAAAAAAAAACTCTGACAGTATTTTGAGTATCACAGTTACTATTGTACATTATACATTACATATACCTAAATTATATTTTAATAGGGTCTTAGGCAATATCTAAAAAATAAATAGGTACATAATATTATCCATAAAACTAGTTTCAGAAACAAGCCTATTTCATAGGTTTATTAATAGTTCTATCTCGTAATAAAAACCGATTTTAAAAAAACAGTGTGAGCTTTCCAGACCGAGGCGTTACCGGTGGCCTACCCCGTTTATTAACAATTTGTGATACATAATTTTAAAACACTATTTATTGATTTTAAGATTAGCACCTCACTTAGAATCAATATTATTTTTTTCAGGTGGCGAAAAATACAGAGTCTTGGATTGGCCTCATAATATTCCAAAAATTCTGATATTTGGAATTACTTAACATATATTTTTGGGCTACCATTTGTGAACCCAGAAATGGTTGGGGATTGTTTCGCTATTGATTTAGCTGCAATAATACCAAACACAGAATTTTCGGATTATCTGGTAGATAATTACATTGCTCCTTCCACACAGTTCCTCAATTCAGCGAACCACCAACGCATGTGAAAGGTTTCATGCAAAATTTAATGCTCTGTTTTATTCTCCACATCCAAATATTTTTCAGTTTTTAGAGATTTTGAAAAATATTCAAATAGATACTTACATAAAGATTAAAAGTTTAAGTTTACCAAAAAAAGTGTATCGGAGAGAAGGACGTTTGAGGAAAGAATTTGCAGAAAAACAAATTTCTCTGTTAAGTCAAAATGACAATGCCTATACTATATTTGATTTTGTTAAAATTATGTCTCATAGGTATAAGAGGATAGAAAAATAGTTTTTAAATAATAGTATTTTTAGGAACACTCAAATATTCGTAGGTACCCGATATATTGCATTATAATTATATTATTTTAATATGTATATATTTTAGTTTTGGTAAATAAATAATAGCTTTTTTAAATAAACCAATCTTTATTTTTTAATGTTCCAACACAAGAACCTACCTGGGGGCTAATCGACCCCTTTGTAATCTACCTGAGGGCGGTAGATAAACCGGAGCGAATTAGTATAGCACCTTTGGAGCGAACTAGTATACGATTAACAAAATCGACTAACCGCGGGAGCGAACTAGTATGCGCCCATAGTTCTTATAACGGTCGGGGTAGATTCTATTTCGTCACATAACAAAACTTTTTGAAATTTAATTAATTTACTAACTAATTCTAGTTAAAACATATTATTTTCGGTCTGAATATGATATTTTTATTCTTTGTTTACATTTATTTTGAAATTATTTATTATTACACAAAATTATGTTATATAATTTGTTGAATTTTTCTATTCGATTTTTTTACAATTTCTTGACCCGTGCAAAAAAAATTAAAATGGTGGAAAGTTTAACATACCAAATGGTAACAAAACAAAGACCGATGTTGATCTTGTTTCGATTCGTGCGTCTTTGGTCACCTGATAAATGTCGGAAATCACATGGGGAGCACGGAAAAGCTCGCGTAATTTAATTATTTCTCACTACTTTTAAAATTTTTTGATTTTTAAATACAGTTCACAATACAACATTTTTAGTCGCTATCAGTTTTTTGCATATTACAATAATATTTCGATTGTCATAACATTGTTAAATCTCATGTAACAACTTATAGGCTCTTAAAAATTGTACATATATTATCGGGCAGCATAAAACTCGGCACATCGTAATCTTTTAATCCTAATGGTTGTATTTGCAACTGGATCCTCTTTTACAATTTCCAGTTGCATGGAAGTAACAAGGGACAGTCTTCGTTATAACCTGAACGCTGGAAGAATGGCTGCAGACCAGTATTTCAACTTGAATATCTTGAAAGATTACTTCCACCATGTTTCTAATGATCCTCCAATTCAGCTGGATGCTCTCTATATTTGGCATAGCTAGTTTCTTTACATTGGACTTCAGTACATGGTCCCTCAGACTGAGTAATGCTTCCCATACATCATGGATCTATCTCGGAAGGTGTTCTTCGTTACCAAATAGAAAAGATAACGCGATCCATCTTCAAGTTTTAATGCTTTTCCAGGAGCTGGTAACTGTTCTTGAAATTCTGGCAATCGACCAAACTTCTTCCGGAATACAAATGCCAGACCTCGAGCGTCGTAGATGTTGGCGGAAGTACTATGGACAAGCGAGTAGTCTATTGGAACCGTGAGCAGGTCTTATTGTTGCTCGGTTGTAACACCATGTCTTGCGTTTCCGGTACCTCCATATGCGCACATAAATTCTTTAAAGATAAGGTCAGGTGTTTCTTGAAGCTGGTTTACTTATTCTTCCTCTTCATGGTTACCTTCAAATGGCGCCAGCGGGGTTTGGTGCACTACCTTTGCTTTACCGTTCGGGATCTTACTTATACGGTAAATGACATCATTGATTTTTTTCTTGATGACGTACAAGCCTTTCCAAGACCTTTGAAGCTTAGGAGAATAACCCTTCTGTCTTTTTGGATCATGGCGCCAGACTTTGTCGCCTTCCTTGAAACATCCTTCTGTGGCTTGTGAATCGTATCGTTTCTTCATTCTGTCACTGGCGATTTGAAGATGCGAGCGGACCAATTCATGCATATCGTCCATTCTTCTTCGTAACTAGATCACATAATCTTTACCAGCTACATTATTTCCAGGTCAGCATCCAAACTCGAAGTTGCACGGTAGTCTCATCTTACGCCCAAACAGGACCTTTGCAGGTATTTGGCCTGTTGATTCATTGACAGCGGATCTATAAGCCATTGCAAAAAGCGAAATATACTAATCCCAATCTTGCTGATGGTTTAAAACTACTTTTGACAAATATTTGCCAATGGTCTTATTCATTCGTTCTACCATTCCATCGGATTGTGGGTGCAATGCTGTGGTTCTGGTTTTCTTCATGCCCAGTCTGTCACAGATTCCACGAAAGAGTTGGCTTTCAAAATTTCTGCCTTGGTCACTATGGATCTCCAAGGGCACTCCAAATCGACAAATAAATTCTTTTATCAATACGTCTGCAACATTTGCGGCTGCTTGATTTGGAATGGCGTAGACTTCCACCCACTTCGTGAAATAATCCATAACTACCATCATGTATTTATTACCATTCTCGATCATGGGGAATGGTCCAGCAATATCTAAGGCAATCCTCTCAAATGGGCTACCAACGTTGTATTGCTTCATGGGAGCCTTCCTTTTTCGCTGAGGTCCATTACTTATAACATCGCTGGTACATTTCTTACACCAGTCCTTTACATCATCGGAACTGTTCATCCAATAAAACCTTTCCCGAACTGTCTGAAGGGTTTTCCTAACACTGAGATGTCCTCTTGATAAACTGTCGTGAAACTGACGAAGTACTTCGGCTGCTCTACTCCTTGGAATGACCAACTGTCTTCTGTTCTCGGAACCATTATCATTTTCAAGTACTCGCTTTATTAAGCCATTTTCCAGGATAAAGGAGTCCCACTGAGACATATACGACATAAGTACTGGAGAGATTAGATACTTCTTGCCAAGTAGGTCGACGATTTTCCTCTTTTCATTGTCGCATCTTCTTTAGAACGGTATCCGTTTTCTTATTCTTCCCTAATTTTAGCAGGGGCCCACTTATCGTTGATCACAGTTGTTCTTAGTAGCCCACTTTCTTTGTATTCTGCTTAGTTGCAGTGGGAGCACTCTGCTGGACATGGTCTTCTAGAAAAAGAATCGGCATTGCTGTGACTTATCTCAACTCTATGTTCGATCTTAAAGTCGTACTCTTGAAGTCGTTCAATCCATCTGGCGATTTGACTCTCCGGGTTTTTGAACTGCATCAACCACTTAAGAGCGGCATGATCGGTACGGATTAAGAATTTTCTTCCATATAGGTATTAGTAGAAGTGGTCCACGCATTTCACAACTGCCAGGAGTTCTCTTCTCGTGACGTAGTAACTTCGCTCAGGTTTCGAGAGCACTTTACTAAAATAACCCAGTACTCTTTCTTTTTCCCCTAGAATCTGTGAAAGCACTCCTTCAATTCCCACATTACTGGCATCATTTTTCAGAATAAATTCTCCCTCTGGCAGTGGGTAACCTAAAGTTGGCGCTGTTGTTAAATGCCTCTTTAAAGTTTGGAAGTCAGTTTGGCAGTCTTCGTCCCAGCAGATTTATCTTGCTTCTTCTGTGAGTTGCGTTAGTGGTTTAGCAATATCTGCAAACTTCTTCATGAATCTTCGATAGTACGTACAAAGCCCAAGAAACCTTCTTATTTGGTGTTTATCCTTTGGTTGTGGCCACTCTTTGGTAGAAGCGACTTTTCTTTATCTACAGCCACGCCATCCTTGCTGAATACATGACCCAGGTAATTAACTTTATTTTGAAATAGTTGGCACTTCTTGGGGTTTAGCATTAGTTGGGCAGCTTGAAGTATTTTAAAAATATAATAAGTTTTTTAGATGTCCATCAAATGTCTGCCTCAAGACTATGATGTCTAAATACACCAGGCATGTTTTCCAGGATAACCCTCTTAATACATTTTCAAATATCGCGGGGGCATTACATAGTCCAAATGGCATGACATTAAATTGCCACAATCCAGATCCGGTGGTAAAAGTTGTCTTTTCTTTGTCTACTGGGTCCATTTTCACCTGCCAATATCCAGACTTTAAGTCTAAAGTAGAAAATAGTTTACTTCTGAACAATGTGTCCAAGGTTCGTCGATACGAGGCAGAGGGTAATTGTCTTTCTTGGTAATATTATTCAACTGACTGTAATCCACACAGAACTTCGTAGTTCCATCCTTTTTCTGGACCAGGACTATAGGAGAGACCCATGGGCTGGTAGAAGGTTCTATCAGCCTGTCTCCCTACATTTTCTAAACAGTCCTTTCAGGTTCCTTTCTTTTGGCCTTTGGTAATCTTCGAGCTGATTGACGAATCGGCTTGGCGTCATCAGTGTCAGTTTTGTGTTTCACAACAGAAGTTCTTCCTGTTTTTTCTTCCTTTGTTACAAAAATGTGACGATATCGTCGAAAAAATTCCTTTATTTTCTTTTTCTTTAACTGATTCAGTGATTGATCAGCAACTGCAATCATTTGCTCAAATTTGTCGTTGGAATTACCAGAAGTTGTTGTCTGACGAATAATGGAAGTTACTGGTATACAAGTTCCGATTCTGGTCTCTTTCTTTATGGTAATTGGGTGATCATTAACGTTTATAAGACGAACTGGAATCTCTTTAGCAGTCGTGACCAACCCCTTTCCGATCAGAATTCCTCGTTTAACCTCTTCATCGTGGTTCCAAGGTTCCATCATGACAGGAGTTCCTTCTTCCATAGTTTCTTGAAGCCGTGCTACTATAACGGTTTCACTTCTGCCAGGTACTACTGTATCCTACTGTACAGCAACTGACACGGTACTGTCCCCATATGGATGTAGGAATGCCTTTTCGGCACTAACTTTGATCACTCCGTTCTTAAAGTCGAACTGGAAACCATGTAAGTTCATTACATCCATTCCAAGAATAACATCTTCTTCGATATCAGCGACAATAACAGTATGAGTGAACTTTTCTGTACCAATTCCCAATTGAACCTGGATTTCCCCATGGATGTTTTTTTTATGTATCTATATCTACTATGTATATTTTAAATTAATAAATTTTGTTTTAAATATTACATCAGTCTATTTTTGCAAGCAGAGTGAGGTATTATTATTCATGTGTCGAGTTTAAACATTTTAAAAGGGAATCTTTTAATCTCTGTGCCCAGCTTGACTATTTTTTTTTTCTTATACCTGATACATGTGCCGAGTATGTATATGTAGTCATCTTTAGCTTTTTAAGTACTAGCTCAGTATTTCAATTGTCATAACATTTTAAATTTAATGTATTACCAACTCATAGATTGTCACTTTTTACTTTTATGAAATCAAAATATACATTGTACAACTACCCTACATCAACAAACTTTCTTACATGCCTGATGATGGTCATTGGCCGAAAATAGTCGCGCTTTATCCCTGTTTAATAAAAATACTATTCAGTTATACTAGATACCCTTACCTTGGACTTTTAACCTTTTGGTTTGATTGTGGTTCATTTTCTAACATAGGGTCCTATGATTGAACGTTTACGTTATCCGTAACGTACATGTTAGGCAATGAGGCAAATTCGTATAACGAAAAGTTTTTCATTACTGTTATTTTCCACCTGTTATGTTCTAATTTAACATATTGCATCAACAGCCTCGAATAACATGCCGTTAAGTGCTCAACATCCATGTTACCACCTTATTTATTTATTATATTTTTAGAAATTCGATTTAAAATGGTGGAATTAATTAATTTACATTTATTACAAGACTTAGGAAATGAAATAAAGAGAACTAACTCTATATTAGGTATGAATTTAATACTATTTTATATTAATTAATTACTAGGTAAAATCTTTATTTTATAATCATTTTCTATATATTTAAGGACTGAATTTAATATCCAATGAAGGCATATTAGAGATAACAGTAATCTTTTTGAAACTCCCGATGAGATTTATAAACTTCCAAAAGAATAAATGCAGTTTATGCAAGAATGATGCCCCATTTTAATACACTTCAAAGTCCAAGGATTATATACCTTTCAGTTAAACTGAAGGTCTAATACCTATATCGCTATAATCTAAATCCTTAGTATATTTGAATCTGTTTTTTATTTATACAATTTGTAAATGCAAGCCAAAGGTTTACATTTTTTTTCTAATATATGTTTTTCACCGTGAGAATAAATTTGTTTTTGTTAATAAAATTAAGTAGCTTCTCATACTGTTTCACAGTTCTTTTAACTAATCTTCTTGCCATAATAAATTAAATAAAGTGAAAAATGAAACACAACAAACTCTAACCTAATTGTTTGTTGTATTTTTCACATTCAGAAAAACATGAAAAACCTCATTTTTGGAAATGAACTGAAGTGTGGTACATATTGTGCGCACGCGCAAAATCGTAAATAAATACTTTCTTTCATTTCTAACAGCCAGCTTAACATCTTCTGTTATCGATTCCCTCAATTATATCTACTGTTATTTTATATGTTATCTATTTCCTGTTAGGATAACAACAGATTCGTGTTAAAATTAACGTAAACGGTAAATCATAGGACCCATAATTTGCCTACTGAAAATGTCAACAGTAAACGTTTTGCAATCCTAAATTGGTCATAATTTTTACCGGGTTCGTAATACGGTGAATGGATTTCTATAATACCATCAATTTCTTTTGGTACTGTAAAAACTTGTCATGTTATGCCATTGCTTTCGTACTGTTGAGCTGTAATATATATTTTTTTAAATATCTCATTTCGTTGAATTTTTTAAAAAGTATTGAACAGATGTTAAAAATAGTACGTTGTCTTATATATTTATTTGTGATATACTCATACAATAAGTGGTATCAGAATTACTGATAAGTGCATAGACTAATGCACGAAGCTTGTTATCAAAAATTACAATTAATTATCAAATTTGGCTATAAATTGAGTTCATTAAGGACGCCACAGCACTTCCGGTTTTTGATTCAATGATTTAAATGTGAATTTTAGTTAATCCTTTCCTACGTAGATGTAGCTATACTCTTTAAACTCCATATTTTGTCCATTATATCGCAAAAATCGGCCAGCTAAATAATATACGCAACATAATTCTATTTTATGTTTTCAAATAAGTTGGTCTGGTGAAACAGATTTGTCAACGCCGCATATTTATAGAAATATATTATTAGGTAGTCTACCAATTCTTTGGCGAGGTTTTATGGTGAATTAAATATTTAGCTGTCTAATTAGGGTCGCAGCAGGTACTTGGGATAATCCGATTAAATAATAATCATAAGAATTTGTTAGTAGCACTGACCTTCCCTAATCTATTATAAATAAGTAGGTATATTTACCCCTATTTCCAAATAATGATTGAAATAAATAAGTAAATATATGGGCTATTTGTTTTATTTATTTTAGTTATATGTATTTTTGATTTGTGTTCCTAAGTTTTATTTGAGTGTTTATTATATTTCCAGTATATTTTAATTATTTTTCGTTAATTTTACATTTACTGTGTAGTTTTTTTGTGTACTAAATTTGGGTGGTAAGTACCTATTACTATTATTAAACTATAATTTAAATTCATTATATATAAAAATATGGTTTGTGGATTTATTTCAGATTTGACATTAGTTGCATTAAGACGATTATGACTTTTTGACCAGTTCAATAAATATGCTTGGCATAGAAAGAGCGAATTAATTAAATTTTTTATTTCCTTGCCTGATTCATCCACACATTCATCAAAACAATTAACCCAAACGCGCCTACTTTGGCTATTTATTTACTCGCAATAACTTCACGTTAAGAGAAGAACTCTTTTAATTCAACCCACTCAATTTCATTATTCATAGCCGGGAGATTTTGAAAATGAAATGCATTTTTCCGAGAGAGTCTCCTAAGTACAAAAAAAACATATTTTTAAAGAGTCTGATATATGTGCATCTGTGGGTGTTTATGTATGTATGACATTAAGCACGTTAACTCAAGGAAGAGTTGACGGATTTAAGAGATTTTTCAGAAAAAAAATAACTTTTCTTAAAAACTAGGTCTCCATTGTTTTGTGGCATCATAGGCATACCAAAAGAATCTTTTAAAGGGTTGAAAAATTCCTATTTACCAATCAACATGACATTTTTAAATAACAATTTTCATAACTATAGATATCAATGCTGCATAAATCCTTAAAAAATTTATCTTGATCGGATATTTATTATTTAAAATTAATATTTCCGTAAGAATTGCATTGGGCTAATAACGATAAAAAATAAATACGAGAAAAGTATTCATTATCTATCTTTGGCATACCGAAAGCATTTTTTAAAGAGTTACCCAAATCTATAAAAAGATTTAAATCTTCTGAAAAGATTTAAATCTTTTGAAAAGATTTAAATCTTTCGAAAAGATTTAAATCTTTCGAAAAGATTTAAATCTTTCCTAAAAATAATTTAAATCTTTCGAAAAGATTTAAATCTTTCCTAAAATGATTTAAATTGTAAAAAAAGATTTAAATCTTTCCCAAAATGATTTAAATCTTTCAAAAAGATTTAAATCTTTCCTAAAATGATTTAAATTGTAAAAAAGATTTTTGATTTAAATCTTTTTTTTTTAAATCGATCTTTGATTTAAATCATTTGTTCAAATGCAAACGATTTATGATCTTTGATTTAAATCGTTTTTAAAATGATCTTAAACAGCTCTGCCACAAGGTATAAAAATCTAAAAAAAATATATGAAATTTTAACTTTTATTGTATGATTTTTCAACATACGTTTCTTTTAACAAAATTAACCTCATTTAACTTAAAAAAAAAAAAAAAAGATAATGAAAAATTTTTTTCAATTCAAGAGTAAAATGTCTCATATGAAATTCTGATATTTATTGAGTGTAAAATATTTTTTTGTTCTTAGTTTAAAAATATACCAAAACTATCTTTAAAAATACGTAAAATTAGAAAAATCCTTTTTGCACCTGTAACTTTTCTTTCTATCATACTTTTTACTTGCGTACATTTGAAAACTCCACGATAGAAAATCAGTGTTATAAATAATTTTTTATTCAACAATTACATTTCAATATTTAGTTCTACTTTATTTACTACTTCAATCAAATTCATGTGTTTTTTGTTTTAAAAAATAATTGAATAAAGTTTATTTTGTTAAAAAAGCGTATACTGATTCGATAACAAGGTAGAGTTAAAAAATCATGCAATAAAAATTAATTTTTTTTTTTTTAGATTTTAATACATTAAACTGTTTATACCTTTTGGACTACGCACCCCAGAAAATCCATACAGAGGTATTTTTGTAGGAAATTTAATTTGCTACAAATTGTTTTATGACATTTTTTTTATAACTTCAACTGTTTTGTTGATAAGAACGAAAATATAACAATTTTTGAGAAAATTGAGCTTTCGAGGCCGGCACCGATGAAACGGGTTCAAGTACAAAAAAATGTTGGTATGCACTTTCAAAGAGTTACTAATATACTACAAATTTTGACTAATCGCAATGGAATACCTTGAAATCAAAGGGAGCTATATTAATTTAAATTAAAAAAATCATGTTTTACATGTTATTCAAATGGAAAATATACATCAATCGAAAGTAAGCACTTAAAATTAAAATTAAGGGCTCACATTTTCAGGAAGTTTTTTTTTTCGATAAAAGAAACAAAATTTTAATGTGTCAGCAAAAAAAATATATTACTACAGTCTAGAAATTTTAGCTAGAAAGCAGTCATATTTTTTGAGTAAAAATTGTGAACAAAACATCACACAAAATTATATCTTATCATTCTAATAAGTTCGAGCTAAAACGGTTTAAAATTACTTTTTAAACACTAATTAATTTTCTTAGATTCTTTCTACGTCCATTAATATAGTGATTATAATTTCCTTTCTGCTATGTTTTCTTTGTTATTAATAGCTTAATGTTATTAATGGTATATAATCTGTATTTTAAATGTCCAATTTGACAATCATTTATACCTGCATTTTGGTAAGTGCTTTTTAGTATGTTTTCTTCGTTATTAATAGCTTAATGTTATTAATGGTATGTAATCTGTATTTTAATTGTCCAATTTGACATCATTTATACCTGCAATTTTGGCAGAATAATGTTTTATCCAAATTACTAAATTTTTATAATCAGTATGTAATGCCAGAGATTGTGTACAGGAATATTCCAAAACGACTGAAAGCCAGAGAGGCCATTTGAAAAGAATATTTTAATATTTATTTACATATTTATTGAATTAAATAAAGCTTTTACTGGATACTTAGAAATTTTTCATTTTATCCTTCCTAGTAAAAAACATTTTTGAAGAGTAAATGAAAGAGTCATTAGTGTCATTTTAACTGATTTTTTTTTGAAACCATGAACTGGAGCAAAAAGATATCGGTGTCATTGATAGCCTAATAAATATATTATTACATTACTGGCTCAAAGTAACATCACTTTATTGCATTGATGAATATTTCTCTCATGATAGTCAACATATTGAATAACCAACTCATGCCCATTTTGCCGAATTCACACTTTATTTACACATTAAAAAAATTACATCTTTAACCAATTTTTTTACAAACTTTTGTTTTTCCTCGTATAAAGACATTTATTTTAAATATTGGTTAATTTAGATTTTAATTTTAGACAAAGCACCAAATTTTATTAAAAATTCGTCTTAATAAGAAAACGTTAAAAAATGAGTCTCCCTGTATATATAATTTATATTTGTGTAAATTGTAAATAACCATAATAATATAGTTTTGTCTAAATTCAAGACAATTTTAAAATATGGCAACCCGGCGCCGAAGCTTTCGCTACTTTTGCTCCATCGGACATCTATAATTTAGGTGCTGAACTAAAAAGCAACATGGACGCGATGAAATTATCAATTTTAGATGAAATCGTATTTTGTACAGAACTTAAAAAGTACGCAACATTGATTATTAAAATTTGGCAAGAATATTCAAAAAAATATGTAGAATGCTATAAAGTGTTTTGAACTACATCTGTGACTATCACTTTTTTATATTTTTTAATAGTATTTAATAAATAGCAGGACAAATGAAAATGTCTCATTTCAATCATTAAACATTTTTCTATAAGCTGCCAAAGTTTCACTAAAATCCATCCAGTGAAAAATAAGTTCTGTAAAAAATCGTAAACCTATGTTTTGACCACGTAAAATTCACTGAAATGGCGACCTTAACTTATGTAATTACCTATAGTCCCGATCCCAAAAGTTGTATTCAATAGATTACCTATATCGAGACTTAATTAAATATGAGAGCTCAATAATTTACAGTTACAGTACAAACGCAATGACACAAGATTACAAGTTTATCTACTAAAGATGTATAGCATTAAATAAAATAGATGGTATTATGTAGTAAAGAATTAAGCTATAACAAAGTTGAATGGAAAAAATAAAGAAAATATTTTAAAAAGTTGTTAGAGAAGACGAATGAGGATCAACCAAAAATCGCATCAGTCATGCGGGAATATTGGAATGAGGCAAAAATTTTTTGTTGTATCACACATTTGGATAACACAGGTATGAGTATCAGCTATTAGTCAAGTACATGATGCATGATAAACGCTTATTAATCAACTAGAAGTATATGAAATTATTACAGTGCAAATGATATTAATCTATTGAATAGTAATAGTTTAAGCGACTTTCGATGAAAATCCAATTAAAAAATAATTCATCTGCTACGAATGATTTAAGCCAAGAATTTTGTAATAATGAAAGTGCCATTTAAGAAGCAAATATTTTATTTAAAATAAGTAAAATGTCTTACTTCCTTAGAGTGGCGACAAAGCTGTAACCATATACGACCAGTCCTGTCATGAAATAAGCTAAAGGTACTTTGTAACCTCCAGATCCAGTATTAGAGTACCATCCATAAAAAAGAGGAGTGTATTTCAAAACACCATCAAATTCCCAAAGCGTCATGAAATTTGTCGCATTGTATTTTTCTTCTTCTAATACAAATTTTCTATCCTTAGCTTTTGCTGGAATTGCAATAAGCAACTAAAAGAAAGAAAGTATATTTTCTGTAAAAATATAGACAAAAACTGTAGTTCTAAAAATATAAATATATTTTCATATTAGAAAAAATAAATTCTTTATGAAGAAAGGTAAAGTAGAAACAGAAAGAAAAAAGGGACAAAGTAACAAGGGAAAAGAGAAGCAGGATAATAGAAAAAGAAGGAAATAAGCAAAATATAATAAAAAAACATTAAAAAAATAAAAGGGTAGAATATAATCGAAAAGAAGGACGAATTGGATTAAAGGAAGATGTAAAACATAATTTGATAATGCAAAAGGATTTTAGAAGAAGAAAAAAAAACAAAAATGACAAAGTATTAAAAACTAACACAGAAACCAAAGTGGACGAGAAATTATCAAATTTTTTACACAAAGTTGTGTTTTTTGTTTGTTGTATTAGGCTACATTCTTTTAATAACAAAGTCAAACTAAAATATTTCATATCACTTATTTCATACCAAAATCATGAACGGTGATATGCTTAAAAGTTAGAAACATGACTTAGTCATCAATTATTTAAAAAAGAAAGAAAACTTATCACATTAAAATTATTTATTATTCCTCAAGTGTCTAAAAAAGGGAAAAAATTACAACATTGATTGTCAAAATTAAATATCTAGTACTAAAAAAGATTTAATAATTGCATTTCTCCAAAATATGACCCGTAACTATCCATTAAACTTGTTTTACTAGACACATATTTCGTATATTCATCTTTAACTTCCAAAAAATATATTCCAAATGGAATTTTGGGACTGGCTGCTATTCCCATGGGATATACTTCCAAAGAATTCGTTATTTTATCATTAAATTTCACCCATGAGTCATACGAGAACGCCTTGAATAGATCAGGTTTTCTAATCGAAGCAATGAAGAGTTCACATGCTCGTATGTGGCTGCATCTCCCTAAAAATTAAATATATATACGTGTTTTCCAAAAAAATATATAAATACTAGACAGTGCCAGAATATATAAGCACCCAGGTACTTTTCATCGACGAACAAGTACTAGACCTATTTTGTTTAAAACAGACGAACTGTTGCCAAATTATTGTGGGAGAGTATAGTACCAATAAATGTTGGTGGGTATAATTTACATTTTTTTTAACAAAATATCTGCAACGCATAAAAGGCTTTGTAAATTACATTAAGTAATTGCAATTGTTGGTGAAATCCAGGTAAGTAAGTAATTTATTTTGCAGTGTGACAACAGTGTAAAGCAATATCATTGTGATAAGTGCTAATTCACTCATTAAACGTCTTCTCGCATACATCATTCCCACTTAATTTAGTGGGCGACCCGCTCTTTCTAAAGCAACAGTAGAGGTAAGAGAGTCTGTGTAACAAATAACACGAATTGATTACTTGCAAAATAAACAAATCCTTATTTACAAATGAAAATATTAGTCTATAGTAGTTCGTCGATGGTACTTTCGCTTTTGCGTTATGAAAAAATAAGAATGATGGAATGGAAAAGCTAATAAATTACTTACACGTATTGCATCCCCATTGTTGCTGACCTCCATTAACGTAGTAATCGACGTGACCCGCTGGTGTAATCATTCCAATATGTTTTGCGTTTGTATGAATTGCGTCAACAAATGAGGCATCTGAAGGATCTAATACTTCATCTAAGGATTCGATGTGAGGAAACTCATAAAGAGGAGCAGCAGGATCCAACCCTAAAATAAAGTTTTTTTTGAAAGATATCCTTTAAAATGTTACAATAAAAATAGTGTAAAATACTTTTTTTATTGTTAATTATTACATAATTATAAATAATGAATGATTCGTTTATAAAGTAGACTTTGGAATAATCATACATGTCGGAAAGTACAATTCTTCATCTTTTTTAAATGACAGCTAGGATTTAATCCAGAGGCATTCGTAGTTATCATGGACGTGACTCGTATCTATGTCTCTGTCAGTATTGGTCGACTTTACAAAAAACATTAGTTTACGTTATTGTATTGTTTTAATTAAATGTGTTGAACATTTTTTAAATTTATAATTCTAAAATATCTAGAAAATTAAGTATGGATTGCTACGAAATGTGTGGAGTGAAAGAAGATCAGTTTCATGGCAAAATTATCTTTATTGATAGGATTAGAGGTATCAGATTAATCTAGTTTTATACGAAAGTGGTAATTAAGCTTATTTTATTGTTAAGATGGGCTTTAAAATACAGAAACTGACTTATGCGAGGTATTATATTATCAGCAATTGCTTTAATTTTAATAGATCAAATAGCATATCTAGTACGAACAGTTTAAAGTTAAAAATTTAGGGATTAAACATTTGTAATAAAAATTATATTCATGGCAGGAACATATTAAGATTAAAAAAAAAGAAAGAAGTATTGGTTAATAGGAAGGGACTTTTCACTTTCCACTCAAAACAAAGTCCTGGTTTACAAACAAGTTCTAAAGCCAGTATGGACATATGGTCTATAACTATGGTGTAATAATTGGCACTATTATTATTTGAAAAAATCTAAAGAATTTACCAAAAATTCTAAATAAGTATTTAATGTTTAAATTAAATAATTAAAAAGACACGTATGAAAATGAAACAAACCTTCAAGTTATTAATCTATATTGAGCGTGACATTTTTAAATACAACCAACCAACACGTAAATTTTGGTTTATATAGAGAGGAGACAGAAAGAAAGGATCACTTGGGTAAACTCTCAGTCGAGTTCGGACTAAGGTTCAGAACTTTCGCCCCAGGGGCGAAATCTCACGTTTTGTATTGTAATGTGTAGAGTAAAGTTTTGTGTACGATGTGAATTATGGGTAAATATTTTAACTTAATTTTAAAGTGTTTTGTTTATTAATAATTGATTGATTGATTTACATATATGCATATCTTTATATTACTATGTAGTTATAGTGCTTTATTCTCTAAATGGAATTTTATTCATTTTTTTCTTAAGACTATTTGTCAAATTTTATATTTATTGTTAATATACATTTGTTAATGTTTTAATACTTATTATTAATCTCTCCTCCCTTTCCAAACCAGCAAAATACTCCGAGCATTTGAGAAGCCTCGGCGTTTCTATTCCCTTAGGACTAAAAGAGTCTAAAATTAGTTGCCAAGAACCGCTCGACTATGCTATTAAGGGATGATTTTTTTATCCTTTTAATTTAATTTTTTTATTATTTTTATTTGCCACTGGTAAATGGATGTTCCTTCAGGAATCCAGGACCCTTTGGCTGGTGACGGCGCTGCCGTAATCCCTTAATAGTATATTAACAACAGTAGCTAAAGACCTAGCAGTAGTTACATATGGTCTTTAGGCAAGTTGTTTGTTACATTTGGCGACGAGCGTTGGTCCTTTAGAAAGTTGGTTGTTACAATGGGATGTACCAAAAAAGCAAATATAATTGCCTAAAAATAGTAAATAATGGAATTCTCAGGCAAATAGTCAATGCTTGGTGGTACGTTCAGAAAAAAAACCTGCACCAAAAACTCCAAGTTAAATCAATTCCAGAATAAATTTTAAAAAATGCTAATAGCCATGAGGCACGAGAAGAGGCAACATGCCAACATTGAGGTATTCTAACTTTTAGAAAATCAGGACCTAGTACGTAGACTTAAAATAATAAAGTGAAATGTTTGTGATAAAGCATAGTGCTATGGGCCAAAATATAACAAAAAATCATCGTTTCCATTTTAAACATATCGGTCTGGTTCCATACTTTATTCCAGACATGTGTACATAATATAGAGAGTGGAACAGAGCAATTTACTTATTTGAATTTGGTGCCCTGTTGCGACGGTTGCTCGGAGGAGAGTGATAGGCACCACAAAGCACATAGAGGTTCCACGTGAATGACCAAGGTCAAAACCGACAACTTACATTTTTTATGCTATTTGCTCCAAACTCTAGATGGGGCTACTGGTGAAATTATGATTTATTACTCCATTTTTAAGCTTTATGGGAGAAAAACTTAACCAAAGAATCCAAATATATGACGTGTATTTATTTATGTTTTTGGGTAGTTTCATTTTTCCGTCTGATTTTAGTGATTTTTTGTTGGCTTTGGCTTTTGGTTTTGGTTTCTGTTTATAGTTTTGTCTTGTCTTAGTTATTTGCAAAATTGTGATGTTTTGCTTTTCTATTTCCTACTGTGTTTTGCAATAATGTTGGTGCTACGTTGAAAACTTCGAGAAAAACTTAATTGATTCACCATGCATCATAAAAAGACAAACGGGTACAACAACTAATTGATAATCAATTTATCACTGGACTGGATTCCGAAATCATTTTTCACATAAGAGAGTAATACCACCATCTGTATTTGGAAGGAAAATACATATTTATCATTGAATGAATAGTTAAAAGGATTCACCTTTTAATACAATACCTATATTACATTTGTCCTCGGTTAAAAAGACATTTATAAAATATATTACTTTAGTGTTAATAAAATGTAATATCCTAGTCTCTACTTCACAATTAAATTATTGATGGGTATTTTAAAGATTTGCTCCAAGTAAGTATTCGTTAAATATATGTATTATTATTTGTATTTATTTTTATTTAAAAAAAAAATCGATTTATTGTTTAATCGTCTTTTTAAATTAATCGATTATTTTCTATTTACCGAATATTTTCGATTAATCGATTATTTTCGATTTTTCAAAGGTATTCGAATAATTTGTTTTAAAATAGAAAAATAGATTATATAAAAATAATAATCGATTGATCGAATACAATCGGTTATATTATATAATCGATATTTCGGTTATTTTTTAGAATTATCGATTTATTGGTCAATCAGCTTTTTATTAATCGATTATTTTCGATTTTTCAAAGAAAATTAAATAATCAATTTTAAAAGGAATATGAAAAAAGAAAAGGATTACTTGTAAATAATCAATAATTCAGTTATTTTTTTGGAAAATCGATTTATCGTAGAATCGGCTTCTTAATTAATTGGTTATTTTCCCTTAATCGATTATTTTCGATTAAGCGATTATTTTCATTTTTTCAAAAATGATCGAATAATTGATTTTAAAGGAAATAATTCTTTTTTTTTGTAAAATCGATTATTCGACTTTTTAATTAATCGATTATTTTTGATTAATCGATTATTTTAGATTTTTCAAAGATTATCGAATAATCTATTTCAATGGAAATACGAAAAAAATAGATTATTTAAAAATAATCGATTATTTAAAATAAACGATAATTGGTTTATTATTTTTTGTAAACACTGATTTATCGGTTAATTGGCTTTTTAATTAATCTATTATTTTTGATTTTTTAAAGATAATCAAGTAGTCGATTTTAAAGGAAATACGAACAAAAATAGATTGTTTGAAAATAATCGATTGATCGAAAATAATCGATTATTATTATTGATCAATAATTTATTTCAATAATTTATTTCAATAATCACCTACTCTTAGCGACCAAATGCCTTTTAATAGGTTTAAATTTTAAAATGTTATCTGGTTTCAGACATATGCATTTCTAGAGTTTTATGTGACTCATCCTATATATTAATTAATATTCCTAAAGAAACAAGCTTTAATATATCTTTTTCTGAGGTTATAATACAAAACAGCATTTTCTCATTTTGACTAATTTTTAATATTATGTGATAGTCGTGGAAAAAATATAATATTCAACTCACAAGGTTTGATTTGCAGTATTCGCCTGCGCACATGCTTTTTTTATAATACTCGTAGACAATGAGTGCCATTTCTTATTTGATTAACAATATTCTATTTCAACATTTTACTGTAGTCTCTTACAGAAAAGTCCGTAGTAAATAATAGCTAACTAAATATTCTATAAAAGTTCTTCTCTTTACATAAAATGTCGTGGCATCTATTTGATATTAAAAAATCACGTTAAATTTATTTCATAATACAAAATTCCATTAAACGTATATTTTAAATAAATCTAATAGTTCATTATGATGCTAATAAACAAAGTCCGGTCCCTGTCACAGAGTTCGGGTTCCTGCCCAGTTCCCCCACTCCGTTAACCTTTCTTTAGAAATTGGCAACATTTGCGCAGGTTAAACACCGGTGTATGTTATATCTCTGGTCTCTTTTATCTAAGATTGCGCCCCATGGCTGAGTTCGTGCAGTTATTTACCCATGAAACAATCGACTACCATGGGGCGCAATATTGAAATGTACACGGAATGCACGTACAGTAGAGATGATTGAAAGACCGTTACTAAAATACACCTCGACAGCAAACGCGCGTTGCACCTTTGTCCACTTCATGATGCTAACTGAATTAAGCGGAATAAAACTTTACGATCCATGGTTGAAAAATACCACTCTTTAGATTGATTACCTCCACCCCCTCTGAATAACCGTCGCTCCAGGGCGGCAAATTCAAGTAAGCAAGTTGCTCTGTCCCAAACTGAAATATGGGAATTGTTAGACAAAATTACTACTGCGACAAAAAGGTAAAGATATACGTATTCCAAAGTTACCAAAACAGCGAGTAATAAAACTAGAGCTACACAGAACATGGAGAAAAAGTTGTCTTTTCCAAAAAATGAATAGAGGCAGAAATAGCCCAAATAACATTTTTAGATTTATCAAAGTATACAAAACAAATCCTTTTTTTAAGACACTGATAATCCTTTGGAATCCGCGAAATAGCCTTAGCGCTGCTGTAAATCTGCTTTAGGAGTAAAAAGAAGAATCTTATAACGGTTTTTAGGAGTATTATTAAAACAATATTTTAAAACTAATTAGACCTAAGTCAAAGTCCGTAAGAGTATATTAAGAATATTAAGCATTTTTAGAGAATCTGGCAAATTGGCAATAGCACGTGTTCATCCTATTGTCCATAGTCTACATGTTTGGATCGTATCGTTAGGGTTGCGTTTTACTTTTTGTTAGAAATTCTTTGTGATTTAATTAATAAGTGTATGAATAAATTAAATTAAAATGGAACATTAGTTAAATGAATGGGGTCTCAGCGACCTGATACCAATATTTTAATGTAAGTATATTTAGTTCACTTCTTGTTAGGTATTATTATATATAAGTAGATTTATAATCGTAAGAAACGAAAACTGGAATAGAAGTAAAAAAAATTATGATGCTGGATGACGACTTTTTGGAAAGACAACTTCTACCTTGCTAAGACAAGAGGTCGTATCTACGAAAATTCTGATTTAAAGATTTTTACAAATTTAATAAGTTTATATTTTATTTTATTTTATTATAACACAAAATAATAAAGGCCTATTTGCATTAGAAAATATTTACTATAATTATAAGAAAAGATTGGTAAAATATGCAAACCTTATTTGCGAAGTCTAAAAGGACGTACTTATCTACATACCCCACATTTACTAAAAATATTCGTTTTGTAGATACGACCTTCTATCTTATTAGGACAAACTTTTATGTTCCATTTAGATTTTGAAGTTTTATAAAATTACTTTTTTTAAATTATAGGTGGGACACCTTAGAAGACAGAAGAATTTGGTATATTAACTAAAAACAATTTTGAAAAATGTTTTTCGGTGGATAGGTGCCAGTGAGAACCCTATTAAAAAGTAAGAACAGCCTGATCTTATTTTAAGATTAATAATTTCTTCAATGAAACTATCCTATAATTCAACCAAAATCAATAAATTTATGTCAAAGATTATATTATTGTAACAAATTTAGTTGAATTGGATTTAAGAAAATGGTATTATTGAATATAAAGTATATTTAAAAAAGTGTAAGACTTCTTAATTCAAGATTATTAATTTTTTCAATAAAACTATCCTATAATTCAACCAAAATCAATACATATATGTCAAATATCATATTATTATTGTAACAAATTTAGTTGTATTGGATTTAAGAACAAGGTATTATTGAATATAAATTAAGTATATTTAAAACAAGTGTAAAACTATTTCATTTAAGATATACATAATACTGCAATTGAGCAATAGATACTCTTCATTTAATTAGAGGTATTTTGGTTAGGGTAAGTTGATTCTAATCTTGAAGCAAGGCTTATTAGCTATTGTTGAACAAGTATTACTAGAATTTCAAATCGAGACGAGTTTTACTTGCGGTTATTATGCAAACAACAAAGAATTGAAATAAGACTATATATCTTGAATATAGTACACCTTTTTTTCTGTGTATCAAAGTACTGTTAGAAGTGGGCAAGGTGGGTCGTAATAAGTGATGGGCCTTACAATATATGAAATATATCTAAAAAAAAAAAGGATTAATATACGTATTCCAATCTATTTACCGAAAGTTATTTTATAGAAAATACCATTGTAAATATCGTAAAAATGATTACATTAGTCTTAGATACGTTTTTGATATAAAATTATTACATTTTGTTTTCTTTTTTTTTAATATTTCATGAAAGTGACTATTTAACCGCCATTATAAGTCTTATTGTAGATTTGTTTTTGCATCGTCAAAAAACCATTTTCAACTATTCATACTACCTACTGGACTACCAGAAACAAACTTTGTGTTAAATCACAAATTACATTAGGCGAGGCAAGAGTTGTATAACATTATTTTATAGCATTTCCAATAAAAATTACATTTGTATACCCTAAAAGGTATTAGCTGTAGATATGTTTTACAAATTTGACATTATGTGGTTAAACCTTAGATAAAAGAGACCAGCGATATAACATACACCGGTGTTTAACCTGCGCAAATGTTGCCAATTTCTAGAAAAAGGTTAACGGAGCGGGGGAACTGGGCGGCGACACGCAGCGACCCGAACTCTGTGGCAGGGACCGGACTTTGTTTATTAGCATCATAATGAACTATTAAATTTATTTAAAAGGTGTTTAATCGAATTTTATATTATGAAATAAAATTAACGTGATTTTTTAATATCAAACAGATGCCACGACCTTTTATAGAATATTTCGTTAGCGTTTATTTACTACGGACTTTTCTGCAAGAGATTACAGAAAAAGGTTGAAATAGAATATATTATTGATAGAGCAAAAAATGTTACTCATTGTCTACGAGTATTATAAAAATAGCATGTGCGCAGGCGAATACTGCAAATCTAACCTTATGAGTTGAACATTATATTTTTTCTACGGCTATTACATAATAATAAAAATTAGTCAAAATGAGAAAATGCTGTTTTGTATTATAACCTCAGAAAAAGGTATGTTAAGGCTTCTTTCTTTAGGAATATTAATTATTATATAGGATGAGTCACATAAAACTCTAGAAATGCATATGTCTGAAACCAGATAACATTTTAAAATTTAAATCTATTAAAAGTAATTTGGTCGCTAGGGATGAGTGATTATTGAAATAACATATTTTTTTGTCATTTCCTTTAAAATTGACTACTTGATTATCTTTGAAAAATCAAAAATAATCGATTAATTAAAAAGCCAATTAACCGATAAATCAGTGTTTACAAAATATAATAAAAAAAGAATTATCGTTTATTTTAAATAATCGTTTATTTTAAATAATCGATTATTTTCAAATAAACCATTTTTTTTCGTCCGTGGAAACAGATTATTCGATAATTTTTAAAAAATCGAAAATAATCGATTAATCAAAAATAATCGATTAATTAAAAAGTCGATTAACTGATAAATCGATTTTAAAAAAAAAAAAAACAGAATGATCGACTATTTTAAATAATCGATTATTTTCGATCAATCGATTATTATCAATAATCTATTTTTATTGTATTTCCTTTAAAATCGATAATTCGATTATCTTTGAAATAAGAAAAATAATATATTCCTAAATAATTGTCTGTCGAAAATAACTAATTATTTCAGAAGAAGATTCTACGATAAATCGATTTTCCAAAAAATAACCGAATTATCGATTATTTTCTAATAATCCATTTTTTTCGTCCATTGAAACAGATTATTTGACAATCTTTGAAAAATCGAAAATAATCGATTAATTAAAAGTCGATTAACTGATAAATCAATTTTCAAAAAAAAACAAAATTATCGAATATTTTAAATAATTGATTATTTTTCATCGATCGATTATTATCAATAATCTACTTTATTGTATTTCCTTTAGAATTGATAATTCGATTATCTTTGAAATATCGAAAATAATCGATAATTTCAAAATAATCGCCTAATCGAAAATAACCAATTAATTAAGCCGATTCTATGATAAATCGATTATTATCAATAATCTTTTTTATTGTATTTCCTTAAAATCGATAATTCGATCATCTTTGAAATACCGAAAATAATCGATAATTCTAAAATAATCGCCTAATCGAAAATAACCAATTAATTAAGAAGCCGATTCTATAATAAATCGATTTTCCAAAAAATAAAACGAATTATCGATTATTTTCTAATAATCCTTTTTTTAATATTTCCTTTGAAATTGATTATTCGAATATCAAAAATAATCGATTATTAAAAAGCTGATTATATTCAATCGAATAATAAAAAAACCGATTGAACGAAAATCGATTATTTTGAATAAATTTACTTTTTTTTGTATTTAAAAAAATAATTTATTAAAAACAGCGGATAAATCGATTTTCATAAAAAAATATCAGAATTATCGATAAATCGATTATTTTTGTAACCCCTATCGGTCGTTTGCTTTTATCCGAGCGTTTAGCTCAAAAATTTAGAGATTCGGATTTTTTGATCCCGTTATCTTTGAAACCGCATTCGATAGTATAATACCTAAATAATAAATATTGCTAAATTTTGGATTTTTTTAGTAAACGAAAATTTTGTTCGAGTTGTTTAGGGGTTTGTAATGTAACATTTTAATAATGTGACCAATTCCCGTAACTTTAGTATTTTTTTGCTTATACTAGATCATATGGTGCGTTTTACTTTGTTTTAAGACTGAAGATTCAAATGTCACTTTCGATTTGACCGCAAATAAGATGAACCTTGTAATTTTAAGTAGGTCATCCTGTATTTTATCTAATATTCTTTTAAAAATACCTTATAAAAATAAAATTTAGCTAGCAACTATGATTCTTTACTTCTTATTTATCTACCAAAAAGGGCTTAAAATCACATTTAGAAAACATTCTTATAAAACTACTTTTTAAATACAAAATTTCGTTAGCAATAATGCCTATTTACTTTTTATTTAAATTAAATGTTCAAAATTTTATCTTTTTGTAAATTTATGTAAGTAATATGAAATCTGATTTCGGATGCTTAATATTTATTAAAACCCCTTAATGCGGATCTGAAGTATTCAGCCCAGAGAATCATGGCGCTTTATGTCAAAACGTTAATAAATATTTACTGCTGAAAACGAATATGTTCATAACATTAGTACTTGTATTATAAGTACATACATTTTTTCAAGATACATCGTGGCATTTTGAACTTGATTAACTAGAGCACTTTAAATTGCTAAAATACCAACAAATAAATCAAAAAACAGCTGTCAATGGTGATTAAACTCAGGTGGAGGTGATCGATGAATGGAAAAATCGGAGCAATTCGGGTGGCGTCGTGCAAACAATGATTTTCAATTGGTGGGTTACTTTGGGTTAAAATAGACAACATGCGCAGTGTGCAATGTTACATCTTCGGTCTCTTTAATCTAAGGGTTAAACGCAGTAAACGCACTCATAAATAATAAATCTACTGTCATTGGCGCACTGTTGTCATTGACACTGTCAAACACTGCCTTTGATACATAAATTACGTCTTTACTAAAATCAAAAGATTTTAGAATTATTTGAACTTTAAACATAATTTATTTCAATATTCAAACGTCGGTACAGGTGTGGTATATAGGTACTATTTCACATGATATGTGGTTAAGCAGCCACTGTCATATTTAAAATAAAGTATTTCCTCAATGTGTTCTATCTGTACCTTAAAACCGCCATTAGCATATAAAACTAATAAGGCAAACAAAATACTTTTTAGGACTTCTCAGTTTTAAAAAGCTCCTGCTACACTTTTAAAAGAGTTTCATAAAACAATAGCAAAAACATTCAAAAAGTTCAATCAAACTGGCATAACCTAATACCACTCTTGAGCTTCTTATACGAACAAGTCATTAAAAATATAAAAATTAGTAATAATATATTAACCATTTTTCTCTTTTACTGATCATTTCCAGAATATTAGGGACCTTGGAATGTTTCTTTAGTATTTGTTAAATAATGGCACACAATAAATTTGTTAAACACTGAGGAGAAGGAAGAACATATACTTATCATATAATTTTTTTTCACTCTCTGTGGAAATTACCACTTTTCTTTATTTTGAGCAGTTTATCTTTCACCGTCAACATAATGTGATTGGGTTTAAAAGCTAGGTTATGCTCTATAACAAACTCTAGGTCTTATTAAAACTATGTAGTTTTAATGGACTCCTATCATTTACTAAATTAAATAAATTATAAGATTTATGTTTTAAAAATTGTAGAAAATGTACCTAAAAGGTTCTGGAATCAATTTAATTTAAAGTATAATCCTAAAACACTTTTTAAAACTACGTTTTCAAACCTACTTAAGATAACTGCTAAAAAGTATGCCTCTTTAACAAAAAACACACCTTGGTTCTTCAAACTAAATAGTTCTAAAATTACTTATTAGGTAACCCTTAAAGGACAACGACAAAGCATAATTTACTTTAGAATAAACTAGTATTTTTAAACAGATTTAAAGGAATCTATAAAACCAAGTAATAGATCGTGTTATCCTGCAGTCCCATTAGAAACAAAAAAAAATAACTAATAGAATAATTATTAGTTTTTATGCCTTTACAAAATCTAATATAAATAAAACTTGTTTCTCCTAAAAAAGTTAATTGGAAGAGACCATATGCAACTCCAGAATTGAAAACGTTAATAGCGTACTAGGGTCAGGTAAAAAGTATAAAACATATTGACTATTATATCCAGGAAAAATATAATAAATTTTTTGATAATAATAAAATAACCGTAACTATATTGAAACATACCTGTTATTCTACCAATTTTTTCTCCTATTTCAATATGAATACGTTGAGCAGCATTAGCCCCTATTTGAGCACCCATACTGTGACCAACGATATGTACGCTTGACATAGAATAATATTTAGTCTCCGCCAAAAATATCATAAGTTTCTTCACTTGTTTCGCTACAACTGTATTGTGAAGTCTCGCCTCAACATATGTAACACGTGAAAGCTTAGACCAATTCACAACGAGGACGTTCCAGAAATTAGTACCGGCTAAAACTAAAACGAAAATAAATATTTTGGGAATTTAAAGAGTTTAAAAATTATATTCATTAGAAAAATGTATACCGACTTCTTATCTTTTTCAAAATATCTAGCAAAGATTTAGTGATATAGACCAAACAAAACATTGTAACACAAAATGATGATTTTTCTTGAGTTTAGTAAATTTTTTGTTTAAATATAATTTATCAAACCTTCTGCCAGCTCACGAACCCATGGTGTATCGTTTCCATGTGTCCATCCATGAATAATAATTATTGTTGGCTCATCTGTATTAAATTGGGTTTGCTCAAACGAAGTGGAATTGCCAATAAAGATTTCATAATTTTTTGAGAAATTCTTCCTAAAAGAGGTAAAATTTATATGGACGAGTGTAAGGGGTAAAAGGACAAAATATTTTTGCATGGGCAGGCTTAAGAGGAAAAGTTGGCAAATATTTTAACAAGAGCAGGCTTAAGGGCGAAAAGGTCGAAATATTTTTAAATTGGTTTAAGAGTTGATAAATATTGGAAAAATCATACCTTATAGACCGTTACCCAGCAAACATTTTCTATAACATTTGTTATAACTCGACTTTGTTAAAGACGAATTTACTTATTGAGGTAATTATTACGTAAAATTGACTAGAAAAATATACCTCTAATGTAAATTTACCAAACGGTTTTAATTTATATTTAAATTTACGTAAATTATACCAAGAAATCTACCTTTTACACAAATCTGCTTAAAAGTAACTTTAACCATATCAGCAAAGGAAAAACTACTAAAAAAAATAACCAACAATTACTTAAAAGTTAAATTTCCTTTGTAGTAAAATTAGGTGCCATATTTATGTAATACCTACCTGTTTGGCAACTAAAAATCGTCTTTATAGTAGAATATCCAACTAGGTAGATTTGGTTAAAAATTCTACGTAATTTTATGTCTCCATAGTAACCTATTTGGCCGCTTTTATTTACTCTCCTTTAAAGTAATATTAGGTCGAGATTATAGCAAAATTCTACCTGTTTATCTACACAATTTCAACCAAATAGTCGAATACTCATTTAGTTGACCTATAAGTCATCTTGTAGAAATATTTATTAACTTTGTTGTAGCAATTACCTGAAAAATCTACCACAAAGTAAATTCGACTAAAAACCACCAATTTAAAAAAAATCATACATGACCTATTTGTAAAATTTATATCATTTAGGTTATTTTAACAATTAGGTTGTTTAGTTACTGTCTTCGTCATTATTCTTAAGAATTTCGGCCATTTTAAAAAAACCATTACAGTCGTA